>JANRMT010062791.1:80836431-80849634 GCA_026402145.1 Polypterus bichir lapradei | reverse complement strand
TATCTATCTATCTATCTATCTATCTATCTATCTATCTATCTATCTATCTATACGCGCAAACAACAAATTAAAAAATATATATATACAATGGAAAATCACACCTCCAGTCCCCTTCCGAAATTCACTCACAAGTCCAAAGTTCCAGCCCACTGTTAACTGCAGGTGAATAAAGTGCAGAATGCCGACCAACCCCAAACAGTTGAAGTCTTAACTGAAAAATGTTTTATAGTCATTCTGCACCATTGAAAAGAAAAGGTCTTCATGTGCTCACCTGAATCCGCTAGTGATAACAGAACTTTCGCACTCCAGGAGTGAATCACTGTCCTCCTCCTAACAGACAGTTCTTTTTGGAGCTGCAAAACCTTTTCACATGGCCCGGGCAGATGCTGATCTGTTTAGTTAGATCTTTTCCGTATTATGTCTCTTCGATAGTTGTCCTCTCTCCTTTTGAAAAATGCTGCAGTTTTTGCAAATTTCCCCAGAAAAAAGATTTCCCACCTTCTGGGGCACTGCTGTCAATCATCAAGACAGACAGACAGACAGCAGAAAACACCTAAAATCTTTTTATGTGGCAGTTAATTTAAAAAATTTCTATAACTGTAATATGTTAATACATTTTGAGACAAAAAGAAAAATTATGGTTATTTACTGGGGAAAATTGGCCCTGGGAGTTTAGTATTGTGTTGTGTCCTAAAGTTTGGCACCTATCACTTGCTGGCTGAGTTTACAAGCAGCATTGTTAAATGAGGAATCTCTTAGGAACACATGAGAGGAACTAGATATATTCCAAATCATAAAGGCTACCATGAGCAGCAGATTATAGTTTGTCACATAATCAGTAAGCATAAGCCTAATGAAGTTGTGATGGTGGTAGACCAGAAGATAATGAAAGGATTTGTGAACAAGTCCTGGTGTTTTGCCCTTCACTAGCCTAATGGCCACTGATTTTTCACATTCTTATCATTTCCTGATCTCATCTCGTTCAGAGTAATTCTCGGAAATCTGCATGTCATAACAGCTCAGTGTACAGTGGTATTAAGGTTTTGATTTAAGGATTGTTACTGAAATTCCTTGTATTCGTCACGAAATGTATAGGATAAGAATTTTTAAAATTAGAAAATGAATTATGCGGTTTGATATAGTTCAATTTTGTTGTTTTGGTTTCATTGAGCTTGTTTTCATTCTTGCCTTCTTGCCGTCTTTATAGAACAAATATGAGGCTTACAGGGATTGGAAACCATATGCTTCATGCTGTTAGTGAAATTACTCATCATTTCAAAGCAGAAGTAAATGGTTTCTACTTGTTATGCCAAACAAATTCATAACACATCTCAGGAAATTAATAAGCATTTTTACTCTTAGATGCCTTCCTCACCATCTGTCCTATAGTTTTCAACATTTGTGACAAAATAATCTTCCCAAACAGGTGCATAGGTGGCACAAATCTCATTTGTCTTGAAAATATGAACTTATGTTGTACTGAAGTGTGCCTTAAAATATATACTATATAACTCTTTACTGATTTGAATGGAAGTTTGGTTTTTATAGCATTAGCTGGCTGGGTGTAACCAATTTAAACAAAATAAATTTCAAAGTTAAACTTAAACTTCAATTTAAATGTAAACTTATATTTCAGCCAGGGTTCTTTCTCTGGCTGGGATTCAGATTTGTGATTTATGTCTTTGTTGTACGTTTTTGATTTATTTGTATATGTTAATTCCCCTTGGGATTAATGAAGTATCTATCTATCTATCTATCTATCTATCTATCTATCTATCTATCTATCTATCTATCTAATATTGCTTTATTTATGATTTACATTGTTGTTTACCTTTTATGTATCAATCTTCATGTCTTTGTTATGTGCCTTGTGTATTGAGATTGGCTCCCCAAGAGGCAGGGCCATTTGCCTATCACCACAAGGGATTGCCCACAGCCTTATAAAGGGAGGAGCTACCCACAGTCCCTTGCGGTTCATTTTAAAGTGCACGAGATTTGGTAAGTATTTTATTGTGATTATTTCTGTGCTTTTGCAATTTCTGTTTTTTTTTACTTCACGATTGACTGACTGTATTTGGATGGCCTTTGCTGGCTGCTGCTTTGTGCCTTTTTGTACTTTACAGAACTTCATATTATTGCAGAGCATTTTTGTTAAGAATACACTTTTTATTTTATCAAGATTCTGTGGTAGCCCTTTTTACTATCCAGGGTTTGACAGTAATACCGCCCTCTAGTTGGTATTTTTAGAAGTTTCTGAGACTTTATGCTTGGGAAATATCGAGTTTCATAATAGAAATAATATACTGTATGAACATTAGACTGAAGCCCAGCATGTGGCAAAAATGGTCATTTTAAGGATTATCAAACAAAAAAAAGAATCTTTACTAACAGCATCTAAGATACCTAATCTAATCTAATCATTAGATTGATAATTAAAATATCATATCATATGCATATTAGTGTGAAAATCCTAAAATATGCCCAGAATATCCACTGTTCATGTTGGCAAGCTTTGTTTAAAACTGAACTTATAGAGCTACTGTATATATGGCTCTAGGTTTTTCTTCCAATATCACAGTAGGATATGATTTGCTTGTGACTTGCAAATTCCTTCATGGTCAGGCGTACTTTCCTTTTGCCACAAGCTCATCACAGTTCTTACTCACAGCTCTCCTTATGTGCCCTGTTATAAAGCTTTTACATGCAGCAATGAAAAAAAAGGCAGATATAAGACAGTACATATGAAAGGAAAAATTACATCAATATTAATTCCACAATAATAATAAAATGAAAGTTTTAAAGGCAGGCTTTTGGCTCATGAGCCATCTTCCGCAAATTCACAATACCCAAACTCTAAGCATATGACAACACATAATTTCACAATAATAGCACAAAAGGTAGCACACTCCATCTCTGTCATTTTGGATAGATAGAAATGTATTTGTCCTCAGGGGGAATCTGGCTTTCTACAGAAGCTCTTTAAATACATAGCTTTGTAGAGAAATAAGTAATTAAATAAATATACACACACACTTTGGTCTGAATACACACTGTAGTTAAAATAAAGCAAGAAAAATTCAAAAGAAAGAACAGTTCTGACTTGGCAGTCCTAGTCATAGTATGGCATTATGCAGGCATATTGCTGTTGGCATAAACGAGCCCCTGTAGTGTTTCTTGACACACGTCTGCTGAATAATTCATTGGCTGAACGTACTCAAATTTATATGTCACAGAGGATGTGCAGCATTGTTCATAATGGCACTCAGTTATGTTTTAATTCTCTGCTTTGCTACGACCTCCAGGGGTCCAGAGTGTCCATAACTGAGCCTGCCTTTTTAATTAGCCTGTTGATTTGGTGAGCCTCTCTTGAAGTGACACCACAGCTTAGAATAGCACACTAGCCATCACAGAGTTGTAAAAGATGTGAAGGATGTTATTTCACACATTAAAGGAATGCAGTCTCCTAAGGAAGAAGAACCTTCACTTCCCTTTCTTCTACAGACTACTCCGACCTATCATTTATGTAGACCCCCCAAGTACTTGTAGGAGTGGACCACAACTACATCCATTCCTTGAATAGTAGACACAGAGGCTGTTTTGTGCGGTGAAAGTCAATAACTAGTTCCTTGGTTTTGCTGATGTTAATGTGCAGACAATTCTCCTTGCACCAAGAAACAAACTTCTCCACCAGACTCTTATACTCTGTCTCATCCCATTTATCAATACACCTGATAAGAATTTCTGCAAGTGACATGATCTTGTGCTTTGTTTATAGTCTGAAGTGTACAGAATGAAGAAAAAAGTTTAATTTTTTAAAGTTTAATCGTTATTCTAATGAGCTAAAGTTTAATAAAGGTACATATCTCAGCTCACTTACTGCAATATTGTCTTATCTCTTCTTGTTTTAATAATTATATGTTATTTGTAATTATAGAAAATATCACTTATATTGTGACATACAGGTGATACATGTGGTGTTTAGAAACAGACTATGGTGGTATGGGCAGTACACACCAAAGTCTTTTAAAGAGCATCCACAATTTTTTAACAAAGTATCGTGCAGTAAGCCACCCTCTATATGTTCTCATTAATGACACCATCACACGCAGCTTCATGACAACCCCACATGTCAGGTCACCGCTTCATAGTAGCAGCACTGTCTAAAACAAAATGGTGTTATGGTATTTTTTAAAACATGAAAATAATGGAATTAATAAAGTTTAAACAAAAAATATTTATATAAAAATATATTCTTTTCTCTAATGTTCAAAGCCAACAAGAAGAAATACATTAATGTCAAACCAAGAAAAATATATTAATATCAAACAAAACTAATTAAGAGTAGAAAAAATTAAGTAAGCTTTCCAAATCATAAGAATAATTTGTGTGTTTGTATACCTTTTAATTTCAATATCTCTGCTCCAAGCCACTTTTATTAGCATCCATTTCATTATTGAAACTTGAAGATATCTTAGATAAGGTACTGAGGTACTGTTATATTACAGCTAGTGTTTATTCCCCTGGCTTGTATTTAATTGCTGTTTTATTGACATTTTTTCATGTTTTTATTAAATTTCTACTATTTCTATGATTTAGTAATTCTGTCCTGTAACTTTAAATGTGGGACAAATCTGTGTACTTTGTGGGTGGGGTCACAGGAGGCGGGGCCACCCTAACATCACTGCTGCTGAATCCTCCTTATGGCTTTATATTCAGTTAGAATAGAAAGACTAAACTCCATAAAATTAAATTCAATTTGGAAATTTTGTGTGAGTAATGCAATTCTTGTTATTTTTCTTCTTGTTTCTGGATTCTTGCTTCTGTATTTGGGATTGCTGTTACTGGATCAGACATTGGGACTTGCTGTGGATTTTGCTTTTAGGCAATTCCTTTTTGCCCTGTTGAGCTTTTTTTTGCTTTATTTTCTATTTTTGTTAATAAGTTATTATTTATAAAGAATGTTGTTAAACCAAGCCAGAGTTTGACTGTTTCTCTTACTTTTGAGATATTTTGATGTATTGTGGGACCTTCCTTGTATTCTGAACTTTAAAAGCCAGCTCCCTGTATTTGGCACCCACTGAGTTTTGGTCTTTTGGAGGCTTCACATGCCCTTTCACCATAATTGTGACTCCATTACGCAACAGACGCTGCTCTCTATGCAAAAGTAGTGTTTTTCAAACATGTACTTGCCTTTACAAATGTTTAGCTGTGCTTTCCTATTAATACATGCCCCTTCCTGCATATTTCAACTGTAAGATTTATACTCCTCTTCATGTGTGTATTAATTAATAATTTTGTTGTAATTGTAAGCAACATATTAATTTGTTTTCTCTGAGCTGTACTGGTCTCTTGATATTTGTATCGTGAAGGGTTTAATAGCCATCTGTGATATGCTTTTGCTTTATGGAAACTTACTGTTTACTGTTTTATTCTAGATAATTGGAATTTGGCACTACAGTCCCAATAACTTTTCCAAATTTTAATTATCACCATGTCACATATTAATTATTTTTATGCTTCAAATTTGTGTTGGTTTGTTTGAAGCACATTTACCTTAGAAAAATCAAAAATATGCAAATAATATGCAGAAAATAAAAATACACACAGGGACCCGTTATATCAATGGCAGTGAATTTTTGCTTTTTCTTTCTTTCTTTCTTTCTTTCTTTCTTTCTTTCTTTCTTTCTTTCTTTCTTTTATATATAAAGCATATTTTACACAACTGAAGTACTGTACAGAGTAAAATGACATTTAAGAGATTAAATAAACATGAAAATCACACTAAAAACATCACAATACATCAACCGTAGACTGAGTCTTTCAAAAAGCCAAACCAAAGGACATTCCCTCTCTCCCCCATGACAGACATCGTAAACTAAAACTTTACACTACATCCCCAAAAGCCAAAGTAAAAAGTAGGACTTTAGGCGCAATTTAAATATCAGAACAGTGGGAGCAGTTCTGATATTAAAAGGTAGTACATTCCAAAGTTTTGGGGCAACCACTAAAAAAGCTTGATCACCACTCTTTATGCATTGAGAACATCGTACTACCGACAATTGAGAAGAGGATCTGAGTGACCTGGCAGTGGAATACTTGTAAAGAAGGTTTGAAATATGGGGAGGAGTGAGGTTATTTAGAGGTTTTAGCACAAACAAAAATACCTGAAACTCAATCCTATACTCGACAGGCAGCCAGCGAAAATAGGCCATGACAGGTGTAATTTCTTCCCACTTATGGGTGCCTGTTGGTAATCTACCTGCCACATTTCACTCCAACTGTAGATGAGTTAAAGAGAACTGACTGATACCGAGAGTGAATTACAGTATTCCAGCTAACTGAAGATGAAAACATGGATACGAGTAACTTTCTCCTGGGTTTTTATTTGATAGACAAGGTTTCATTTTGGCTATAAGATGGAAGAAACTACCCTTTACTGCAGCATTTATGTTTCTATCAAAACAGAGGGAAAGGTCAAAAATCACCCCCAGTCTTTTACATGTGATTTATGTATGGGGAAAGTGGTCCGAGGTTGTTAATGAAACTGCGAATGGCAGTAGGAGGACCAAACAACAATACTTTAGCCATCTAGCATTTAATATCCTTGAGACAATCAAGCAAGTAAGTTTCTGAGCCCTTATTACTTGGCTCCAGACGTAGATACAGATGTGCTTCATTTGCAAAGAAGTGAAATGCAATATTATGATGCTGAATTACTGAACCGAGTGGGAACATATACATAGCAAAAAGTGTGGGAGCCAAAATGGACCCTTGAGGGACTCCAGACTTCACAGAGGCAGATGAAGATGAAAACCTATCAGAATTTACAGAAAAAGATCTGTCATTAAGATAGGATTTAAACCAGGCAAGGGCAGTGCCTTGAATGCCTACCAAAAATTTCAAATGATTTAATAAGACAGAATGGTCAATTGTATCAAAAGCAGCACTTGGATCTAGTACATCCAGACAGATGCAGTCCCTAACATCAACTGCCAACAAAAGATCATTAGTCACATTTTGTATTTTGGAGTGCTCAGAAATCCACCTGAAATTCTTCAAAAAGTTCATGTCTGTTTAAGAAAGCTGGGAGTTTCAAATGGTTGGTCTTTTCCATGATTTTAAACCAAAAAAGGAAGCTTGGAGATATTGCAAAACATCTTAAAGATCTAATGGATTACGATTAGCAGTTTTGAAGTGTGAAAGTAGTTCTTCTATTTTACAATGCAGGGAGGCTGCCCCAATAGTGCATAAAATAGAGGCAGCTATGTAAGCATCACAAAAAGCTCTGGACTTAATAGCACAAGTATAACAGATTCTGGGAGACTAGGGAGTTGCCAGGGTAAGGTGGCAGGCCGATGATCTGACAGGCAACTGTTACAGATTTCCACATCCAAAGCAGAAGAGCCAAAAAGAAACACCAGATTAAGCATACGGCCGTGCTGATGTGTAGAACCACTCACAGACTAAACCAAATTTAAAGAGTCAACAACAAACAGACGTAAATATTAAAATCACCAATATTTAATATTTTATGATAACTGCACACAATTGAAGACAGGTACAAAGACAAATGAGTATTAAAGTCCTTGCTAAAACTTGGAAGGCCAATACATCTGATAACTTATTACTGGAGATGACAGCTCCAAACTGGAAAACTGCTCAAATGGTAAAGCCTGACAGATAAAAATAAAAGCTAAAAATAACTGCTAGGCCCCCACCCCAACCTACAGCCCTCGGGATACTGAAGTAGTCACAATCCAGAGGAGAAAGTTCAACAAGGGGGCTATACTCACCATGTCTGAGCCAAGTTTCAGTCACAAAGAGAAAATCCAAACAGCGTGAAGTAAAAAAATCTTTGAGAATGAAAGTTTTGTTTGATAGTGATCTTCCATTTACCAGGGCCTTCCTTAATGGAGCAGACTCAATAGTCAGTGATGCTACCAGTGATAACGCTAAGAGATTGTGGAAATCCACCCCAGTAGACTGGTAGCACAGTTGATTGGCACTGAGAATCCTGGCCTTAAGGTAGGATTGAACAAATGTTTGGAAGAATAGCACAGAGGCGGTGAATGTCTAGGCTCCAGTACATGCCAAGGAATAGAACAACGTTGTCTTTGATGATCTCGGGAACAAGCTAACAAGATTGAACAAGGAGGTAAGTTGTTTTTTGGGCCGCATCCATGTTTTCCTTACTGTTGATGCTGGCAGTGCTGCCTCCAGCAACAAAGAACAGAGGGCACTCAACAAATATATACAGGAATCAGCTGAAGCAGGAGAGTGGGGGAAAGAATCATGGATGTTTGGAATCCTTTGGCTGATGGCTTCAGAAGTCAGTTGAAAGTCTATGAGACTTCTGCGATCATAAACCACAAGAGAACCCCCATTTTAAAAAGACAACAACGTAACAAGAATGAACCCTAGTGCAACAGGTAAGAGACAAACCAATAGACAGCTCGCCAACAACCCAACTGACGGCATCTTTTTGATTTTTGAACTACACATTTGCTTGGAATCAAGCCCAGACAAAAATAACTCTGGTTCTGGATTTTACTAGCATTTTTCCAGGAGGCAAAGATTGGCTTGACCAACTAAATTGTCTCTTTGTGGTTATGTGCATTAGTGTGTGCTGCAGTGACTGGGGTCCTATCCATTGTTGGCTCCAGCTTTGTGCCTTTCAATGGCAGAGCAGAATTTGCCTCTCCACAAATTTAAGTTGTGTTTCCTGCTGTCTTATATAATTTGTAAGAAACTATAAAAATGTATTCCAGAAAAAGTTCAAGTTTTATTGGCCATGTGTAACCAGTTGGAATTCTAATTCACATTTGTTCTCTCTGTCGCAGTAAAAACATCAAAAGAAACAATTATAAAGAAAATAAATACAAAGAAATGGTAATTGTGCAATACACTAACTAACAGAGCAATGAAAAGAAAATACTACACCATAATATAAATAACCGTGCAATATGCAGTGCAGCATGCATGACATTCGACAAACCCAGTGCTGATGGATAACAATCAGACAATCTGGGTAACTGCCAAGAACATTTAAACCAGTTTTGGAATCTTGGGGGTCTGGATTTTGATGATATGGTTAAGTTTCTTCTGTCCAGCTACAGAGGTGAGAACAGTTTGAGGCAAGTATTATTGAAATCTTGTAATGTGGCACAACCGTTTTTCATTGCTTTATCCAGCATTCTGCAACTCTTATTATGAAGAAATATAATATTTTTCTCTTACACCATTTTAAAAGCATACATTTATGTGGTGAAAACATTGCTTATTCGTTTGCAGTGCCTGCACAGATTGTGTTTAACATTTCAGAAATAATTAGGCACGGGACTTTCTGATTCATTATGTCACCTGTGCGCCATAGGTCAGTCTACAGTTTAATGGAGCTGGCCGACTGTTTATTCTGCCTCATTAGCACTTTTTTACCCTTTAATCTGTCTTCTAAACTTTTAGACTGTGTTCCTCCTACATGGTTTATTACTACTGGATACCTCTTGCCTCTTGTTTATTTTGAAAGAGTAATATGTTTCTTCAGCTTTCAAGATGAAAGCTCCCTGAACTGGAAACCATCTCTGCATTCTAATTCATATTTCAAGTTTCATCTCCCTATACTTTGATTATCTGCTCTGAAATTTTTAATAGACAGAATAAGTGGAAACCAATGTGTCAGTACCGTCTGTTTTTTGTTGGCTTCTTTTATATGATTTCCTAATTGAGTTGGGGCGGGGGCTTTGATTGCAATGACACTCATGCATTAGATAGGAGACTGGCTTCTCCCTTGAAGGTCAGAGCAGGAGATGCCAGTAGGCAATACCATTCTGCCAGTATGCTGCGGCAAAAAAAGGAATAAAGCTGGTAAGCTATACCAGTGCATACCAGCCCACTTCAAGCCCTGGTTTTGATGGAAAAAGAATGGAACTAAGAAAAGACTGATATTCCTAACTAATATTTTGCTTTTAGTTTTATTATCAGATGTCATTTCTGACTTTTCCATATTTGATGGTACTTCCTGTGCTCTCTCTCTGTTTTCCTTTCACTCTTTTCTAAGACTTCAGGACAAGGAATATATAACTGTCTGCCAGAGAGATATCGTAGGATTTTGGCAGTGCCAGGACTTTTTTGATATTTTCTCCATATTTTTTTACTTATCTTTTTATGCTTACTTGATCTTATTTAAAATACAATAATAAAGAAAAAATGTTGACATATAAAGAACAGACCAGCTTAATGCCAGATTTGACATTTTTTGCAGCTCTCTCAACTCCTTCCAGCCTTTAGCCACTGTGCTGCCAGTGCCGCTATAATTGCATATAAAAAGGCTGACAAATAATATCTTGTAAATATTTTACCATTTGTAAATGTGTTATATCAAACTGGCAAGACTGACAGCAAACATATTCATACACATGCATAGGTAACATTTTACTTTAGGTAGTGCAGAAATGTATCTATTACTCATTTACTCTTATGTAACAAGACCTTGACAAAGTCATTTTACAGTCATGTCAATATGCTACACTACACAGAGACGAATAACCCATCCACTGATGCCTTATAAGCTTAATGAACACCAAAACAAGCCTTTGTTAAAGTCCTGTTACATAAGAGTAAATGACGAATAGATTAATTTTTGCAGTACCTAAGCTAAAATGTTACCAACACATACATAAATACAATGATCTGCACTGTATATACAGTATATATAAAAGTGAATATAAATACATACAGTGCACTGCAATAAAAGACTAAAGCAATAATTCCAAGGGAAAAGTAATGGATTAACAAAACAAAAGAACAACGTGAACTATAGAATGTTTATAGTACTCACAACTACTATAGTAGTAGTCCAGTATATATAGAGCTGCGGACTACGTGTTTCAAGGGGTATCCTTCATCATCTTCAGGTCCAGATGCTAGGATAGTTGATTTTAATATGGGAGACTGGTTTTGCCCCTACAGATATGACACTGTAATAATAAGTAGTTGAACATGCAGATGTCCATTTCTCAAATAAAACAGAATTGAAATGGATGAATTGCACCAATATAAGGATACATTTGATTATGAGTTACAACATGTCGGCTTCATGTTCTGGAGGGTTAGCAGTACTGGCTCTTATAGGCTGTTGATACTGTGTATTTACTGCTGAAAAAGGTTTCCAGAACTGTTTATGGTAGTGTTTGTTCATTCTTTTCAAAGAACATAGCAGTAACATAGCAGTATCATTTGATAAGGGAACACAATAACATCTTCAGTGTAGTGTAAAAGTTGCTAAGAAATACATTTATTTTTTGAAGTTCCCTGTGTAAAAGAGAACACAAGAAGAAGGTTTGGGGATCCACCCTGTACATTGTCTTTAGCTCTGTAGGGTTGTCTCAAAAGACTGAGTCCAGAATGGAACTTACTGGTGAAGGCAAGTGACTCACTTTATAGGCGGTGGGAAGGAAGAGGGGGGTCCAACAGGGCACCAGCGGAAATGAGGTCTGGAGAAGGAAGTTGAAGTTGGTTAGGATTTAGCTGGTGTTCCCTTCTGGGGTTCTGCAGAGGAGGGAGAAAACACATTAGTGCACTTCATCAAGTTCTGACCCAATGTTCTACCCTTAGTTAAATCCATAGACTGCCTCCCTTGCATATGTATGTGACACCTCCCATCTGTCTGTGGTTTTCTTCTTATGTCTTGTTCAACTTCATCATTGTGAATGAAATTTTGTCATTTTCAAAGCAAATGAGGAGAGATGTCTTCATTTTTAGAACTTGAATGTGCTATGAGGGTTGCCGTGTCCACTGATGCCATACTCAGGAGATATAACCTCACGTAAATTCCACCATACAAAATATTTTACCTCTGTGTTGGTGAAAGCCTTGACATCTCCAGGCCTATGTAAAATCACTTTGCATCTAAGTAATAAAAAATTGTCATCCTCATAATCTGCCAACTCCATTAACTCTCTCGCTGTTTCTTGCACTACTTTTCATTTTATTAGAAATGATTTTGTCACATGTTGAAGTCTTATCCCTGCTCATTGACCTGTGCTATTTGCATGTTGAGAACCTGAAAATGCAAAACGGAAAAAGAAAATTCAATGAGCAGCAGGTGACGCCAGTGCTTATTTGTGTTTTACTTTTCATTTTCTTAGCTTCGTTGCGGTTCAGGCTGAAAATGAAATTGCAAATGGGGTTATTTCATTTTCATTTTAATTTTTGCAGCATTCTTACATGCAGACTTTAAAAATGAAATTGCAAAGGAGAGATTGCATTTTCATTTTATAATTGTTATTTTCATTTAATTTTTGCAGAAAATAACTCTCATACTGGTGAAGTTAACAATACCCTTGAAGGATTAAAAAGAGAAGGCTCACAAGCATAAGCCTTGAAAATACAAGTCCCTCATCCAGGAGCACCAGCAGAGGGGATGTCAGAGTCTGGAACCTACCAGTAGAGGTTGGGTTTGGGAGTTTTCCAGGATAGTGATCCTTGAAATCACAGGTCAAAGTCATATGAAGTTGGTTGCATACATCTCAAGCTGTGGCTTAAGAGGAGTGAACGCTGGTGCAACCAGGCTGGTGGAAGAGAGGAAGGGCACAGCCGAGCAGAGATCAGACCTGAAGGATGGTGGGGGAAACTTTTGGTTCAGCTATTTAGACCTCCTAAGGTGTTTGTGGGCTAGCTGATGAAACACCAATGTGAGTAGGGGTGTGGGATGGCCTGCTTGAAAACTCTATGAAGTTCCAGAGGCCTATAAGCTGTAAGACTCAACCAGAGAGAGAGAGAATGGCAAAAGAAGAGAGGGATTGAGGTATGCTTACTACCTCACACTAGATGCAGGGGTTAGCTCCTCCTAGGTGAGGTAGCAATGATATTTCATTGCATTTAAGAGATTTATAATCTAATGTTTGAGTGATGGGGGCCAGAGTCTACCCTGGCAGAACTGTGTACAAGACAGGGACCAAGTCCAGACAGGACGCCAGTTCAAAACAGGGCTGACTTATATTCTAATATATCCATTATATATATACTAGCAAAATACCCGCGCTTCGCAGCGGAGAAGTAGTGTGTTAAAGAAGTAATGAAAAAGAAAAGGAAACATTTTGAAAATAACGTAACATGATTGTCAATGTAATTGTTTTGTCACTGTTGTGAGTGATGAGTGTTGCTGTCATATATATATATATATATATATATATATATATATAT
>JANRMT010062791.1:80803987-80836031 GCA_026402145.1 Polypterus bichir lapradei | reverse complement strand
AATATTTACCCGTGGCAGTTTGCTATTGGATTGCCGCTGACGGACGGCCTTATATGGGCAGGCACTAAATTACAAACGCCAGCGGCAGCCTGTCTATGAACTTAATTTAAAGTGTAGGTTTACACTGTGCTTTGTTTCCGAAGTAGCAGAACTCATGAATATGGTTGTATATATCACTCGCTCGCTTCTTATTGTTTCGCTGCCTTCTCAATTATATAATGCATGTTTTCTTCAGCGCTTTTTGGGGCTCTTCCTGGTTTTCTACGTACTGCGTGATTACGTGGGAGGCGTGATGATGTCAAACTCCGCCCCCACGGGTTTCAAGCTCATCTCCATTACAGTAAATGGAGAAAAACATCTTCCAGTTATGACCATTACGCGTAGAATTTCGAAATGAAACCTGCCCAACTTTTGTAAGGAAGCTGTAAGGAATAAGCCTGCCAAATTTCAGCCTTGAGTGAGTGAGTGAGTGAGTGAGTGAGTGAGTGAGGGCTTTGCCTTTTATTAGTATAGATAATATAACCCAAATCACTCATAATAGGTTATTTTTCAATAGCAAATAGCCTAGCATACATGACCTTGGCAAATGGGAGAGATCTCAAGTATTACAAAGAATGGTACAGATGCACACTAAGAATGTAAAAACTCCACACTGACAGTGGCTGGGTCACAAGTCAACAAGGAAATATAAGAAGACTAAAAGCACTGCATTTACGCCAGCAGATTCTAACAGCAATTCACTTTTCTGTCTGTTAACTGAGTATCCAGGGATATTTCGACAAGTGCTTTATGAGATCAATAAAGTGCAGGATTAACTACTCAGGATCAGACATTATAAGCAGAGAGCTCCTGGTATCTTTCTACAACTGAAATAATATCATGGAAGTCACAGGTATAAAAATGGGTATTTATTCTTATACTTATGACACAGATAGTGGGATACAAAGAGACTGAAAACTCCAAGAACTAAAAGAAAAATACTTTTAGTCATCAGTATCAGACTTCACAGCCTTTTGCACAATTTGTTTAGTGTGGAAAGACTTTTTGGGCCACTTTTCTTTAAAAGATAAATCTCCTTTATGAAATGCACAGATTTCTTTTAAATGTGACTCCATCGCATAGTGTTCAATTTTCTGTCACTACTTTAATTTGCAGATTCTTAACACTTACCAACCATTGTGGATATCTAGTTCATATTTGCAATCCACTTGCCCTTAGAACTACAGTCCACTACCTTCTGTTAGGAATTCACCTAGGCATGATTGTCACTGTAGCCTTCCTATTGGGAATGTGATCTCTTCCTCACCCAGACTGATGTAGCCGTGAAAGGAAAGGTTCTCAGCTCCTGGTGGTTAAAATAAAGTAAAAATGCAGGAAGGACAGCAAGATTTAATGAATTGCAATCTTTAAGCATTATCCAAATAGGTAGAGCCATAAACAAATGCTTAACAAAGTGTCAACTCCATATGACCTGGTACTACTACTAGATTTTTAGTCTTTCTAGGTGACCCATTTCTTGTATTGCTTAAAGTGTCAGCAGTAATTCAGAGCATTCTTGGATTCACCTTCATTTTTAATCACTTTAACTAGTCTATTGGCATCACCTGTACTAATACCAATACCCCAACATGCTGCTGCATAGAAAAATCTACAGGACGCTACAGACTGGTAGAAAACATATAAGAGTTGCCTGCATAGACCAAAACCTCCTCAGGAAGTAGAGTCGACCCTTCTTGTATACAGCTAATCTCTTGGTGCTCCACTCAAATCTGTCTTTCAAATCCACCCTAAGGAATTTGTATGTCTGCACCACCTTCACATCTTCACTATTTTTGAGAATTGAGGTGCAGTCAACCTTCCCGGTAATCTCCTTTATCTTATTAAACTGGAGTTTCAGGTGGTTCAGTTTGCACCATTCAAGAAAAGACCCCTTACAAATATCCTGTATTAATTCTCCTGCCCATTACTAATACACCCAGCTATGGCTGGGTAGTCAGAAAATGTCTGTAGATGATGTGATTCAGTCTCTTCTTATATAATATGCTACCGTGGCTGTCCGTTTGTCAGTCCAGGATTTTAAATCACCTGTAGCTTGCAAACAGTTTGAACTATTGACCTGAAACTTGGTACACATATACTATGTGACTTCTACTGTCTGCTTTCGGGTTGATGTTTTTTATTATTCTTTTTATTTTTATTTTATTTTATTGTAAAATCAACTCTCGGCAGCGGGCAGCAGGGTGGCCTTGTGGAGCATGTGTATAGGCGCCGTTCTCATTCCCTACCACCTTCACCGTCACTTCCCCTACCTCTCCATATCTTAAATCATTGTTGAGGCAGATAGAAGACTGAAGAGCCAGCTTAAGTGAAAAACTAAGAAAAACGTACTAAGTAATTAACACACAAAAACTGAATTATTGGTTTTAACGTAAAAAGATGCCGACGGAAGAAGACAAGAAGCGAGCCGCTAGAGTGGAGAAAACAACAGCTGCTCACGAAGCAGCAAGCACATCAACCTCTGGTCAAACGAATGCTAAACATTCAGAGAAAGAGTATGAAAACTCAAGTGTATTAACTGCATGTTATTGATGCAATCTGAAGTTACTTATTGTATATAAAATCTGAAATGAACAGGATAACCAGGAAGGGAGCCAGTACAGTTCCCTGTGGAACCCATATGCTAATCTTGACAATATCAAATACACAGTTCTTAAACCTCACAAACTGTGGTCTGAAAGATAAGTAGTCCATTATTCAGGACACGGTGGTAAAATCAACGCTCATAGACGAGAGCTTGTACCCAAGCAGTCTAGGTTGTATGATGTTGGCTGCACTAGAGAAGTAAAAAAATAACATTCTCATTATTTTACCCTGTTTCTCCATATGTGAGTTGGCTTGGTTCAGCAGATCGATGACAGCATCATCCACCACTATGTGGTACAGATAGACAAACCTCCACAAAAGGTCCAGTGTTGTTCTGACCGGTGCTGCAAGTGAGTCGATATTAGCCTTTCCAAGGTCATCATGATGTGTGAAGTCAGATGCTGGGACATTTAGGACTTTTGGCTGCACTACCTTGGGAACTGGTACTACACGTGATGTTTTCTATATAGATGGAACCCGTTGTAGGATCATACTCATATTGAAGAAACGTTGAAAATGTACACACAGTTTCCCAGCGCACTTCTTCAGTTCCTTAGGGTTAACACCATCAGATCCAGCAGGTTTATGTTGCCTGAGTTTCTTATATCTTTCTTCACCTGGTCTGCTGTGAAAGTCAATCTTGGTAGCTGGGATGGTGTAAGTCATTGTAGCTGGTGCATGAGGACAGAGACACCGGAAGTTGGTATGCAGAAGTTTGAATGGAAATTGAGCAGGAAAGAGGGTGTGTGGACAGTGGTACATGGTCTTGCACAATAAAGTGGACTGAAGCAAAGACACAAGGGGAATTGAACTCCACAGATTGTCCAGGCATCTGGGTGGGCAAACTGTGTGCAGGAAGATCTTCAGGAAAGCCATGGGTGTAATGTGAAAACTAGGAGACCACAAAAATTTTACATGTAATATTTTAATAACTTTCTAAATGTTGTGCCAAAATTATTATTTCTTCTGCCTGTAAATTTTCAGACCAATTTTATTTCAACTTGTTGATCCAGACATCCCAGCAGCCACAGGCACCGTGCATGATCTCACCATATATGGTAACTAAGTCATTGCTTTGAAATGTATATTTAATGTGAACATATGGAAATCCTATTGAACTGCTTTCTGAATATCTCCAAAAATCTATTGTATTTTTCAACTCACATTCTGATTTTCCTGGTACAGTATTTTAGGATGACATTTACAAATTGGCAAGATCACAACAGGCCTTTAAAACATTTTGCCTTCTTTTGGGAAACATACGCATACTTTCCAAAAATCTTATATATTGCTTCATCTGTGCAAGGAAGTGAAATTATGAGACTGCGTGGTGTTGCATCTTAAAGATGGAGACTCATATTGACTAGCTCCTGAGGGCAAGAAAGCGTATGTAAAATCTGGTTGTGTCTGGTTTCTAGTGGCTTTATTGTTGAGTAATGTATTGTCTCGGGTTTACACACTGACCTTGTAATTTATACTCTACTGGTTTTAGAAAATTGTTTTGTCAGGCTTTCTATGATTAATTTTTTTTCTGGAGCACTATCTAGCCAGCAGGTACAGCAATGCCAGACAGGTGTTTATTAATATTATATTCATGCTTCCTTCTTTCTGACGTTCAATCTTACTAGCAGATGATATTTACCACCTAGCCTGAGGACATGAATACTTATTGAAATAAATTCTCATTTTTCTCAACAACTTGAAAATAGGTTTTACAGGTGTGGCACAAAGACACTTTATTATATAATGTATTACATAATGAAAAAGTCAGCTTCCCCGAGAAAGGCTATCATGAAAAAAAGGAAATGACATGTCAGACTGGTCAGGCAACTTTTAGATTACATTTCCATGTGAATTTCACCTTATTGGTGCTGACACTTCTAGCTCCATAGTTGTAAGATTATAAAGTGTACTATCCAAATGTTAAAAAAGAGAAATAGGTTATGTAGTGGACAAGTATTAATTCAGGTGATAACCACAAACTCTGTAGCTACTTGATGTAAGTTTAGAGAGCAAAATTAATAAGATGTCTACAAGTCATATGTCGCAGCAAGCGGAGGGCTTGACATACAGTGTGTTGAATAAGTCATTTTCCTTATTTCTAATTTCTGCTATTTTTGATACTGAAAATATATTAATATTTGAAACATTACCTGTTAAAACAGGTAATAGAATAAATTTATCTCTTGGCCTATGTGAACCTTCAGGTCCTTTCCTCTCCCATAAACCATGCCTCTTAGATTTTGTCATTTTGGGGCACCTTGCTCACCTCCTATCTGTTTTTATAACTCCTGCCTTTGAAGGTGGCTCTCAGCATGCTTCCTATGCCTCTACTCTTCCTCAATCCTCAATCTGGAGTGGATGCACTGACCTTAACGTTTTATTAAAAGGTAGATAGATACATAAAGGGCACATGTGTAAACTAATAACACAGGTTAAATATGTAATTTATCCAATAAACAAAGTGATCCACTGTGGCAACCCCTAACAGGAGCAGCTGAAAGAAGAAGAAGAATCAAATAAACAAAGTTATTCAACATCTGCTTACACTGTGTAAAACATTATTGCCCCCATACACCTTAGAAATGGTTATAATTCTAATTGCTGCTGTTTACATTTCCCCACTTACAGTACTAGTTAGCTAGTTGTTAGTTGTTATATACTGTATATGTAAGTAAAGTCAGCAAACATATACAGTACATACAGTATAGTACCTATTAACATTATTACCTAAGTTCTGAAGATTTCTGATGGAAGTAAAGACTCATAAAGCTTCAGAGGCAAACAGAATCACCAACTACACTCACAGCGTGTGCTGATCAGCTGGCATGCATATTCTCCAAAAAGTTCAAGATGTCTTCAGTCACCTTCAGTCTCTCTTCAGTCACTTTAAGACATCCATTATAGTCTCGGTGACAAAGAATTCTACAATCATATGTCTTGATGATGGCACCTCTAGGGACTATGCAAACAGATTAGTGGCAGCCGCACAAAAAACATTAAGCCACCATGACATAAAAAAAAAGTTAAACAACTAACATCTTGTTTATTTGTGGACTTTACCTAAGGATTCAACATCATCCTCCCCTCTTAAGCATGCAGTGAAGTCCAGAGCCATTGTGTGGAATATCAGCCTGTGTACCTGAGCCTACTATTTCCTAACTGGTAGACTTTGAACTGTCAGCTTTGAGAATACATATTTAACAGTCTCACTCTGAACACAAGAATACCCCAAGGTTGTGTGCTCAATGCACTGTTTCCCACCATTTAATAATGGTTGTACTACCAGCCATGACACAGACACTTCAGGATGGCCCAGCAGTAGTGATTTACCAATAATGATGAGGGAGACTCATATTAACACATTCAGCTACTCACTGGTATGAACATAATGTGCCCTGTAATGTCTGCAAAACAAAGTAGACAATTGCAAACTTCAGAAATCTCCAGTGACCAAAGTAGGTTTCTCTTTTCATGCATCATCTGGTTCTTTCTCTGCTTCATGTCACATTGGTGCTCATTTTTTTTTTCTCAAAAATGTTGTCATCCAGAAATCATTTGCATTGGATATTAACAACATGAATTGCAATGTCTAGGACTGTATCACAAACAAGCAACAAACATCAAATACCACTGATACTCATCACATAACATAACATGTCAATTTAGTGTGTGATCGACAGCATACATACTTCTGGCAACTCATGCAGGATGGGCTGTGGTCCATTATCTGTCTGGGAGGCCAGCAGGAAGGACAAAAAGAACAGTTCATGTTCTGTTCGAGAGGTTGGCAGAAGATGCTAGCTCTATGAAGAGTGGGTTGGCATCCTGGTGGGTATGGAGCAGAAACAGTTACCCAGAAGGACAAGGAGAGACAATAGGATGTGGCTATGGTCTCCCCGATACACTAGCTGGCAGCACATGTGGGCACCCAAATGGACGCCTGTAGGACATGCTGGGAAATGTAGGGCCGTGGAACAGCTCTGTTGGGTTCTTTCTAATATATAAATATTAGGAATTTTTTAAATTATACATCAGGTCAGAGCAAAAACAATATAAGAAAAGTAATTTTTCCAGTGGTCTATCCAGTACTTCCATGTAAATTTCACTTTAGTGATACTGTAGGAAATCACTCAATGAATGATTTTACTATACAATACAGCTGACTGTATAGTATATACAGTAATACAATAACCCTAATACAATAATCAAGTACATTAACATATATAATATTTATTATGTACACAAATAAATATAGAGCAAAATAAACAGGAAATTAAAAGAAATGAACAACTTCAGTAATAATTTAATTTGAACAGACAGACTGGTGCAGCAGTGGCTTAATACCTCTGCCCACATTGACCTTTATAGATTTAGATGTGTGTTTCTTTCCCTTCATCATCCAACATATGGTCTGGTAGAACAAAAAAGTTGTCAGCTATCTTCACTTATAAATTTCTTTGAGTGTATGAGTGTGTGTGCATGCATGTTCATGTGCGCACACTTGAGTGTGCCTCTGTGTGTGCATAAGTGTATGTTTAAATAAGTTATGTATCTCAAAAACTACTCACACAAAACTTTTGTGAACCAATAGGCCTGATCCCAAGACTAAACGGAGCTGAATGCAAAATCCCAGTTAAGCAGTTTCTATGGCAGTTGTCATTGGACATAGGTGAAACCAGATATGGGATCATGTACTGGAACAAATAGGACCAAAAGCAATAGGCCCAGAGCCTTTGACAAGACAAACACAATAATGATTGTTTGAAGAACATAGGTCAATTTATTTTTTAAGTATTGTTGCAGATAGGTCTTGCCTTTCAGGGTGGATATCTTGGAAATCGCATGCTCTAAAATGTTCTGAATTGCTGCGAAGTAGACATCCAAGAGCTCTAGACAATACAAGAAATGCATCATTTGCTGCCGAATTTGTAATTTTAAGATGTGAAAATCAATTTTGCACAGACATACACATACATTAATAAACTATGCTAAAATCGACTTTTCTCAATATTTTGCACATCATAGAATCAGAATCCGAACTTAACTTGATAGCAAATTTTTGACCACATTGCCAAACTTCCATTTACATGGAAGTAATACAATAAGGTTTCTTTCTGTAGCAGGTAATATTTCGCTTTTCTCTCTGGCAGCACAGCATCCACGTTTTACTCAATTCTGGAAACTATGTGTGGCTTTAAATAACACTTATGAGGACTTTTTGCTCTATTCTCCAACAGGAAAGTCGCTCATACATGGGGCCGGGCACACACAGCATTGTTATAGAAACTTATTACCTGATTTTTTGAAGGCAAAAAATAGTTACTGGGACATGAGAAATAATTCATAATCCATTTCAGTTTAAGGTGGGTGTGTGACAACACTTTGATGTCATTATGGAATTAAAGCTAACATGTATTCCAAAAAGTGCAGTACTCAGCTCAGCAGCCAAAACCTTGATTTTAAACGTAATTGTAATATCCATCCATTATCTAACCCACTATATCCTAACTACAGGGTCACGGGGGTCTGCTGGAGCCAATCCCAGCCAACACAAGTCGCAAGGCAAGAAACAAACCCTGGTCAGGGTGCCAGCCGACCGCAAGGCGCACACACACACATACCAAGCACACACTAGAGACAATTTAGAATCACCAGTGCACCTAACCTGCATGTCTTTGGACTGTGGGAGGAAACCAATACAGACACGGGGAGAATATGCAAACTCCACGCAGGGAGGACCCGGGAAGCAAACCCAGTTCTCCTTACTCTGAGGCAGCAGCATTACCCACTGTGCCACCATGCCGCCCGTAATTGTAATAATTAAAATATTTTCTTATTAGTCTCTCTGTACTATCATGTCTGATGCTTTTACAAGATGTCTGATGACCTTTGAAATTTCAGAATAATGTTCTCTGTCAAAAGCAACACAGAAGCACCCATCCCGTAACAGATTGTTTTTGAAGTCTGAATGGTATATTAAAAAGAGATAAAAATGTTTGTAAATAAAAACTGGCACATTAGAGATGCATGTGATTAATGAAAAGAATCTGACCATTTCTTTATGCCTATCAATGTTCTACTGAAAAGGAAAGGAAAAAAGCTTTCCTTTTTCTATGCTCCATCAAAAACTCAATTTAGCGTTAAACATTAGTGTGTTTGGCATCAGTGCAAAACATTCAGTTCTAGTAAATTTAATTTTAATTATTCACATTTCTGTTACTTTGGATAACATGATTTTATGACCAAAGAGTAAATAATAAGGAGCTCTTGTCACAAAGTAAAGTAGCAGTAGGTCATTTTACTGGTTCTCATTTATTTTCCTTGGCTTTAAAAAAAAATAGCTTCTTTTGTGCTGCTGCCAAGATGGTACAAAAACAAATTGTACTATTCAGTGGCAAAATAGCAAGTTTTTTATGCTTTTTTTAAAAATGTTTTTATATTTCAGAAATTAACTTTATGTTAGTTGGTTTCTAATTATTACTAGACAAATACGGGAGAAGAGTGCAGTGTGTTTTCTTGAGTAGATCTGTTTCCATGAAAATAGCGTTCATCTTATTTGTGATTATTCAACATAATGTGTATACCTAAAACAATGAAAAAGGTGTACTGTCATTTGGTGGTTTCATAACACAGTGCATAATCATCATTGAATTTTTATTCTGTTGTGACTAACTGGATAATAAACTTCCAGTCATCCTTGCACAGTCCTGCACACTGCAGTCCCAGCACAACCTAACAGAAGAGGTTTACGTTTTGCAAAACCCAAAACTGGTTTAGTAAATAAACAGTAATTTCTAGAATGAGAGTAATTATGGATATCTGAACAAATAGGATTATTTTATTAGGAAAAACATATTCTAATTATTTTATTACCAAAGTTGCCTGGTAATTAAAACAGATTACATTAATCCAGAAAGGAATGGGCCAGGGATTTAAAATGGAGCACGAGAGTAGGGGTCCGCACTGCACTCATTTTTTCGATCTCAATCCTCCCAGCCACACCCAACAAGGTTCTGTCTCACTTTTAGCCTCTCCTGAAAACTTTTTATCATTTTTCAACCTGCTTCTTCCCAGTTTCTTTGTTCTCAGCCTCATACCTCCATACCCATCTTCCCCTCTTAAAGGCAAAGGAATTAAGCGTATAGCCCAAGTGTATTTGTAAAAAAACAGCAGAATCTGCAAATAAAATCACCATTGTGGATCTGCCTTTGCAAGCTGCTCTGCATATGCACTAGTCATAATTTATAAATAAATTCTAGATTAAATCAATCAAATAAATCAAACTAGATGCCACTACATCAGCATGTCATATATTTCCACATTTGATTTTTCTACCGCATTTGCTTTTAGAGTGAAACAGTATTGGATTAGAATTGTGATGATAAATTATAATACTTTTCAGGAAACAATTTTATAAGTTTCCTCTCACACCCAAACACAAGAATAAAGTCTACTCACCCACCTCTACACATAAGTCTTTAATTTAGTTTCACACTGCAAATCCTTGAGTTGGGTTTCGCAGATACTAGAAGATTTCACTGGGCATGAAAAGGACATGCAGCCATGTAAGATGACTGTCAAGATGTAGTAGGGAATATGTCAGAAAAACGGATTGTCTAAACCCAATACACCAATCAAGAAACAAAGTCATCAAAGTTCAAACCCTAAGAGTTACTTTGAAGTTCCTCTTAGGTTTTGCTACATTAAAGCATAGGTTCTTAAGCTATGGGTTGTGTCCCATTTTGGTTCACGTGTTATCTAAATTTGGGTCATACAGAGTTGTGAATCACAATATTATCAAATGGAAAAGTTTGTGGAAGGTCTTACGATGGGTCACCACAGGCAGCTTAAACAAACGCCATTGCTCCACTACAGTAATCCCTCCTCGATCGCGGGGATTGCGTTCCAGAACCCCCCGCGATAGGTAGAAACCATATGTTTGTATGGTTATTTTTATATATTTTAAGCCCTTAGAAACTCTCCCACATTGTTTATAAATATTCTCCGCACAGTTATACAGTAAACTCTTGTTTATCGCAGTTAATCCGCTCCAGACAGATAAATGAATTTCCACGAAGTAGGATTCTTTATTTATAAATCTAATATTTTCGCAGTTAGAGCATTGAAAACCTGTTTACGACCTTCTAAATACGTTTTTTAACATTATTAGAGCCCTTTAGACATGAAATAACACCCTTTAGTCAAAAGTTTAAACTGTGCTCCATGACAAGACAGAGATGACAGTTCTTTCTCACAATTAAAACAATGCAAACATATCTTCCTCTTCAAAGAAGTGTGCGTAGCAGAAAATGTCAGAGAGAGAGAAAAGTAAACAATCAAAAATCAATAGGGCTGTTGCGCTTTTAAGTATGCAAGCACCGCGATAAAGTGGCTGCAATGAAGGGATCAATGTGAAGGTAGTCTTTCAGCATTTTTTAGTGGAGCGTCCGTATCTTCTAAGCAAACAGCCACTGTGCAAACAGCCCCTCTGCTCACACTTCCTCAGGAGCAGAGAATGTCAGAGAGAGTGAGAGAGACAGAGGAAAGCAAACAATCAAAAATCAATACGGGCTGTTAGAGCTTTTAAGTGTGCGAAGCACAGTGCGGGAAGCATATCGTATATCATTGAGGAGTTTTATTTAGAGCATAGAAAACCTGTTTACGACCTTCTAAATACGTTTTTTAACATTATTAGAGCCCTCTAAACATGAAAAAACATCCTTTAGTCAAAAGTTTAAACTGTGCTCCATGACAAGACAGAGATGACAGTTCTTTTTCACAATTAAAAGAATGCAAACAAATCTTCCTTTTCAAAGGAGTGCGTGCGTCAGGAGCAGAGAATGTCAGAGAGAGAGCACACGAGAAAAGTAAACAAGCAAAAATCAATAGGGCTGTTGGGCTTTTAAGTATGGGAAGCACCGCAATAAAGCAGCCGCAATGAAGGGATCAATGTGAAGGTAGTCCTCCGTGTCCATATCTTCTAAGCAAACAGCCTCTGTGCAAACAGCCCCTCTGCTCACACCCCCTCCGTCAGGAGCAGAGAATGTCAGAGAGAGTGAGAGAGACAGAGAAAAGCAAACAATCAAAAATCAATACGGGCTGTTAGAGCTTTTAAGTTTTCGAAGCACCGCACGGGAAACATATCATTGAGGAGTTTTATTTAATACGTAATACGGGCTCTGATTGGGTAGCTTCTCAGCCATCTGCCAATAGCGTCCCTTGTATGAAATCAACTGGGCAAACAAACTGAGGAAGCATGTACCATAAATTAAAAGACCCATTGTCCGCAGAAATCCGCGAACCAGCGAAAAATCCGTGATATATATTTCATATGTTTAATTTAAAATCCGCGATGGAGTGAAACCGCGAAAGTCAAAGCGCGATATAGCGAGGGATCACTGTATTCATCATTTCAGAGATGAATTGTCACAGATGAAGGCATCATTTTCCGAGGGGAGAAAACTGTTATCCTGACCATGCTTAGAGTGGAGATGTTGTATTAGTTTTATTCTTCTTGAGAGAGAAAAAATACAAACAGAGAGTCTAATTTATCATGTTTTGGTTTGGAACTGTGAAAAAAAGAAAGTCAAGGTTAGAAAGTGTTTTTCAACTTGTTAAAGAACATTAAGGAGAGGCAGCAATGGCAACATATCTGCAGGAAAGCAAAACAATTAGAATCCCAGAATATATTGAAAACTAGCATATGCCATCTAGTTAGCTGGCACCAAATGGGCATATCATGTAATGTGTATATTAAAGAAAGACAAGTATGCCACAATAATGGCAGCAATCTGCTCATCTCAAAAGAAAACAAGCATGGCACACACATAGGAATAAGAGCTGACTATGATGAACAGGACAGTAGGCCACCTACCATATCACACACCCTAAAGAAGTTAAGTGAGGAAGACAGAAGGTCTGATGAAACCCCAAATTGTTCTGGTCTTGTAAATGGAAATGGGTTGAGGCAGATCACTGGCCTTAAATGAAAATTGTGCATGGCTGCTAAATACAAGTCATAAGTAGTTTTGAGAACATTTTTATTCTATTTAAGAAGTAGAATATAACATTTATTTGTCAAGTAACATAACTAAAGGAGACTGGTGGTTAACGATTACAAAGACATGTATTTGAAGTAGAAACATTGACAACCTTTAAGAAGAATCTGGATGAGGTATTAGGACAGCTTAGCTATTAACTAAACAAACAGCTTGATGGATTGAATGGTCTCCTGTCATTTGTCAAATTTCTAATATTCTGTGTTCTTTAGGACTTTTATATCAATACATTGTGACTGTTAAGCTTTACACGAGTCACCAGTGCGTATGAGCAGTGGAACCCTTCAAAAATTCTGCAAGTGTTAAATAGATATTTTGTCTTAATCTTGGTGGTAATGTTAAATGTATTACTTTTAAGTCCAAAATGTGATGAACATTAAAATGAATTAAACCAAGAGAATCAATAAGCATGAAAAATTATTTAAAAGTATGCAACGAAAAAATGGCAATCATTAGTTGTACTTCATAGTGAATGAGGACTGCAATTTCACCGGAAAATACTCTGTTTTTATTAAAGTGGAAGGGAAGACAGTGCTAGCTGGAGGAAAAATATTTGCAGTGAGGTATCGGAAAGACTAAATACATGTCTTGTATTAGTTGTCAGTCTCAGATATGTATACATTATTGGTACCCTGATAAAATCTGCACCTGGGCTTAACTGAGAATGGCCAACTAAGGAAACATTGGCCAGGAGCCAGAAGGTTGTAATTAGTAACATATGTCTTAACTAATAACAAAACCGTTTGTAAGAATTTGGGTTAATTCGAATCTCAGCGTGAAATGAATGAAAGAATTATTATTTATGGCAGAGAAGAACCTTGGCCAGTTTCCAGACTTCTGGTATTAAACATGTCTTAAAATTCCAATTAACAATGCATTCAATTATAGAATAGGCGAGTGCAGCTGCTACTGCACATATCCCCTTTCTAACACATCGAGACATGATGACATATGCCAGCAGATTTAAAGGGGTCTCTACAATATTTTGCCCATCTATGTTGTTGAATATACAGTAGTCAGAAATTTCCCCTTTCTATGTGCAAATCTGCTCAGACTAATTGTGCTGATTAAATGTATCCTTTCAACCCGCAGATTAATGAATTACTGTTTTCACTCCATATGTAAATAACTCATTTATCACAAGCACGATTTGCTGTTAGAATTTAATCATAGAGTTTTGTTTTGAATTCCATCGTTATTGCATTTTTTGGCATGTGGGGCTATAAGCTTGTCCCGGAATATTTTTTAGCTTTGTCTGTTTTCAATAATGTGAGCTCCTATGGAAAATCCAAATGCAACTCATTTGGTTGAAAGGAAAATACGGTTTCTCTCTGGTACTGCTCTGCTTAACATTTGCTAATTGGTTAGCTGTCATTTACTTATGGTTTTATAAAAACCAGTGCATTGTTAAAAAAAAAAAAAAAAAAAAGTAAAGAAGAAACTACATTTTAAAATAGTGTAAATATAGTGCATGAACACAGTGTACAGTGATCCATGACTAAAACAGCTTTGAAAATTCTGCACCAAATCGCCAAAGAACATCAATTGTCTTGCAGTGTTGTCTGTTCCATGACAAACATACAATAAATTTTAATAACGTATGCTTGAATCATAATTATACAGTATTGACAGACAAAAAACACAAATTCAGAGAAATATTTTTAACCATAAGATATTAGACGGGATGTACAGTAAACCTTGGCTATATGTTGACCTCTGTATTCTAGGGAGGATCAGACAATAAGTAGCCCAGATCTGTCCTCTCAACAGTTCCATAACTGATGGCGTGCATAAGAGGAGCCATTTTTGCAGGAGTTCAGTTCACTTACAATCATCCAATGGCCAGATCACCCACATAATTTAGTAGGGTTCAGTTTGTGAAGATGCTACATGTGTTCATCCCCATAAGGCAAAAGGGAAAGGGGTTTCTGGTACTGGTGAGACATGAGTAAAACTGATTTGGATATGTTATACCTGGCCATAACTGGATAGGTAAAGGAGAAGTTGAAGCTGTGGAGATTACAATGTATTATTCAGCAGCGTTTCTCAACCATTAAGTATTTGTGACCCAAGTTTTCATAACAGTTTTAATCATGCCCCCCCTAACATTTTTTTGAAATGTAGATGCATATTTTATTATACCGACTTAACTTTTATCGACATTTATCTAAATCTATATTTATTGTTCTAGTATCAGAATGTAGTTTAAGTTAATTTGTTTTGGTTTCAACAGATGTTTTTTTCATATTTTTGATTCTTGTTTTCTTTTTTTCACATCTTCACACCCCCCTTTTTTGTTACCGCCCCACAGGTTGAGAACCATGGCAATTCACCAAACCTAGCTCCTCTTATCACCACTCACACCTCCAATAATTCCTGTTCACTCCCCAACACTGGTGTTGGCCCTGAGGAAAGGCCCAAGGTGAGTGTAGACTTACTCAAAGAAAAAAAAATACACACACAACACAACACACACAACCACATGTTATGCAGTTAGATTTTAGTTCCAGGGTTCAGAGGGTCACATGAATATGAATAAACATGTAGTTCCCATCCATTATACAGTGGTGTGAAAAACTATTTGCCCCCTTCCTGACTTCTTATTCTTTTGCATGTTTGTCACACAAAATGTTTCTGATCATCAAACACATGTAACCATTAGTCAAATATAACACAAGTAAACACAAAATGCAGTTTTTAACTGATGGTTTTTATTATTTATGGAGAAAAAAAATCCAAACCTACATGGACCTGTGTGAAAAAGTAATTGCCCCCTTGTTAAAAAATAACCTAACTGTGGTGTATCACACCTGAGTTCAATTTCCGTAGCCACCCCCAGGCCTGATTACTGCCACACCTGTTTCAATCAAGAAATCACTTAAATAGCCTGACACAGAGAAGTAGACCAAAAGCACCTCAAAAGCTAGACATCATGCCAAGATCCAAAGAAATTCAGGAACAAATGAGAACAGAAGTAACTGAGATCTATCAGTCTGGTAAAGGTTATAAAGCCATTTCTAAAGCTTTGGGACTCCAGCGAACCACAGTGAGAGCCATTATCCACAAATGGCAAAAACATGGAACAGTGGTGAACCTTCCCAGGAGTGGCCGGCCGACCAAAATTACCCCAAGAGCGCAGAGACGACTCATACGAGAGGTCACAAAAGACCCCAGGACAACGTCTAAAGAACTGCAGGCCTCACTTGCCTCAATTAAGGTCAGTGTTCACGACTCCACCATAAGAAAGAGACTGGGCAAAAATGGCCTGCATGGCAGATTTCCAAGACGAAAACCACTGTTAAGCAAAAAGAACATTAGGGCTCGTCTCAATTTTGCTAAGAAACATCTCAATGATTGCCAAGACTTTTGGGAAAATACCTTGTGGACTGATGAGACAAAAGTTGAACTTTTTGGAAGGCAAATGTCCCGTTACATCTGGCGTAAAAGGAACACAGCATTTCAGAAAAAGAACATCATACCAACAGTAAAATATGGTGGTGGTAGTGTGATGGTCTGGGGTTGTTTTGCTGCTTCAGGACCTGGAAGGCTTGCTGTGATAGATGGAACCATGAATTCTACTGTCTACCAAAAAATCCTGAAGGAGAATGTCCGGCCATCTGTTCGTCAACTCAAGCTGAAGCGATCTTGGGTGCTGCAACAGGACAATGACCCAAAACACACCAGCAAATCCACCTCTGAATGGCTGAAGAAAAACAAAATGAAGACTTTGGAGTGGCCTAGTCAAAGTCCTGACCTGAATCCAATTGAGATGCTATGGCATGACCTTAAAAAGGCGGTTCATGCTAGAAAACCCTCAAATAAAGCTGAATTACAACAATTCTGCAAAGATGAGTGGGCCAAAATTCCTCCAGAGCGCTGTAAAAGACTCATTGCAAGTTATCGCAAACGCTTGATTGCAGTTATTGCTGCTAAGGGTGGCCCAACCAGTTATTAGGTTCAGGGGGCAATTACTTTTTCACACAGGGCCATGTAGGTTTGGATTTTTTTTTCTCCCTAAATAATAAAAACCATCATTTAAAAACTGCATTTTGTGTTTACTTGTGTTATATTTGACTAATGGTTAAATGTGTTTGATGATCAGAAACATTTTGTGTGACAAACATGCAAAAGAATAAGAAATCAGGAAGGGGGCAAATAGTTTTTCACACCACTGTATATCAAGCTACTGCTCAGAATATTGTCCTATGGGCAGCTGATCCTGAGCTCCACACTGCTGATTCTCCATATTACTAAGCTTCACAAATCTTAAACCAGTTAGTGCACGGTTGGAATTGTGTGCTTGTCATGGATAGACCAAGGTCCAACCGCAAAGGGGCCTACAAGTTTATTTGGTTCCAGAGAACATTTTATTGGAGATCAAGGTTCCAAACACGTGCAGTGATGAGCGAAACAGGCAAATTTTGATTTGCATATATTTGTGCAAAATTTATATTAAAATTAGTTTTGCAGGTGATTTCGCAGTCATAAAATGTGAAACTGACTGGAAACAGTTTTTTTTTGGGGGGGGGGGGGGTTATTAAAAGTTCATTTCAGGTGTCACACACGTGCGTTTGGGAGTCAACCAAAAGGACCAGAAAATGGCAATTCCACGCCAGGCCGGGGGGCGGCAGGTTGCGTTAAACATCTCTCTTTTCTCTCAGCAGAACAAATACAAGAAATCATACCTGTCCCAGCCCCAAGGACATCACTTCCTGAGAACCGACTATAAAAACCCCTCATCCTTCATGTTTAAACAGTTCTACTTTGGACTCGAACCTGTACACATTGTACTCAACTCAAAGTCATTTGCCGCCAGGGAAACTATAATGGGTGGCTGCCCCAAACCTTTGTTGTGTGTCCAGTTGTTTATTTCACAGGGTCTTAAACAAGGAATTTTCTTCCCTAAAGCCTTGTTCACATATTAATGTTTACTTGTGTTCAATTCTGCAGCTGCACCAAGTATATAATCCATACCACACCAGTAAAATCAATTCTTCATATCACTGCGGAGGAGTGTTGTACATTTTTTTTTTTTTGTAATATGCTTCATATTTTCCACAATAAAATGTGCCATCATGCTCATTATTGTGTTTTCTCCACAGCAAAACTGACTAGACAGAAAGTCGCTGTTGCCAAAACCCCCCAACCACTCCCCCCTCAACAGTTATCGATCTAAGTTGAGGATATTGACACTTCCAGTGATTTATTTTTCACTAGAAACTTTTATTTAAAAAATAAATGACAGGCAATCACATGCAGAATTAATACATGAAAATGCTCCTAGACAGGAACGGAAAGCTTATCTTCTTGTGTAAATGGCATGAATGCAAATCACAATTTTTATTATTATTATTTTAATTTTGCAAAGTGAGACACTGATTTTAACTGCTAATTCAGTTTCGAACCAATTGTTTAAGTCATCACTACTTACCTGATGATCAGGGTAGAGCAATTAACTGACTGTTATTGGAGAGAGGAATCTAAATGCTGGGTAGACCCAAGATACCCATCAATCAATATTCTACATGTGTCAAAACTTCATAAGGAATCTTCATTGAATTTACTTTGCTCTACTCGTATAGTTTTACATTTTTATTTCTTGTACTATCAGTATGAAATATGCTTTATTGTGAAAGTGAAGTGAAGTGAAATCAGCAACAGCCAGCATAATAACCTAATGATGGTGTAGCAGTAAATAAAACAAAAGGAGAGCCAGAGTTTAAAGTTGGTGAGCAATTTGAAAATGAAAATATGCATTTGTCTAAGCTATCATTTATACCCTTTAATTGATATCAACACAAGCAAATTCTTTAGGTGGACAAACAGCAAAGTATCACCTAGATTTACTTTTTCCGAGAAGCAACATTTGTTTTCTTAATCCTGAAAATGCAACCTGGTAAGAATATTGGTTTGCATTTTTTTTAAAAAGGATACCACTAACTTCCCACTTTTTACTTTTTAATTTCACCTACATACAAATAAAGTGTAGTTTAACTTAACATTTAAAGGGTTCCAGTGACCTGTAATTGATTATCAAATGCGTATTGAAGAGGCTTTATATAAATGCTTACTTAAAAATACCGTGCAGCAGTTAAGTCCACAGTAAGTTCAGTTTATTTAAGTGCATGGAGACTCTGAAAATGCTGTGTCTTAAACTCTATTTGCTATTTTCTGTACAAGACTGTCAAGAAGCAAGTGAGGTTTGGATAGTATCCAATGTGGGGACTGGAGAAACAGTATCTGTGATTTGTACTGAAGATATTACCTTTCTTGGCATATCTGAATGTGATCTCTGGCACAATCCTGGCCATTTCATAGACTGGGTGACGCTGTCAGGATAAGAGTCAGCACCTTGAAATGTCTTCATATTCAGGGTCATAAATTGTGGTCATTGACTAAAAAGAAATGACTAATGATTCAAGTGTCAAAATTAGAATTGCTATGCTTAATATAGATTTCAGGGTTAAGGCTCAAGCAGTCTCAGAGGAACTCGGTGTTAAGCTTCTTCTTGATACGAAGAGCCATTTGATGTCACTTAACCATCTGGTTGCAGGGCATGGTAGCCTGGGAGTAATTGGAAATCTCTCAGAAAGAGTAGAAGAAAAGGAAATCTGCTTTGCCCTGCTCATCATATCACTACAACCCTTACCAAGCTATCTAAACATTTATGTGGATATTTTCTTCATAAGTACCTATCTTTTGAACATCAGTGAATCCTTTCATTTTTGAGTCTATTTTTAGTTCAAACTTCTAAGAAGAGAAAATTTCTTATGACAGCAAATAGGCACAATGGAGGAATCAATCATGGTGAGGATACCATTTCATCACAGGGCACGCTCACGAAAGCATTCATGCTGAGTCAGATTCCTGTCAATTTAGAGTTGCCAATCAAACAAGAGTAGATTTAAAACTCTAGGAGGAGATTTTAGTCCTTGGAAGAAATATATGCAAATGCAAACTCCATACGGAACTGAGACCAGACAAGGAACTGGATCAGGAACTCTAATTGTGTGTAATTCTAGTAAGCCTACACAGTCCTTTTTATTTAATTGTTCATATATATTTAAATAAAATGTATTATTATTATTATTAAGCATGACTTAGGACCACTTTAAAATTACTTTGTTTTTTTTTTCTGGTGCCTCCTGGCTCACTGGTATGAGAAAACACCCGCATATGATATACCATTTGACTTGACTTGATGTCTAGTTATAAATTAATTTTAATATATTGCCCCTCCAACCCAGCACCCCCCCATCCATTTTAGCCTTGAAAAAAAAATTTTAGGCCATTTTTGGACCATAATTTATGCAGGAGATTACACCCATATAATAGAGACTAAACCAATAAGTGTCTTCAGCAAAAATGATCTGGAGGACTTTGAGGAAGTTGTGCACACCACATAAATTAACCCCATGAGTTCATCCCTTTATGGGACAGAAGGAGTCAAAGTCGCATCTTTTAGAAAAACTTTAAAAAAAATGGGCATTGGCAATATAGGCACTTCGAATGTAGTTTCATACCACCTCAAAGTTGCTGATCACAAATATGATAATGCTTTTGATTTACTGGTGGTCCTTGCCCTCCAAGAGTTACTTATAGAAGGTTAAAACTGAAAAAAATTGAAAAACATAAGCACATGGGGTATCGTTTTAGACTATTTCAACATCAGTGATTATGAATATAATAGACCTCTGTCAGAATGTGAAAAATGACAGATTTTTTATCACAATCAAGAATGTTTATACCTTCTATACACACTTAAATTGAAGTACAAATTTTAATATTTCAAATTAGCTGACACAACTATTCTTGTTTATTATGTATTTCTACCTCGAAAACTAGATCATTACATTTCTTATTAATACATCTTGCCTGAAGAAGAAGCCTGAGTTGCCTAGAAAGCTTGCAGAAAAGGTGTCATTTTGCTTGACTTCTCACCACATTCATAATGGCCAACACGGTACAGTACTATTATAAATACCCCAAATTAAGGTGGTTTATGCTAATTTAGACTTTATTTGTCACTAGCAATGGTACCTGTTGTAGACAGATAATAAAATAATTAAAAAATATCTTGCCCTACATGTACCTTCAGCGCCTTTCCTCCGTTTCTGTGTGTGTGTGAACATCTCTTCACCAGTGCTCCCTCTATCGTTCTCTTAAATCCAGCATCTCGGACTCTGTCTTTATTTATGAGGCCCCTTTCTTGCCTCCTGTCCAATTTTATGCCTTCCTTCTTTTAAGGTAACTTTCTCAGTGTGCAACTTTCCTCTTCTTGTGCGCCTCACACTCGTACTTCATCTCTTCACTAAAGCCAAACTAACCAATCACACCAAAGCCGAACTGACCAATCAGATGGCTGTGAGGGACTGGACACACATACCTTAGTTTTTTATTATATATTAGAAGATTCAGTCTATTGATAAAAAGGGAGATAGTGAGGCCAGCTGGCTAACACAATTGAGTTTTAAAGCACCACATGGTTCAATCCCGACAGTTGACTCCAGTTCCTAAAAACAATCATATACAATTTGTACCATACTTCTGTATGTGTGAAGTGCTTTAGCATGGGGAGCATTTCATCAATAAAACACTCAATTGACCTTGCTGGTTCATATTTATGGGAGGAAAGTACTAAGGGTCCTGTAGTACTTACTAAGGGTCCTTGTAGTACTTTCTCATGAAGGACCTTAAGTTTCTGACAGAGATGTTATAAAGATGGGTAAACATAATAAACATATAATTTAAAACTACTGCATATTGCATAAGACAACAGAGTGACAGGAAAGATTTATGTTTTATATATTTGAGTAACAGTCTGCTGGCATCAAAATATGAAAGTAGTGTTCCTTCATTATATACTGGACTTGTTAAATGGCAGCTGGCCAGAAGCTTGTTTTAGAATTTTTGTTGTTTTTTTTTCACTCCCTCTCAAGAAAGTCACCACCTCAGTAATACCAATTCAAAGCATTTAGCGACTCACTCGAGCACAGAATGTACTTCAGGGAAACAGAGACTGCAACACATCTGTAGCTCCTTCAAGTTAAGACATCAGTTTTATATTGTGCTCCAATGCCTTGCAGAATAGGTTTCCATTATAATGCTTCATCTGCAGAGATCTGTGTATTGCTTCAAAACTGTTCTTATTTAGGAATGGTTCTAAAATCTGCAGCCAGCACATATAAGTTTACACATTTGTTTTATGAGATGGCCAACTGAGTTGATCCTTGGGGAGAAGACTTAAGACCTAACTGAAATAATATAGTTTAAGTACTGGTATGTCCTATTGGGATTTTTGCCTGTAAGCTAACCTTTTATTTACTTTTTAAAAATTTCTTCTCATGATTCCCCTGTCATGATCCCTTCCCAATCTGGCTGTCAGAGCCACAAACGATGTTGACTAAAAACAAGAATCATGCAGGAGGATCCTGTTATGTGTTCTTGCCTTAATCTCACTGGCAGTGCCTTTCCTCTCCAGTCATTTTATTTCTGTCCACCAATCAGTTACCTTCTCTAGGTTTTTCAGTCCCCCCATTTAAGTCCTACTTGAAACCATGTAGTGAGCAGCCAGATGCCCTTTTTACTGGCCTGTTTTTGTCATGTCTTGTGCAGGTCATCTTTGCCAGTCTAGCTAGCATACTATTAAAATGAAACAATTTTGTGTGTTCATTTTTAAAAATTGGTTATTCCTTTTCGCATAATCTTAAAACAGAGTTGTGCACTGATAATTTAAACAAACCTAATTCTGCAAGCTATACTATATGGACAAAACTATGAGGACATCCCTCAGAATGATCGAGTTTAGATGTTGCAGCTGCACCCATTGTTAACAGGTGCATAAACTGAAGGTGTGCTCAGGCAGACATTGACAATCAAATGACGGACATTGGCAATAGAATGGGTCATACTGACTTTAAACATGGCACCATCATAATATGCCACCTCTCAGTTTGTGAAATTTCTGCTCTGCCTGATCTGCCCTAATCAACTGTAACAGCTATTATTGTGAAGAAGAAATGTCTAGGTGAGACAACAGCTCAGCCACAAAGTGGGAGTTCATGTAAACTCAAGTGCTGAAGCTGATAGTTCATAGAAATCACTGTAATCTTCTGTTGCATCAGTCACCACAGAGTTCTAAACTGTCTCCAGAAGCAACATCAACACAGAAATATGTATTGGGAGCTACAGAAAAATGGGTTTCCATGGTTTGAACACAAGCCTAATGATCATCATACGCAATGCCAAGCTGGAGTGGTGTAAAGCATGTCGCCACTAGACTCTGGAGCAGTGGAAACATGTTCTTTGGAGTGACAAATCACACTTCACTACCTGGTAGTCAGATGGATGAATATGGGTTTCCAGACTGCATAGTGCCTACTGCACAGTTTTGTGGAAGAGGGATAATGTTCTTGGGTTGTTTTCCAGAATTCGGGGTAGACCCTTGGTTCCAGTGAAGGGTACTGTTAATGCTACAGTTTTAACCTTTTTCCTTTTTCCATGCTGTCTTCTAAAAGGTTTTCATCCATGGATTCTCAATCTGGAGTGAGTGTAGATGGTGTAGAATGTGGAATATTTGTGGATACTGTTTATGGGAAGGAGGGATTGCAATTAATGGATGATGATCAGCATGGGGGACCACAGGAGGAATGGGTTTTTAATTGTGAGAAAATGTGTGGAGAGGTACAACAATTGGAAGGAATGAGGGAACCTTTACAGAATGATTCTGACCTTAATAATTTTGTTTCTACCGATGACACATTTCCAGCTAGTGGAATAGACACACAGGAATCAGATATAAGATATGGACAGAATAATTTACCATCAATTGGGGAGGAAATGATGACAGTGGGGACTATTGAAATTGATTTAAATAATTCTCCATCTGGAACTGATGCTTCCCCTTCATTATGTAACAAGGTGAAAGTAGTAGAATAGGCTGATAGCTCATGAACAAATAATGAATAAAAAGAATGTATGGAGTATCAACCTTAAAAGTCCATATGTAGTGATAGGTGATTCTAATGTTGGTAGGATTAAACAGTTTTGGAATAACCAGTTCGAAGTGAACAACTACTCAAGAGTTAAGATATGCCATATACAAGATATTTTGAATAATATGACCCCTAAAGATGATATACGCAAAGTGGTATTTTCAGTTGGGATTAAAAATAATCAGAGTAGAATCGGTACTGTACAGAAACAAATTAAACAGCTATTTGTCTCTGCAGCTAAAAAATTTCAGAAGGCTCAGGTTTTTATCTCTAAATTCCCTTTCTCATGTCATCATTCTAAGCAGTTGGATTTTCTATTGGAGGTAAACCAGTTTTTGAGTACAGATTTTTCAGAGAATGTATTAGAATGTTATGGTCTGGGTGATATACTGTTGGAATGGGACAGAATACATTGGCAGGCATTGGAGGCTTTTCTAGCATTGGACTTTTGACAAGAACAGTTAAACTGTTTGACGGGCTAAGGAAGGTTGTTACCACCCAGGAGGTACATATATACAATCTGTCGGGAACTTTTAGATTAACAGAAGGTGATGTCTCTTTATTGCAAAAGGCACTGACTTTTGATCCAACGCCCCCTGGTGCAGACCTGGAGATGCTTAGGAAGGATGTCTACAGTTATCGCAGGAAACTGAAACTATTAGACTTCTTTGAGTATAACAGAGAGCGGGTACCAACTTTATTTGTGGAAACTTCCACTTAGTCCCCTAAAACTTCCAGAATCAGTCAACCTATCTTAGATGTAATTAAGAAATATTTAGATTATTTCGATCAAATAAACTATGTAAGTTTAAAAATAGACAATCTAACTGTAGCCGAAAAAAGATCTTTAAATTTCTTGAAAACGAAAAGGGATATTGTTATTAAACCAGTGGATAAAGGTTCAATGACAGTCATTATTGAGCAATCACAATATCTCTATGAGGCCAACAGGCAATTGTCTAATGCTCTGCACTATAAACCACTTTCGAAATCCTTGCAGGATGTTATAAAAAAGAAAATAGTAAAGATTCTAGATAGGTTGTTCAAGCAAGAGTACATTGAAGAGGTATCTGTCTGGTCCAATGGTTCCAGCTTTGCGTAAGTTTTATCTATTGTAATCCATAAGCCTCCAGAAACCTGGACAGTCCCATTTGCAATTCCAGTAGGACACCCTATAGTCTCTGATTACTCCTTGGAGTCGTACATTGTCTCTGAATATATTGATTATTTCCAGAATCCTTTGTCCCAAAAACATGACAGTTATGTTAAAGACACATATCATTTTTTGCAGGTCATAAAAAAGCATTAGTTCCTTGAGGGAGCATCTCTGTACACAAACATAGATACTCAATTAGGTCTGAGGGCAGTTCGGAATATGTTTGAAAAGTTTCCAGATCCAGAGAGATCAGATCGGGGAGTAATTGAACTATTGGAACTCAGTCTAAGGTATAATGACTTTGAGTTTAATGGAAAAAGATATTTACAAACACATGGCACAGTGATGGGCAAAAAATATGCTTCAGCTTATACAAATTTATATATGGCTGATTGGGAGAGAGATGGCTGGACGCATAAGGCCGAGAAGGCAGTTAAAGAATGCACCAGGCTTGTTTTTAAAGAGACAGATTCGAGTATTGTTTTAACCTTGTTGTATTTAATGAAGATTTTTTTTCTATTGGATTTTAACCTCCACTTCACTTCTCTTTACAGCGATCAGTTTTTAGTGTGCATTGTTGCAATGTTACTTTTCTTGGTAGTTTATTAAATTACAGATTTTTCAAATGTTCTTTTTTTTTTCCATGCTTAAAACTCATTAAAGAAAAGTGTTTTTAGCAAGTGGTTTGTAGCGCTATAGCGCAAACTCTTGCAGTGTTAGTTTTCTCTGTTGTTCAAGGTTTTCCCAGTGTTATTCAATGTTTTTACATTTAGTTTACTATTACTGTGCATTCTATGGTATAAATAACTATATTTGTGCTTAAAAATCTTTAAAAAAATATATTTACATACAAATTGTAATTGTACATACAATCCTATGGGGGAAATTTCTTTGGTTCATGACCAAATCAGTTTACGACCAGAGTTTTGGAACGAATTATGGTCGTGAACTGAGGTTCCACTGTATTTGCAATATCTAGATGACATCTTTGGGGTGTGGATATTCTCTGTGCAAGACTTTAAGGACTTTTTTTTCAGATTTTAAACACAAATCATTATACCATATGGTTACAGGTCAAAACTAGTTCTAATTTGCTTTCCTTTTTAAATACTGAAATCTTCTTTTCAGATACAGCGGAGGGTACATCACTCTACTCTAGAATATATATTTTAGGTCAACTGACACACATGCATAAATCTAGCTCCCTAAACATACTTTCAAGGGAATTATTAAGTCCCAATTAATTCAGTTTTTCAGAATCTATACTTTTCAGGCTGATACAGAGCAGGCTATTCATGTGTTGTTTAAGGGTTTAACAAAAAGAGAATATTCTAGGCGGTCTCTTAGCGAGATAAAAAAATAAGTTCAATTGACACATAGGCAGTATCTGCAGAGGGTGTACAGCACTGATAATGATAAAATAGGGATTCCTCAGATATTAGAGCAGGACTGGTATCAGGATGTAATGGATTTATCTTTTCATACCTGGCATGACTCATCACTGGACCTCTTTGAGAATGATCAGATTGGGAAGGATGAAATGGATTTGGACTCTCAGATGAAGGGATTGGTTTTCTCTTTAGGTGTTCAATTTTCTTGGATATTTGTCCTGTTTGTTTGTTAGGGATTTTGATCTGTCTCTTAGAACTCTAAGGAATTCCCTGGGTGGGGGGGTTAATAATACTACCTCTTGTTTTGTGCCAGTTTGGGACATGGGGTGGCATTTGGAACCTTAAGGGTATAATCAATCATTAAATGAGTTGGTTTGGAATTTAGTAGGTACCTTAAATAGCCCCTTCCTGAAACTGTTGGAGACTTGGCAAAAGATCTTTAATTTGATGGAATGGAACAGAAATAAGAAGGAGGAGGTTATGGGAATAAATAAGAATTGGATAAAGGGACAGACCATGGATACTGGAATAGTTTTGATGGAATCTTACTCTAATCTTATCATTATATATTCTAAGGGTGCTTGCCTATTTCTAGTATTGATCCCAATGGACAATATGGGATGGTGATTAATAAACAATTAGGAGACCATGACAACAGCCCTGGGGTTAAAGTGACTCTAGAACAGCAGGATAAAGTTTGGGGAAGTATAGTAACATTTCAGAATGAGGAGTTGGGGGGTAAAGGGAGGAAAGTTAGATGAGCTGACCCACCCAAAACCTAACCTTAAAAAAATAGGTGCTCAATGTGCATTATAAAACCAATGTTGTATCTCTGTTACATAGATGACATCTTCATAATCTGGACTGCCAGTGAGAAGGACCTCCTCCATTTCCATAATGAATATAATTCTTACCACCCCAACATAAAGCTGAAGCTGAATTACTCAAAAACAGAATGTAGAGAAGAGCCAAGCAAAATTACACCTTTTATTGGCTAACTAAAAAGATTACAATATGCAAGCTTTCGAGGCAACTCAGGCCCCTTCTTCAGGCAAAACAGAAGTCAGTTTCCTTGACACCACTGTTCAACTGAAAGATAACACCCTTGTAACTTCTGTATTTCACAAACCGACAGACAGATGGACCTACCTGAGAAGTGATAGCTTCCACCCCAAGCATATAAGGCGCTCCATTATTTTCAGCCAAGCAATATGATACAACCGTATTTGCTCAGACCCGACAGATAGGGATAAACAACTGCAGGAGCTTAGACAAGATTTTATCAGACAAGGTTATACCCTTAAAACAACAGACACTCAAATAAGAAGAGCTACTGCCATACCCAGAGACAGCCTTCTGGAATATAAAAACAAAGGCAACAGGAACTGCATTTCCCTTGTTGTCACCCATAACCCACAACTTGAAGCACTTCAAAAAATTATAAAAGAACTTCAGCCAATGCTAAACAGTGACAAAACACTGAAAAATGTATTTCCAGAACCTCCCCTCCTGGCATACAGACAACCGCCAAACTTGCAGCAACTAATTGTCCGAAGCTCCCTAAGTGAACCAACAGAAAATGGCACAACTCCCTGCCTACAGAAAAGATGTAAAACATGTGCTCACATTTATAATACAGGCCGTATAGTTATACCACACTGCTGACTAGAACATCACATAAAGGGATCATTTTCCTACAGATCATCTAATGTGGTCTACCTAATCCTCTGTATGAAATGTCCTGACACTGCACTCTATGTTGGAGAAAATGGACAAACACTCTGCCAAAGAATGGATTTACACAGGTTCCACATTAAACGTGGCAACACAGATGTTCCTGTAGCGGCCCACTTCAACAGCCATGGACACTGTGAGAGGGATTTTAAAGTCACAGTGCTTATGGGCAAATTCAGAACACAGTAAGAGAGAAAAGAATGGGAAATAAAACTCATGCTAACATTTAGCACATTACAACATGGTTTAAATAGAGACAGGAGTTTTATAGCCAGATATGAGGACTGTTTGCAGCTCTCAGAATGACACAGACAACCTGACTACAGATCTTTGTTGTATTGAAAAACCCATCAGAAACTTCAAAAGACTTTTTGGACAGGAATCTTATCCAAAGATCTTGACTATACATTGTTCTTCTCTCTTGATAAATACATTTTAGCCTGGAGAGGTCTATTAATTTTTTACATTTAAGATTTCTCACTTAAATATTTACCAATGTTGTTTCTTGTCCTAATGTGTATATAAACACAGGGAACCCCAGTTTCTGTATTACATTTTGCCTGAAGCCTGAGTTGCCTAGAAAGCTTGCACATTGTAATCTTTTTAGTTAGCCAATAAAAGGTGTCATTTTGCTTGACTTCTCACTACATTCACAATGGCTAACATGATACAACACCCTAGTACTGCTACAGCAAGCAAAGACATTTTGACAATTGTGCACATCCAACTTTGTAGCAACATTCTGTGGAAAGCCCACTTCTGTTCCAGCATGACTGTGCCCTTGAGCACAAAGCCAGGTCCATAAAGACATGGATTGACATGTTCAGGATGGAAAAACTCAAGTGGACTACACAGAGCTCTGACCTCATTACTACAGAATTCAAAAGCCGACTGTGAGCTTTACCTTCTTGTCCAACATCAGTAACTGACGTCACAAATGCTCTTTTGGATGATATGGCACAAATTCCCACATAGACACACTAAAATCTTGTGGAAAGCCTTCTCAGAAGAGTGAAACGTTATAACCACAATGTTTGGCAGTGGGAGGGGCAACTGCATATTAATGACTGTGGTTTGGATTTGGGATGTCCATCAAGCTCATATAATTGTTATGGTCATTTCTACACAAACATTTGACAATACAGTGTATTTTTATTTCTTGTCGTGATTCATGTCCATGTGGTGTGGTACATAATAAATGTAAAAGATTTCTAATTATATTTCTACAAGAAAGAGCTCAAATGAGGCATAGTGGTAGGTAGTGTTGCTGCCACATGGATCCTTCAGACAGGCTTTAAGTTCTCAGTACTGATTTTGTTTGTGTGGAGGTCTTGCATGTCTTCTCCAGATCCATGTAAGCCTTCCTCAGGGTTTTCTGTTAGGTTTTCTTCTCGTCTCCCCTCCCTGTCAAGAGATATTTCCGATCTTGTTCCCCGGGCCAGGATAGGCCCGAGCTTGCTATGATCCTGAATTGTAGTAAGAGGGTTGGAGAATGTGATATTATGTTTGCCATTAACACTAGAATTACCAGAGCCTACGAAAAAACTTGTAATTCCGTCCCACCTTAAATCGCTTCTTAAATCCCTTCACACCTCTCCGCCAGCGTCCTTTGTCCTCTAAATGTGCTGATAAAGAGAAGCTAGAAGCAGCCGGGTATTCCATCCCCCCACCAATTTAGAACGTGCACGAACTTCTCCCAGCTCATGCCTTGATTGAGTATCTGGGAGTGAAGTGGAGTTTTAGAGTGGAAATAATAGATCGTTATTTGGAACACACGCATTTCATGTCTGTTCTGTTTCTACAGTAATCTGTATAAACACATTGTTAAAACAGAAACTTTTTTTATATTCTAGTAGTAAATGACAAAATGTAGACATAAACTATATAATGTATGAAGCCTGAAGTCCAAATATCAAAGAAATATTTTCACAAAAGGTACAAATATAACACAACAATTGCGCTTTTATTCAAAAATATAACTGCAGAAACAAAAAGCCGCCTTAACATGCGACATTGACACAATTATTGTAACTGCCTCCGTGGTGCAATAGAGTCAGTTCCCACCTGGGAATCTAAAGGTTGCGAGTTCGAACCTGCAACACTCCATTTTGAGAAGTAAACTGCTCTTAGTCATACTATTTTAGAATTAAAGCATACATTTGATTTCAATCTGTAACAGCCGGTGCAATTTATGATCCTTGTAACTGTTAGCTTTGTTTTTTTTTTTTTTTTAATTCACTTTTTATTCTCTCAGTCGCGTTCAGAATCAATCCATACAACCCCATCTGGCACGGCTGTTTTCACAAAGGGTTCTGACACACAAACGCTGGCGAAGCTGCCTTCTTCGTATCTCACCGTCACTTGATTTTCTTTTTATTCAGTTTTATTGAGTGTTCCTGCCAGTCCCAGCATGTTGCTGTATGAGGTTTCTTTTGTACTAGAGGACATGCAGAGGAGAGAATGGTAAAGAGCAGTAACTTAGGCGCTATATGCAATCATCAGACACTCCCCATCTGCCCGTGTCGCTCAAACACAGGAACATATGTTGGTGTAAAAGTATAACAAAACAAGTGCACTTTTATTCAAGTCCATCGCCTTTTCCTGTAAGAAGGAATGTACACACTTCTCTCTATGCTGTGGTTTCTATTATACACCTGAAAGAAAGAGACAATATATGTGAAAACATCATCGCACTAATGCAATATTATTTGAAAACGAACAGCGTCAGATCGGGTGTGAATTTATGCAGGAACTGGAAATTCTCTGATGTGGGACCTTCCTCCAGGGAAGAAAGTACAGTGTCAGGTGCTCATTCAGTGTAATGGGAACCATAGCACAGAGAGGTGTGTACACTGCAACAAGTACACGTGTCGTAAATGTAGGAAGGACGGTCCTTGGGTGTGTGGGAACTGTTAATATTTGAATGTGATGATTTTATATAGTAAGTAATCAGCAGCAGAAACTGGTCACTAATTAAGAAGATGGTAACAATGAAAACCTGCAGCTACTGCGGCACTCGAGGCCTGGAGTTCGCCACCCCTGTTCTAGTAGAATACAAATATTACTAAAGTCTAACACAGTCAAAGAAGTTTTATTTTCTCACTTGTCTGATCAGGGATAGATTTATAAGTTGCACTGGGAATTAAAATATGCTCAGAAATGAAAATATCCAGAGGGTATTTGTTTTCTGAAATATGGCTTTGTTACTGTGCTTTTGTAATATCTAGCATTATGATAATTATATATTATAATGTTATATAAGACTTTTAAAAGAAAGAAACAGCCTTCTGAAAGGACTTTTCTTGTCATTTTGTTATGTTAAAACTGGACCTTCCATGTTAATGTTTTTGTTTTTGCTAAATGATTAAAGTATAAAAGCTTTGCAGCATTGTAAATTTGGCTATGCATGTTCCGTAATACAAAACTGATACTTTAATGCGCATATGATTTCACAAGCTATTTCTAAGTTACAGTATATAAGCATTCTGTGCTGTTGGATTTCATGTATGATGTCAGAAGCGTGAGTTAAAGTAGCTGATTTTGGAAACATGATTTTAGTTTTCTGAATTATTGATGATGGCAAAGGTCTTTATAAGATCAGCACAAGAGTTGATTACTTAGAGAGGGAAGAGAGAGGAAAAAGCTGATCAGAAGAAAGACAGGAGGGGGGAAAGTCAACCAAAGAATACTCTGACTGACTTCTGACATTTCAAGCAATGCAGGAAATGGGCCGCCTGGAAAAGTCTTAACATCTGGCAGTACCAGGTCATATTAGTGTTTATTGAAGCACTTTGGTTTGCTTTTGTTTTATGGCACTAGCTATTTTCTTTATAATATTTGAACCAATATGTGTAACTTTTCTCATTTTGCTCTGTTTAATTGTCTGAGATTACAGGAAAAGGGAAGTTCTTTTAAGGCATACATAATAAAGAGTATAAAGAGGGGTCACCCTTGGACCCTCCCATGACCAAATACACGTTTATAGAGTCATTACTGTCTTGTGTGGAGTGAAATCTACCTATCTATCTATCTATCTATCTATCTATCTATCTATCTATCTATCTA
>JANRMT010062791.1:80770236-80803977 GCA_026402145.1 Polypterus bichir lapradei | reverse complement strand
ATCTATCTATCTATCTATCTATCTATCTATCTATCTATCTATCTATCGTCTTTACCTTGAACCTTCTGTCTTCTTTACCTGAAAAATCTCAGGACACAGTCTGTTTCACTAGCTATCTATCATTATAAGATGCCATGGTGGTCTGTGAGTTATACCACTGTCTTAATCGGTTGTCTACCCTGGTGCAAAGAAATACCTTCTAGTTGATCTGCAGCTCTAACTGAGCATTCCCAGTGTTAGTGTCCCTTGCAATGGATTGACATGGTTGGTTTCTGCTTTGTGCCTGATGTAGCTTGATGAGTTTTGGCATCTTACAACTTTGTAGTAGACACAGTGGTCCTTAACAATATATGAATGGGGACATTTTTTGTTAATTTATTTTAAATATTAATAGAAAACATGTTTGCACTTCTTCTTTGAAAGACAGAGATATTGCTGACTTATTGGTCTTTGCTTCTGATATTTCTGTTTATTCTTAAGTTGGAGTGCCAAGCCCCACCACTACAATCACAAGGGAATATGTGAAATTCAATATAACTATCTTGACCCTTCATGCTATACAAAATCCTTGTACATTTGAGAAAGTTTCCTTTTCAAAAAGAGGATGGGTAAAAGGCTAGTAGGCAAACAGAGATGTGAAGGTGGAAAAAATGAGTTTTCCATAAAAATGGCATTTTTTTTGCAGTGAACCTGTTGTCTTACATGTTTCAGTAGAGTCTGTGTATTTTAGAAGTTACACAGGCAGAATCATTGTTATTTTATGCAGTGGTCACAGTGTTGGTGAAGGAGTGAAGAGTCCTTAAGCAGTCGTTCACCTTTTAAAATAGCCGTTTCTTTAAGTAGTGCTTTTATATTTTGCATTATTATATAAAGCTATGGGCGGAGTGGTGGCTCTGAGGCTAGGGATCTGCATTGGCAATTGGAAAGTTTGCCGATTCGAATCCCATAAACACCAAAAGTGACTCTACTCCATTGGGCCCTTGAGCAAGGCCCTTTACCTGCAATTGCTCCATCCTGGGTATGAGGTTAACCTGCATCCAGTCCTGTAAGTAGGCCCTCCAATCTGCAGAGAAAACGTTGGGGTTGGTGGCACTCCAGCCACCATAAAAAAACTCACACTGTTCCTTTCCATCTGAACTAGTGTGGTGCTGAGGTGTCACCTGCTACATGTCTGCACTCAGGTCCTAATCTGGGATCCTGAGTTGGTTTGTCATGTGGTGGGTGCGGTAATGCGCTGTATCAGCGTGTGCTCCTAACCTCTCTATCAAGCTATATCTTTGGCTGGAATCTCCAGTTATTTTCAAGATGGCAAATGTCAACTTTTGCTTTTCTACCTGTTGCACATGCAAATTATCGACATTTTCTAATGTTTTCAATGACATTAAGATTTGTATACACAGTGGGAAGTCTGTAAATCAAAAGTACATCTTATGAGATGGATTTAGGAGTCATAGTGAACTCATCACTATCAACTGCCAGATAGTGTTCAGAAGCCATTAAGAAGTCAAACAGAATGTTAGGTTCATCTGGTCTACTGTGTACTGTCTACTTTGGCCTCCAAGTTACAAAAAGGACAACAGCAGTGCTGGATAAAGTGCAGAGAAGAGTAACTAGGCTGATTTCAGGGCTACAGGGGATGAGTAAAATTAATAAAGCTGAGCTTTTTCATTTTAAGCAAAAGAAGATTAAGAGGAGACATGATTGAAGTTTTTAAAATTATAAAAGGAACTACGGGGCTTTGCTCCCTGCTCATTTCACTCGCTAACCCCCCCAGCCTGCACTACGTGCCAGCCACTTCACGTCTCGGCCACTCATGTATGTGGATTTCACTTTCACCAAACAACAGATCTTTTAATTCTCGTGGATATGCCTCTTCATTGGGAAAAAAACACTACTTTTCCCTGATGGCAATACGAATTAGACTACAAGTCTCTGATTTAAAGTTTAAATCCGAAGAATATTTCCGATCTCTTTTCACTGTTCTGTTATTTCATCGATTAATAATTTCCATTTGTTTGCGCTAATGCGATCTTTACTATCATTTTTTGAGACTTTCGAATTTTAGTACTTTCATTATCTCTAACTTGCTCTGCATGTGTATCGTGCCAACATTTTTGAATTCTTTACAACCTTCTGCTTTGTCATCTACTCTTTGTCTTTTATTTCTGGCCCCAGGTGTGGTTAAATCTCTTGGCACAAAGTCTTGTCTCGTGGGACGTGAAAGTATCTCTCTGAAAAAGTCACATGTCGTCCCAAGCTAAAAAGTCTTGTCTTCTCCCATGATTTTTTTATTATAATAGAGAGATTAGTACAGTGGATCAAAACTGTTATTTTAAAATGAGTTCATCAAGAACACAGGGACACATTTGGAAACTTGTTCAGGGTACATTCCATGCAAACATTAGAAAGTTGTTCTTTATACAGAGAACCACAGACACACGGAATAAGTTACCAAGTACAGTGGCAGACAGTAGGTCAGTAGGACCTGATGTTATTTTGGAACAATTAAGTGGATAGGACTGGTGAACTTTCTTGGGATGAATGGCCTGTTCTCGTCTAGATTGTTCTAATGTTATAATGTTCTAAATAAAGAGGAGTCTGTCATCTCCAGTCAATGCTTCATCTTGGGTTTGGGTTCCCTTTCATTTCATGATTATTTACTTCAGTGTTAATTTTCTGTTTCCAAAATTTTAACTGATTTATGTCACTATGTCTTCATATTCTCCTTTTGGATTTTCATGGCATTTGGATATGCACAACTTGTCTCATAGGACTTGTACACTTATAATGCTCTTCTTGGTTTAGATCTATAGCTTAAAGGTAAAGTACAGTTTGGCTTCTTATGACCATGAATTGGTTTGAGAATTATAAATTATGCTGTTATTTTGAAGAGTTCATAAGTGTTATGAAATTCTATCAGCTAAGATCACCACTGCAATGATTGCAATGGACATCCTTTATTTCAACAGATCTGAGTGAGAATGCAATAAGGAACACCTTAGATCATTAAGACAAATACTGACCTGGTAGAGGAAGACCTAGAACAAGTATATAGACTCAGATGATTTGATTACATATTTACATAATAAATTTGTATGATACCCATTACCCCATCACTGTTATATGAAGAGAAACTTCTTTGAATGATTAGGATAGGTATACAGTAATCCCTCGCTATATCGCGCTTCGACTTTCGCGGCTTCACTCTATCGCGGATTTTATATGAAAGCATAACTAAATATATAACGCGGATTTTTCGCTGCTTTGCGGGTTCTGCGGACAATGTGTCTTTTTACTTCCTGTATATGCTTCCTCAGTTGGTTTGCCCAGTTGATTTCATACAAGGGACGCTATTGGCGGATGGCTGAGAAGCTAACCAATCAGAGCACGCAGTTAAGTTCTCCTGACTGAGAAGCTAACCAATCAGAGCACGCAGTTGAGCTCCTGTGTGCTGAATGCAGTGTTAACCAGGAAGTCTCGTCTCGCTAATTCAGCATCAACGTGTTTCGCTGTGTAAAGAGTTGTGCTCTTTAGTGTTTATCTTTGTGCATAGTCAAGCCCTTCATTATGGCTCCAAAACAATCTGCTACTGCTTCAGGTGCCGTGCCCAAGCGCAAGAAGAAGATGTTAATGATTGCCGAAAAGGTAAACGTTTTGGATTTGTTGAAGGCTACGATTCTTTTTATTTAAAAAGTAGGAAAGGAATATAAGATCTACGGCTGCAGTGTCCTTTTAACCAGGGTGCAAAACGAGTTGTAAGTGGATGTAATAAGGCAGTAGTCTGGATGGAATCTGCTTTAGGGATTTGGATTGAAGACTGCCAGAAGAAGAACAACGGCAGTGCTACACAATCGCCTGAAGTGGCTCCTTTACAAGGGCTGTAACGCTCTCCTTTGTTGTGCAGTAAAATTAAACTCATTGTTATCGGACAAGTCATCGTGTCATTGTTGGTGAGTAACCATAATTAATTTTCTTCTTACAGTGCTTAGTACATGTACGTACGTTTAGTGTCACTGTACACACATTTACTGTATACTATTTTTCTTGCATTGTACGTATTTATTGCTGGTGACCTGTCTATCGTAATGGCTGTAACATATGTGATATCGGAGACACTCAATATCTTTAAAATAATATTTAGGTTTTACTGTATATAAACAGTGTGTTTATATACATAATTTCAATGAATCTTACCTAATATCTAAGAGAATACAAAGGGATTATGCTGTTTAATTCTGCGGGGAATATTTATAAACAGTGCGGGAGAGTTTATAAGGGCTTAAAATATATAAAAATAACCATACAAACATATGGTTTCTACTTCGCGGATTTTCACCTATCGCGGGGGGGTCTGGAACGCAACCCCCGCGATCGAGGAGGGATTACTGTAATGGGCTAGAAATCTGTGTTTTTATAGAACAGGAAATATCTCTATATTGCTCTTAGGTAAAAATATGCAAATAACAAATGTAAAATCCAATAGATGAAGGGGTTATAGGCACCATTTGTTTGAGAAAGGAATGATAAGTGAAAAGGCACATTTCAAAAATAATTCTGTTACAGGTTATTGTTGGTGGTTGTCTACACGGTGTAGGTATTTACCTGTCTTGCAAAAGAGTCACCTGCTTTGAAGATCAAATTGCTTTGATTGGTATCTCATCAACAAACAGCACTGTGATAACAGAACTGCCTATTTCCCTAGAAGATGTTTGTATTTACTTGGTTTGAAAATTAACGTTTTATGGGGATAATAGTCTCTAATCAGCATACAGTAGTATATATACCTCTTGGTAGTTAGCAACAGTACTATTGTTTAAACAATGAAAATGTGTGTACAATATTGTTAACAAAAGGAAATTGGTATGTACTATTGTTTTAACTAATCGTCATGTTAATCTAGGAAGAGATTGAAGCTGTTATATACCTCTGGGTGAATCAGAGTAAATTTAAGTATGGTCAGAAGTTTCTAATTGCTACCTGCTTTATTATGTTTTTGGCACCTCACTACTATGGCTACGGCCTGTAGCAACAGTGGCTTGTACCTGGCCAAAGTTTCCCTAGGCTTGAGGTTGGTAACATAGATACAGATATGATTACATTTTTAAGAAAATAAGTTGAACAAATGATCTCAACATGGCCATCTTGGATACAGTGGATTCAGAATATCCCTTCCCATCCCATCTTCTAAAGCCACTTATCCAATGTAGGGTCATTGGGTAGCTGGAGCCAATTCCAGAAAGCAATGGGCACAGGTGGGAACACTACTTGGGTGGGGTGCCATGCCATTGCAGGCTGAATGCACATGGATCAATTTAACATCACCAATTTACCTAACATGCATGTTTTTGAACTATGAGAGGTACCCTGGAGCACCTGGAGGAAAGTCACACAGACAAGGAGAGAACATGTAAACTTCACACAGGGAACATCTGGAACAAGAACCCCGGTCTCCTTACTGCCATCATGCCATCTGCTCAAAATGTTTTATAAGAAAATTTCCCTTACATTGAGCTATCAGGTAATTTAATGTGAAGGTCTCAGTTCTACACCAAGTATTATTCCTAACTATAACAACCATGGGTTTTTTTAAGTAAATATTCTACCATTCCATCAACCACTCTGAGTTTTGCCCCAGTAACACAATCATATTTATCAATTTGTTCAATTCCCTGCCCACTCAGCATCACATCTGAAACCAAGTGCAATTGCTGCCTTATACACCAGGATGTGTTGGTTGTCTACCTTTCTTTTGAATATTATGCCTCCCTGCCTTCTAAATGAGCTGTTGGATTTCCTTGGTCCAAGCATTTTATCCATAATAATCTAAACAGCTTCACAACAGCTGCTGTACAGCCAGACCTTAAAAACCTAACCTTGACCCTATGGTTCTATAAAAATCTTTACCCTATTTGAAAGTTATCTTTACTAGCCAAAATCCTAGAAAAAACTTCCCTCTAAGAGCTTCTTGGGTCTGTTGAGCGTGACCAATGATCATTTGCTGGCAGCTGATGCTGGGGACTATGCCTGTTTGACCCTGCTACATCAAAGTGCTGTTTTTGACACGATTGACCATACCACCTTGATAGATTGGTTGGAGCATGTAGTAGACATCAAAGCCATGGCCTTTGCATGGTTTAAATACCCATTTTAAGGATAATTCTTTCTTTATCAATATTGATAGCTTTTCTTCTTCCTCTTCTACTGTGACATGTGGAGACCTCCCTTTAGGATCATTTTGTCCCCCGCACTTTTTGCCCTCTATTTTCTCCCTATCAGATCAGTTATTCAGCATCATAACATTGCATTTCATTGCATTGTGGATGATACACAGCAGTAGCTTCCTCTGAAGCCAAATAGTAAGAGCTCTGTAACTAAATTGCTTGATTGTCTTAAGGATAATAAAAGCTAAATGGCAAATACTTTTCTCCAGATAAATGAAAATGAGACACAAGTGCCTTTTGGACCCCTGGCTTCTTATTAATGGTCTTGTTAGTAACCTTGGTCCTATTTCCCCACATCTAAAAACATATTCTAAAAATTTGGGGGTGATTTTTGATTCTTCCCTCTGTTTTCGCAGAGAGATTAATACTGTGGTGTAGGGTAAATTCTTCCACTTTAGAAACATAGCTACAATTAAGTCTTTTCTATTAGTAAAATCCTTTAAACAATTATCCCTACTTTTATTTTTAATTATTTGAACTACTGCAGCTGATTGTACTTTGGTGTCAGTCGGTCCTCTTTAGTTTTGCTGCAGCAATTCAAAATGTGGCGGTCATGTTATTAACGGTGCCCTAAAGAGGTCTTGTCTTCGCCTCTCTCTTTGTTGGCTGCCTGTTAAGTATAGGATTGTATTGAACATGCTTTTGTTTGTGTTTAAAGTCTTAAATAAACTGGCACCTTCCTATATTTCAAACCTTCTTTTCACTCTGGCTTTTGGGGATGTAGTAGAATGCATTTGTTTGCTATGTCCTTTGGTTTTGTTTTTGGAGGATTAGTCTACTGTTTAGGTATTGTGATATTGTTATTGTGATTTATTGTTTACATTATTTTTTGAATTTGGTCAGCCATTGGATATTTTAAATATGCTTTATAAGTAAATTCGGAATTTGGTTTTACGTTGAGGTGGCTAAGCTAATGTGTGACACTATATGAGTTTTATTTTGTGTTTTGTAAAGCTACCTAATTTCTTCAGGCATAGAATGCAGAACAAATATAAAGGACTTTGGAGTGATATTTATCATTTGAAAGCAATTACTGGTTGATAATCATAAGATCTTAGCTATCATGCAGAAAGTTAATCTTGATAATAACGAATTAGCAAACTGAATGTAGACATATAATTTTAAATTTCCATAGATCCCCATGTTCTCCAGTGGCTTTGTATTTCTCCAGCAGATGCCAGAACCACTTGTTTCTTTAAAGATGACTTGGCATTTCTGATGGTTCTGTATACACTGGCCAGATTGTGTTATAAGGGGCTTTGACCATGTCAAACAATTCACCCACTGTTCATCAGAGTAGAACGATGAAACAGGACGTCTATTCCATCAGCCAATGGGTCAAAGGTGAGGCCACACATGTGTTTTCTGCAGATTTCTGAGATCAAGAGTCCCACAAAACAGGGATGAACTGCCTGAAAGTGTCTGCCCTAATTGTATGGTTTAAAATGAAGTAGAAATCTGATTCTTCTTGTGCACCAATTTCATTCTGTTATGCTAAGAACTTATCTGCATAATCCAAATAATGTCATTTTACATGTAGGATGTCTTAAATGACACTTATTCACCTAACATTAAAAAATGTTCAAGGAAAAAGACTTGTTTGAGCTGTAAATGTTTCAAAGACTTAATATTGCATCATATGTCAAAAAGGAATTGACCAAGCAGACTACCTTTTTAACAAATAAATACAATAATATTTCTTACAAAGTAAGCTGTAGTTAATAATTAATTTAGTTTTCGAATAGTAAAATAATTCATAAAAATGCATAATTATATGTGTAAGCGTAATATATATAGTGCATGACATCAATTAGCACATGATAGCAATTTTTTACATTTTATTAGTTTGTGGCTTTTTTTTATTACTCCACACATATATGTTTGTTGGACAAAAATGTGCCTAATACAATAGCTAAAAAAATATATATCTCTGAATAGCTTACAATTGCAATCAATAAAGTTATAGAAGATCTACCCCAACAGAAGTGGGAATAGAGGAAGAGGAAAAAAAGAAGATCATGAGTCCAGAAATGAAACAGAAGTCTAATAACTCAGAGAGGTGCTTTCACCTTGAAAAAAGTCCAGACATCCTCATTACTGTGTTGGAGGTGAGGTTACTGCTAGTTAGGTATATACTTATTTTGGTAGCCAGTTTTGCAGTACTTTTTGTTTATTTTAAAAGATTTTTTTAAATATTTCAAAAAGTATTTACAATACTCTGAGATGGAAACCCGGGTGTCAGCCAGCCCAAAACCCGACATTAACACACAAGCACAGTCCCGGGTGGAAATAAAGGAAGGTTTTTATTATAAATACCTCAAAATTCTTACTACAATACAAAAACCCTGGTCTCTCTCTCTCTCTCTCTCTCTCTACAATAATCCGCTCACCACTGCACTGCCCTCTTCCAATCAAGTGTTGCCTCTCTACCTCCCAGCTCCGACTCGCCTGGATAAGGGAGTGCAGTCCCTTTTATTACAGACACAGGAGTACTTCCGGTGCCAGGACAACTGCCCGATGGGTGCACTTCCAGGTCACACTTCCGGGTACAATACAATACAATTTATTTTTTGTATAGCCCAAAATAACACAAGAAGTGCCACAATGGGTTTTAACAGGCCCTGCTTCTTGACATAACCACAGCCTTGACTCTCTAAGAAGACAAGAAAAAACTCCCAAAAAAAACCCTTGTAGGGAAAAAATGGAAGAAACCTTAGGAAAGGCAGTTCAAAGAGAAACCCCTTTCCAGGTAGGTTGGGCGTGCAGTGGGTGTCAAAAAGAAGAGGGTCAATACAATACAGTACAATACACAGTACAGAACAAATCCTCAATACAGTATAAAAATAAAAATTTTTCAAGTACGGAGTAGAATTTAACAGTAGATGATATCACATAATATGATTTGGATTTGTTTAGAGTCCTGGAGACCTCATTCATCAAGCTGCCTCCCCCATTTGGCCATTCCACAGCTGAAATAGCGCTAATCCGATGAAAGGACCCCTCTTTCCCACGATTCCTGCGATCCTCCATCAGGGATGACTTTACCTTAGGCAGGCAAAACAACTTGGCAGCTAGGCCGTGGCACCGAGAGCCACATTTGAGTACAGAGAAGAGAAACAGAATAGGTGAGGGTTAGTAACAAATTATAACTATCAAGTTACTTATGTTTTAGTGCTAATGACTAACAACAGAGATGCAGTCTGTACAGTTAATCAGCAGCTCTAGTCAGGATATGCTAAACTGAAGTAGTGAGTCTTCAGCCGGGATTTAAAAGCTGAGACCGAAGGGACATCTCTTATAGTAGCAGGCAGACCATTCTACAGTTTAGGGGCCCTGTAACTAAAAGCTCGACCTCCTACTGTTATTTTATTAATCCTTGGAATCATAAGCAGACCGGCATCTTGAGATCTTAATGTGCGCTCTGGTTTGTAAGTCATAAGTTCAGACAAGTAAGCCGGACCTTGACCATTTAAGGCTTTATATGTTAAAAGGAGGATTTTGAAATCTGCCCTAAGCTTAACTGGGAGCCAGTGTAAGGATTTAAGGACTGGAGTTATGTGTTTGTATTTTCTTGTAATAATTCTTGCAGCAGCATTTTGGATTAACTGGAGGCTGTATAAAGAACAGTTTGAACATCCAGTGAACACCGCATTGCAGTAGTCAATCCTACTAGAAATAAATGCATGGATTAATTTCTCAGAATCCTGTTTATTTAGAGAGCCCCTTAATTTCCCAAAATTTTTAAGATGGAAGAAACATGATTTGGACAACTTTGTTATATGCGCTTTAAATGACATGCTAGAGTCAAAGATAACTCCTAGATTGCGAGCTGATTCAGTAAAATTAATGGTGATTCCAACTGAGTTAAATGATGACAGAATATTGTTGTGATCAGCGTCATTCCCTCCAACAATTAACATCACTGTTTTATCCGTGTTTAAAGACAAGTAGTTTTCATCCATCCACTCCTTTAATTCACTAACACAACTAATTAAAGACAACATTGGAGAAACTTCATTTGATCTAAATGAAAGGTATAACTGGGTGTCATCTGCATACGAGTGAAAATTAACATTATGTTTCCTAATGAGAGATCCCAGTGGAAGCATGTAAAGTGAAAACAGTAAAGGTCCCAGTACTGAGCCCTGTGGGACACCGTATCTCACTTCTGTGTATAATGATGGAGAGCTGTCAGCACATTTCTGTACATATTGGAATCGATTTGATAAATAAGAACTAAACCAAGTGAGTACATGGCCTGTAAGCCCAACATCATTTTCTAGCCTGTGCAGTAAAATAGAATGGTCAATGGTGTCAAATGCTGAACTTAAGTCTAACAACATAATTACAGTGGAGTTTCCTTCATCAGAGGATATCAGAATGTTGTTTACAACCCGCATTAGTGTCGTTTCTGTACTATGACCAGTGCGGAAACCAGACTGGAATTTCTCAAATAAATTGCAATAGAAGTAACAGAGGTCCATTATAATAGGAAGCTTGTCTCCTTGCAGCACCCTTTCATGGTACCCAGTGACCCCAACAGGGCTGCCCTGGTGGACTACATTTCCTGGCATGCACTGCTGGCTTCCCACTGTTCCGTGGATCTCCGGGACTGCTGCCATCTAGCATGCTGGGGGAATAAAACCTCCCCGGAAATATCTCTTTTTTTACAGGGGCTGTCCGTCCATCTCTTCCTTCTGGGTCTGCTTCCTGGTTTCTTCCCAGCTGGAATTTCTGTCCAGCCCATGTGACATCTACAACTCATACCAATTATATGTAAGACTGCAGAAATGATAATGTACTCTATTAAGAAGTAAAATTCACCTCTGAGGGGTCTCTACAAAAGGTAGAAGACAAAGGATAGTGTATTGTAGTGATTACGGCATTAGACTTTACACTCAAAAGCTCTACGTTCACTTCTCAACTGTCTCGCTGTGTGGCCCCAAGAAAGTCACTAAACCTTCCTGTGTTCCAAATGTAAAGGTAGAAAATACATGAAAGCAATTGGGCCAGATCTCTGTAATTGTGAAATCAACTTGAGATGCATCAACTGCAGAACAGCTTGTTTCAATATATAAAGGTAATAAACAAAATAAATGACACTTGCTTTTGTAAAGTGAGAGGTGTATTTGGGCATTGAGATGCACAGAAATATGTACTGTCTGTAGCTGATGGGCTCTTCAAGGCAAATGATTGTGCAGATGTTGCAAATGTTTCAAAATGCCCTTTGAAAACAGATGCATATGATGTACAAAGTGGCACTTTCACCGGGGACTTTTGGAAAACCTGCATGTGCCCCTCCACTTTCACTCCATATTTGTGCTAATAACAAGTTCACAGGCATCACTGAGTATGCAGTTCTGAAGTCATATTTCAGTTTCTAATATAAAAAGAAAGATGCAATCAAGGCTGCAAGAACCAAAATAGACATCTTTCATTTGAGCAAGTTTGATTATTGATCTTGTTTTAGGAGCAATGTAATTTATCTGGTTCTAACACTAGAATAGTTTTTGACAATAACTGACCTTTCAGCCCAACAATATTATTAATCTAATTTCTTTGAAAAAAAACCTCACATTTTGTGGCTCCCCGAAGTACTATAATCTATTAAACTGCTTGATTAACTTATTACAAAATGGCCTGACAGATGCAAGGATTCCCTGGGGTCACAATGCATTTTCTGAAATACTGCACGACTGCACTGTATTGGTTTTTGGATAGGCTCCTGATACTTATTGCAGGTGTTTATTGGGGCACTGATATTCAACCTAAGTGTTTCAAGAATACTGAATTATTGAGGCAAGTATTTTTATTTTGTAGTCACATTCTGGGTGTGTTTATTTACTAAATAGTGGTAGCAGGAGACAATAAGGCTGAGAAACAGAGAAAGACAAAGATAGATTCGGCTTCTGTGTAATATGATGCCCTTGTAGATGTAGCAGAAAACAGAGAACGTACTCGACGGTGGGGCATGTAAGGATGTAAAATGGAGAGTCATGGGGCACTAAGCAAATGAAATGAAAGGCTACATTTATCTATATTGCCTTTTAGTAAGAATTGTCTACCAAATGGTTTCCAACTATCCGTTCTCTATTATGTGCTTTTTATTTTAAATGAAACTCCACAGACTGAAGTCATTGTCAATGGATAGGGAAAATAGTATAATTCAATTGGGAAAGACAGGGCCAAAAACTGAGGTATAGTTTCAGTTTCCATTCGGTTTTTTTTAAAGTATACCTTTCAAGTGCAAATGACTTGTTTTGTGAAGCTTTGAACTGGCCATTAAGGGTTTTAAAGCTTTTGTTTCACATTTAGACTCATGTCCTTTAGGGTGCAATTTTAAACCACTTTGGGCACATTTTTATGATGTGTTCACATATCATTTGTAAAACACCTATTGTGATAGCCATGTTCGTCTGTCTGTCCGTCCTCCTCCTCTGTCTGTGCTCTGTAAATAAACTGACATTGACACTGAAACCACTTAGCCCCCGTTGACATGTGGCACATGTATTGTTCAAGAAAATATTCTTCATTAAGATATCTGAAATAGATCACACTGTAAAAAGTTTTGAAATTTCAAAACTTCCTATTGAAAACCATCGCTGAATTTGCTGGTTTGTCTTAAAATGAAAAAATGTTCTGTGCGACTTCAGCTACAAATTTGTTTACTATTTCAATTTTATCTTGAGAGCAGTTACTTCAAATTTGTACATATTTTTCTTTTATTTGTCTATCAGCGACTCAGATCCACAGTAGTCAAAACACAGAGGGAGGCAGGTCTTGTAGAGAAACACACACACTCAAAATGTCCAATAAGCAACATATGAAATAAATCCACATGGTGCCCCTCAAACTCTTGCCCTAGTCTCGTGACATACCACTAGGAACCGCATCTGCCCCAATTGACCACACCGCCATACACATGTCCAGGGAGTACCTTCATCACAAGTCCCTGCAAATAAAAAATGTAATTGTGGAGGCAGCCGATTCTCAGTTATGAATGAACTCGATGGGTGGTTCATTAATCCATGATGCAGATAACTCCAAAAGAATCAGTTTGTAAAATTAGTAACATTAGATTAGGGAACTTCCACCTACAGGCATGACAGTTTCAGAGACTAGACATAAGAATTTGCTCTGGTACACTGATAGAGCAAGGCTTCAAAAATCCAAGGGTATAATAATATGTGGCAATACAGAAATAGGAACTGAAGAGGGTAAACAAGAGAGTAGAGACCAGAAAGCCAGATCAGGAGCACAACATATCAATACATATGCGTGGATGTCTCTGGGGCACCATAGGGGCATAAGTGACAGAGGGGATCTGGGCAAAAGGCCACTCAAATGCAGCATACAAAGTGTAAAATATAACCTATATACAAGCTTAAATTGAGAAAAATGATGATTGGAATTTCATGGCTGCATTATCTGCACATAAGTATTGTGAAGAACAGGCGTTATCAACCTGCAGCTAAAAGGTGCGTGAACTACTTAATTATACAGATAATTTGCAACTTCCCTAACTGATATAAAGATAGCACTGGCTTATAAAAGGAACTGCAATTTATGAATGGAAAAAAAAATCAGAGCTGTGGTGTGAATAACAAGGGCCACGCTGTTTGTATAGTGGTTGACTGTACTGCATATAGCAAGGACAGAGCAGAACTTCAGCTTATGCTGTATTTGACAAAGAGTTGGGGTAACTACCTGAAGAACTGCTTCTGTTTCTGTGTATTTTGAAACTAAAATTAATAATTTAAGTATAATTTTTGGTATTCCCATTATACAATAAACGAGTTCCTTTCCTAGTTCTATGTTACTTAGATAGTTTAAATAAGTTACTTTGGCTTTACTAATTTTAATAGCAGACCCCCATGAACCTGTGTTAGGAAATAGTGGGTTGGATGATGGATGGATGGAAAATGACTGACTGACTGGAATAATACTGATGTGATTTTATACTAGTGTTGTTCATTTTCTTTTTATAGTTATTTTTCATTTAGTAATTTCACTTTATTGTTCAATCAGTATGAGTTGGTCTTTATTTTGTTTAACTGAGTGGTGTGGTATTATTACAAAGGTTGAGAAGAGGAGATTGTATTTACTGTGCTAAATACTTGTTGGATGGTTATTTTATTTTTCTTTTTATTGTCTCTTTTTATTCAAAATTATTAACATATATTTTCCTGGAAAATCATTTTGTGATTGGCTTAAGCGAATATTTTTTTTTTCCAAGGGCCCCATGATGCTCTGTGAGGCCAGCATGACATCACAGAGCTGTACCAGCCATGAACAAAACTTTTAGGTGTGCTTACTGAAATGCTGGGCATATACAGTGCAAATTTTAGAAGTCGTGGGCAAGCAACTACTCACACTGCATGATGGTGTCACCGGTCATTGGCAAGCACATTTGGTCTGATTGATTGGGCTGTGGAGAAAGAAGGAGATATTGTCAGAGACCATGCCCCTTTGCCCAGAGTTACCAGAGCCATTCAGATGATCCTGATGCACATGTGTGTGAAGAACCATAGAACCCAGGGTGGTCAAATGAAGTATTTCACAGGCACCCTGAAAAAGGCTGGATTAAAACCACTAGTTGGGATATTATTTCATGTGCCTCATGGAAGTACATGATTTATCAAGCTATAGCTCGCACAGAGCTAGACCATCTCTCTCTGATGAAGTTTACAAATGACAGTGAGAGAACCCACAAGCCTCTCCCAAACTGAATCTAAGGCTCTTTGTGATCTGCGGCTCAAGGACTGCCATCCAGATTCACACAAATAATATCAACAATAATTTTAGTGGTTGCCAATGAGGATGGTGAGCAGCTCAATTCGAGAATGGCAGATATTGCTGTAGCTAAAAGGAGTTGCTATTACCAGGAAGGAGTTTTTGGCTTCAGGGGCATACCATTGGACTACCTAGATCATAGGTAAACCATAGACTCCCAGTGTTTCTTTGTTTGTCACATGGTAAAAAAAGGAAATATTGACAAATTAATAAATAATAATAATAAAACAACCTTATTTTTAAGTTGAAAGTTAGAAATGATGAAAATGGATAGTTTAAATCATGTGTGATAACAGACAATTCTCAGAGACCTGTCCTCTTGCCAGGGGCTCACATGCAATATATAGTATGGGGCTTAAAAGAAGGGTATTCTCTTAATTCAAATGCACTGAACAGTAGATGTCTGAGTATTTTTATAGAGTTCTTTTCAAAGAGGCCTCCAGATGGAGATGTTGACAAAAACACTTGTAGTTTATGCACGGTGGGTTTGAAAAAGATGCTCCATGTGAAAAGCATAGGATACACGAGAAGTACAAGACAACACAATTAAGTCTTAAAATAGCACAGATTATTGCTGCGAAAACCATCCAAATCCAATCTCCAGGTAAATGAGATGGCTATCCCAAAATAGTAAGCCAATTAGCACATTTTCACAGTTATGTGTTTAAGGAGCTTAACAGTCAACAAATGTTCCATCATAAGGTCATTGTAAAAGGGCAGAACAGGTACAGGGCTTACACAAATATTCTCCGTGTTCAGATTCATTAAAATATTTCCAGAGTTGCAAAACCAGACAGAAAATAAATTGAATTATGGAGGGGAAATATGGCTGCATTTAAAACTGCACATCGGAAGCACTAGCAATTCATTCCCAAGTAAATGTCCAGGCTGCTTGGTAGATATCTTTTCATATTAACAGTAAGCTAGTGAAAGCTCACATCTGCTTAAATGCTCAATGGAATAACGGCATTATACAATTCAATGGTAGCACGCAGAGTTCTTGTTCAGTGATTTACTCCTTCTGTTACTGCTCCCTCGTGTATAGAATAGTTTTAAAATAAAAGATAAAAGAAACAAATTAGACTACAAAATGAAAAGTACGACTGTGACTTATTTAATATGGATTTTGGATGGTGCCAGTAGGGTGTGCTGTCATAACATTAAGTAGGTTTGTCTTTCAGAACATACATTTTACACCATAGCAGTGCTTTTGCTCCAAAGCTTTTCGTGTAACTTACAAATAAATGCTGAACATAGCATGAGTCAAAAATTAGACATCGTCTGGCATGTTGCCATATTTCATGTCAAGACTTCAGCCGGATGTTTTGGTTACACCTGCCAATATTTAACCACACACAGTAAAAATTCTGAAATAATGATTCCAAATTTCAGTTTCTCCAAATTAAGTTAAGTGAAATATAAGTGATTATTTTTTTTATTAAGATCTTATAATAATGCAATAACTCAGTCTCAACTGTTTTCCTTTAAAGATAGTGACAGATCATTTGGAAGAGTGTTTCCTAAATTAAGACTTGCTTAATACTATGAACCCTCCTTTTTCTTAGCCCACTTTTTCTTTTGCATGGTTAAAGCTTCATCCACAAGGTGAACAACAACTGTGGATGTGATACCAGTCTTTCAAAAGGCACATATTCACACACACACACACTAATTCATTTAAAACAAATACAAAATCTCTGGTTGTCCTCATCAGGTCACATCTGAGAATTGACAGTGAACACACCTATCTGGAAAACAACTCCATGGACACAAAGAGAATTATGACTACCAGAACAACACAGACATTTCTGGGGTTGGGAATCGAGCTGAGACCCCTGGTGGTAAGCATCTTCGCTGGGTCTGATGGTAATGTTACCCACTAAATCCATATGTTTATACAGTATCATTTGATCCAAGATGAAATGGACAGTTTCAGCAATAAAGTGATGCACAAAATCTAAGTAAAGCATATTTTGTTCTTTGTTTCTGTTTATGTATAAAAATGCTGTATTATTTATTCAGATGTATCATGGGGTTCTTATATATTTCTATATTCATGTATGTGGCATTTTGAGTAAAATGCATAGAACTCATAAAATTCTCAGACTTTCTGTAACAGCTACACCACGAGGTCATGGGTATGAAATGAAGGATCGGGTGACAGGCTCATGACCAAAATAAAGTAAGGGTCAAACCTGGGAAGTCTGAAATCTAAAGAAAAGTTTCGGATGTGAAATACAAGTTGTCTATCACAAAACGGAGCTAGAGAATTGAAAACCAAAGAGAATCAAAAAAAGACAAAAATTGTAGTCAGGAAAGAGAAACTAATTCTTATCCAGGAAATCTATAGCCCTAAATTTTAATTTGTTTAACAAATCCACAAGCTTGGACAACTACAAAGGACGTTCAAAAAGTTTCCGCACGTTTATATTTTCGTTGGAAACGGTGAAGGTGGGAGGAGTAGTAATTGGTCTGAAAGTTTCATGTGTCTAGTTCTGTCTGGCAAGCCAGCTGCCTTTGCAGTTTAGTATAAGAGTTGCCATCCTGTGGTGAAGATGGCTGCAAAACATAAATTGCACCAAAGAGGAACAGCAATCTGTCATATGCTTTTTGTGGGCAGAAGGTGTGCCAGGAGCACAGATTCATCTCCGTATGTGTGCTCAGTTCGGGATAAAGTTCTCTCACGTAGACTCATCTATGATTGGATTGAAATGTTCGAAAATGGCCATAAATTGTGACAGATGCAAAGCACTCCGGTCGTCCAGCTACAGCCACGACCATGAGGAATGAAGAAAGATGATGTGAAAGCAGTGGTACGTCAGTGGCTACGTGCTCAACCAAAAACATTTTTTGCTGATGGCATTGAAAAGTTTGTATGATGCTGGGAAAATTGCATCGCAAAGGAAGGTGACTATGTAGAAAAGTGATGTCATTTGTTTTTGAAATTCTTAATAAATAGAGTTAAAAAAACTGTGGAAACTTTTTGAACATTCCTCGTAGTATATGTATGCTACTGAACTTCTTGCTATTCTGGTGTTGATGTTATGCGTTGGACACTCCTATTCATCCTGTCTAGTAAGTAGCAGCCTAGAAACCCTGAATCACAAACAGCAAAAATGGCATGTGAATAAAGGAAAAGACAAGGATAAAGAATTGGGATTTCAACTTGGCAATCCCATATACTTGGAAATTTGCAGCAAAAAAAAAAACAAACAATCTTTATAGACAATAGCTCAAAGCAAAACTGATAACAATGAGAAAGATGGTGGATGAGAGGAAGGGGTGGGTCCAGAGGAAAAACAAAGTGAAGTCAGTAGTGGAAAGGTCAGTCAGCTGGTCTGCAAATGAAGAAAAAGAGAATACATTAGTCCCATGCCCATGTGTGTGACACAAACCAAGAGGATGTGAACCTGTGGAAGAGCATCAACATTGACAAGGAAAGTACCCTGATGTTGGAGGACTAAACCGATAAGGCTGAAGGTCTGAAAACCACCTTGTGTTTTGCAGATTTGATTTCTTGTGCACTGCCATCCATTGGAATGGGCATAGTTGGTGATGAGGGCAAATTCAAGGCCTAGGAGGAAATACCTCAGTTGGGTAACCACGCACTTGATCACCTGAGCCGCACACTTCACTGCCACATATATGATTTTTTGGTACAACAGTCTCCGCCTCAGGAATATGATGGGGTGTTCAACATCATCCACACTTTGGCTCAGCACAGCACCAAAACCTGTGTCCAAAGTGTCGGTCTGGAGTGTAAAAGGCAAGGAAAAGTTAGGAGCCATTAAAATGGGTGTTGATGTTAGGGCCTGCTTAAGAACACTAAATACAGTGTCTGCTTTTGAATCCCATACCATAGTATTCAGGGTCTACTAATTTGTGAGATTATTCAAGGGCACCGCCCTCTCACAGAAATGAGGTACAAACCAGCAGTAGTACCCCGCTAACCCCATGAAGGCCTGAACTTTCCTATTGGTATTCGGATGGGGCCACTTGATAATGACATCTACTTTTGAACACTGTGGTCATAGCATACCCCTGCCCACAGGGTAGCCTAAATATTTGGCCAGATAGCGAGAGAATAATCTGCTTAGAGTTACTGTGGTGGCACAGTAGTTAGTGCTGCTGCCTGACAGATCCAGTGTCCTGGGTCTCAAACCCTTGCGTGGTCATTATCTGTTTAGACTTGGCACATTTTTCCCATGTCTGTACAGGCGTTCTGCCTAAATACACCAAGCATGTGTGTATTAGGGTAATCAACGAATCAATATTGCCAATGGATGTAAGTGTTTGTGAATGGTGCCCTCCAGAGCTGTTTCCTGCCTTGTGCTTGGTGCTGCTAAGATAGGCTCTAGCAGGTGCTAAATCTGCATTAAGCACAATACAGACAGCCCTTGACAGGGCACCAGGTAATGAGGGCACACTCACTCCAACATGGCCTGATGTAGACAGAAATGTTGAGAATCTGGAGAAAATGCGAGCAATGCAATGGGAAGACCAGCCATGTTTCTTATTAAGCTTACCTGTTGAATTGCATTATATTGCTACTGTGTTTGCGTTCTAAAGCATTTTGTGGTTACTGCATGCTATTAAATATACATTCTCCTTCCAACCTCAAACCCTCATATTTCAGTTAAGGGTTTTGAGGGCTTTTAAATAAAACAGAAAATGACTGATTATTTTTTAGATGGCATTCTTGCAGTGTGGTTAGTGCTGCTGCCATCCAGGAACCCACATTCAATTCCCACCTTGTTCCTCATCTTTGAGTTTGAGCTTCCTTTTTGTCTGTGTGGGTTTTTTGCAAGTGCTTTTGTCTCCTCTCCCATACTAAGGACTTGTGTGTTAAAGTTAACTACCAACTTTATTCTGGGCCTCTGTGATAAAGAAGGCATTGTGATGGACTAAGAATTTGATCCAGTCTTGCACCTAGCTCTGCTCATATAGGCTCTCATTCCCCATGATTCTGCAGTGGAAGTTCAGAAAAAGACTAAATTCGTATTTTGTTAAGCATTTGTAACAGATTTCTAGGCACAGGAGATGTAATGCCAGTCTCACAGAAGAGACAAATGCTCCTTTAAAGATAAATCATTAGAACACCTAATTTAAAGTTTTAAGATTCTGTTATTAAAAGTCCTGACTCCTGGCCCTCATTCTTCTTGATGCAAATGTTCTCCATTAATGGAAATATCTATATTGAACTCACATAAACCAGTGCAGGATGAAGAGGGACAAGGTCTACCATGGTAGTCGGTCACAGAGCAAGAATCCATCCTTGACATTGCACATTCACACACACATATCCAGCCCAGGCCAATTATGAGTTTCCACTTAATCAAAAATGTATGCTTTTGTAAAGTGAGAAGTCAACATGTAAACTAAGCTGGGAACTGAGCTCAGGCTTCTGGGTCTGTGAGGCCACAGCACCAGCCACTGTCCCACACACAAGCATGCAGTCTTCTAAGGACTAGGATTCAGATTGCTACAGTAGCTGCTTCCTTTCCTCCTGCCATGTTTAGCTCAGTTATGAGTCTAATTCTTTCATACAGTTTGTTGATTGTCAAAAAACGGCCAGAACATATTGGTGGTAAATAAAAATACACTCTTGCACTATCTCCAGAGCTAATTTGTTTAAGCATTATACATTAGTCCAGCAATGTGCAGATTCAGTACCTCCATCCATCCATTTTCTGAAACCACTTTATCCAGGAGTTCTGCGCAGGCAGAGTCTTTTCATTACTCTTAAAATCTTTTAGGTACAACTACTTCAATAAAAATTAATATTTAGGTGCGCCCAAAAAAGTTTCAATTTTTTGACCCATACATTTATTTAAAAAAAAATATATATATAAGATTTTCAAACAGATTTGCTCTCCAAGTCTTTAATAGGTTAAATCAAGATTAGTTTGTATAAAGTGTTTTAAATATACAAAGTGTTTCTAAATGAAACCGATTTCCCGGAGTAATTATTCAAGTTACATTTTCAGCAATAAAAGCACTCCTTTTCACGGCTGCTGACCGCCATCATAACTCACAAAGAATGTTGCGGTTTTGATATTGAACTAAAGAGTGAAGTTAAATAAAGTTTCTTTTTTTATTATTTTTTCCCTTTAAACTGGCACTTGCCCCATGCTGTGACACATTCACTAAACAGCAAGAGAAGATTGATGGCTGGACATGTGGAGAGAGCTGCCACTGATTGAAATCAGACAACTGCAAGCTGTGAAGGGAATCCAAGGGAAACCATTGTAACCACAGTACTCCTGCCTGGAAACACTTGGACTGGGCTTTGCACTGTCTGCCATTTGAACTTTGGGTCAAAGAGCAACAAGGCAATATAATTTAGTATGAACTTTTCAAACTTTGTAGAAGCACTATATAAATAACTCACTATATGTGCATGTGTGTGTAAATAAACAGAGAAATATGGTTTCAGTTCTACTCTGATTACAACGTGCATACACAGTATATGCTGTATATACAGTAAATACTGTACACAATATGCTGAATGAAAATCCAGCATAATGAAGCAGACAGTGGCACATGTGCAAATTCAAGTTATCAGTCTTCTAAAGCACTGTGATAGGCTAACATTTGTGTTGTGTCACCGTAGAACAGCACAGTTATTATATGTGAGTGCTTAGTTATTTCATCCATACTGTAGTTAATATAATCCATCCATCCATTATCCAACCCACTATATCCTAACTACAGGGTCACGGGGTTCTGCTGGAGCCAATCCCAGCCAACACAGAGCGCAAGACAGGAAACAAACCCTGGGCAGAGCGCCAGCCCACCGCAGAGGTAATATAATAGTTTTTAGGAAGTAGTAAATATATACTTTTCTTAGTATGTCATGAAAACATAAAGCAATAAGAACTAAAATGTAGGATATAAGAAATTTAGAAGTGGGAGAAACAAATGCCACATAGCATAGATGCAGATACTGAAAGAAAGGGTAAAACAGAGAGTACTTGCTTGCTAGAGCTTCAAATGAGCTTCTCTCCTGCTAAAGTCCACGGTGTGTGGCCACCAGCTTGTCTTATGAAAGCTCCTGGCTTGGATGGTTTCACATTGTCGAGGAAAATGAGGCAGATGGTGATGCCTCTGAACCCAAGTGAGGTGGTGCAGGCGTGTAGTGAATGAGAACATGTGGAGCTGTGTGGCGATATCACAGCAGTGGCATTATAGGGTGGCTAAGGAAATCAGATGGCATAAGCCTCAAAACACTACCCAAAAATTTACATCATGTTCTCCCAGGGGCGTTACAATATTCTTTCAATGTTAAATCTGCCTAATAACGACCTAAAATCTTGGAACACATCTATCTTACTTAATGAGGTATTTCTGTATATATAGCAAAAGAGACAAGAGAACACATAAAATTGGATTGCCATTGAGAAAGGTGAAAAAATTCAGTCAAGCAAAAAATATGTAAGTCAATCCATAGCAGTGTCCCCTTCTATGTGTTGACTGATGCCATCTTGGGCAGGTGTCAAGTTTTATTCAGTCAGAAGCAGCAAAGTTGGGATCCAATGGGGAGTCTTAAGTGAGATCACCTGTTTTCATCCAGGTCTTGATCTTCTCAACTGACGATGGAAGAAAATGGTAAATGATGGTGTTACACTGAGAATCGCACCACAGTCTTCTTCTTCTTCTTTCGGCTGCTCCTGTTAGGGGTCACTGCAGTGGATCATCTTGTTCCATATCTTCCTGTCCTCTACATCTTGTTCTGTTACACCCACCACCTGCATGTCCTCTCTCACCACATCCATAAGCTTTCTCTTAGGCCTTCCTCTTTTCCTCTTTCCTGGCAGGCTCTATCTTTAACACCCTTTTCCCAATATACCCAGCGTCTTTCCTCTGCACACCACAGTATCCCCATTATATTCGTCCTCGAGAAAAAAATCTGAAAGAGGTATTCTTTGCTGCATTAGTTCTCGTGTATTAAAATAAGTTGAGTATGTTTTTGTTTCTGAACCAAATGAACATGGGTGTCAAAAACTGCAAATTAAGTGTTGTGCAGTCACTGAGTTTTTAATGACAATGTGCTTTTGATAATAAAATCACACCTAGAAAACATGTACCAGTATAAATCCCCTTAATAGCAAGATGTCTTGAAGATCTTACAAAGTCTGGCAAGATTTGACATCCACAACTGAAAAAAATGTTGACTTCTCGCTACATTCATTATGACAGCTCACTTATTTTTGCCATGTGATGCTTCATCTTATCCTTAATACCTTCTTCCATAAATTGAATGTTAAGCCTAGTGGTTCATAATTATTACGATCAGTACAATTACATTGGTCATATGATGAGGTGGCATATAATAACTTCTAGTCTTTTGGAATTTCCCCAGTATAAAGTGATTTTTGAAAAATATGCTGAAAGGGTTCATATGTGTACTTATTAACATCCTCCAGGGCAAATGTTATCTGGTCCAGGTAAATTGTTAGATTTTGTTAGGCTTTTTATGTTGCATTGTTAGGCCTTTTTCATCTAAGCAGCTTTCTTTCTGTTTTCCCATATCACCCCACACTTCCTAATCATAAGTAACCATGAGAAAGGTCTTTGCCCTTTCTTGGGTGCCCAGAATCTTTACTCCTGAAATGAAGACTAACCATCTTCAGTGCTCTTTGGAGTATCTCAAGCTAGTCTGGGAGAAATTTAATGAAGTGTTTCATAACTGGGGACGAAATATGCACACGTTACTATAATGCAGACTTAAGAATTAAAAAAGAAACAATGTGCACTGCAATGATTCTCCAACAATAAAGAAATCCAATGTCCAAACCAGTGCTGGTGAGACAATGTTATATATATCAAGTGCCAACATAACTAGGTTAATATTATAGTCACTTAGTGACAGTAGCAAGGATGTAGTGAACCATCCGCATCCTGCTTCATGAATTGTAAAGGCTGTGGATGTGAAGAGATGCCCCACTCTACCCTGTTCTCCACAGCTGGCTTCACGTGACTACCACCGGTTGCTCAATCTGAAGGTTGGATTCAGCAGGGGTTGTTTGCTCCCTGGGATTGTGTTCTTTATTGAAGGCAGAACAAATTTAAGCCTTATACTGTACATATCCCTTTAGTAACCATGGGGGAAATAATCAGACAAGAGAAATATCTCGCTATTATAATAAAAAAACTTGGGACAAGACGTGACTTTTTGAAATGAAGTCCCGCGAGATGGAGACTTTTAATATGAGATTCTTTCAAGTCAAGCCCTACCATTTTCAAACAAGACCACAGTTATCTAACCTCACAATCGTTTGAATACTTTTTGGCAGACACGCTTTCTGTGCTCTCAGCTCTTAGTCGTGTGAATGCTTTTGGCTGTGCTCTCAGCTCTTATAAATTTTATCAGGACAATAATTTTATACATTCTAGACACATCAATGACTAAGTGAAGAAGAAAGAGCAGGGACAAAAATTTGAAAAAGTTGGGTAATTTATTACAGATAAAGAAACTAAATTCACTCACCGGCAGTTATACGTTGCGTTGTCACGATGTAAGTCCAAACACGGAATCAAAATTCAATGCGATCTTGAAGAAAAGTTAATTCCAAATATTGTTTTTACTGAAGTTTTAAAATAAAGGGAAAATAATGCATATGTAACAATTCCCATGAAAATAACAATCTCTTTAAATTGTATATCCGGTTAACCAAACCCAGAAGTGGCCAAACAGAGCGAACAAGGGGCGGAGACCCTTAGTGGTACAAAAAGATACAGATATATATTTTTTCGTATTTTAAAATGTAGCTTCCACTCCCAACATACCAGAGGCGACTGCTCTAAACTACAAGAGAAACTTTTCTTCCTCTAAAATGTCATGAAAAAAAATTGTCAAATATGTACTGTTGTATTTACATTGCTATTACAAAGAGCGTGTTCAGCTTCATTGCTAGTTCATTCAGAATTAGCAATAATTTCTTGCGGGTCGTCTAATGTGTTTTTTTCTCTCATACATTCCCGTGGCAGCATCATCCATTAAAGCCCATTGAAGTGCATTTTCACTAGACTTCAATAGCACTTTTGAGTATGCTTTGTTTTCAGTGTGGCAAAGCTAGATGTTTATTAGACAAATGCTTTAAAATGTCATTTCCAGGGAAGCTCAGCGTCTCTGGGAGTAAATGGGGCAGTGGACTGGCCAGGAAGTTGGGCTGCTGCATGACGATTGGAGGAACAGTCAAAGTGGTGGGACCTCTTTTTGATTGACAGGGTTTTGGCATCGGAGCATTTCAAGTTCATTCCCATGCAGATTTTTGGCAAGTGAAGTTGTGAGACAAGCTGCTGCTCGTAGTCTGTTATTTGCTAGCGATCTAGCCCACTATTTTCATTTGTACATATCCTACTGTAAATAACAACATAAATATAGCATTCTTGAGTTTGCTCCTTGTTTCAGTTTAGTATTGTTCATTCTTTTTTTTTTTTCAAACTAGGTCGCTGAGGGGTTACTAGTCAGCCACCTAGCTAGCTGTGTATAATGGCAGACAGTGCTAATATTGTTGACTTGATTTTGGCAAAGCCACTTGATAGTCTTCCTTATGAGGAGAGACTTGGAAAACAGCAGAGCAGATCAATGGCCAGGACTGATTTCGTTCAAAAGTCGGGGGAAAATAACCGGCCTTTTTAACTCTACTGGAATGTCAAGGTGAGCCGGCTGAAGTTCAGTGACAAAGATAATGTACTCTTGATCATGCACCTTAATGAAACCATCTCAGGTTGCTTGGTCAAAACTGGGTTTGGGGGATCTGGCTAAATTTTACAGGACATACAAAAGACATGAGACATGCAATGAACATATGAGTTTGTGTGTAATGTTAAGTTGTCTTGGGAGGATCAGAGTAGAATATGCAATAAATGATGGTGTTTGCATTCAGGTGGCAAAACACAGTGAAAAAAATGGGGCCTTTCTTAAGTACCTAATTGACATCACTTCACTGCTTGGCCGTCAAGACCTGGCATTAAGCGGCCATGATGAGGGTAGTGAATCTGCTAAGAGGGGGAATTACAGAAAATTCACTGAAACATTACCCAAAAATGATTCTGTCTTAGCCACACACTTATAGAAATCTTCTGTGTTTTTTGGCACGTCCCATTCCATTCAAAATAATTTGATTTTCTACTATTGCAGCCATTGTTGTTGATGAAATCAGAGGTCAAGTTCAAACTGCCCCCTCCCTTTTTTGCAGGGCAAGTAGATTGATCAGAATTCATAAGTTTGCAGGTTTCACATGATTCACAGCTTGGTTGTGAAATTACAAAATAATACAAAAAATGTGAAAAATTGTGTTATGACCTATAAAGCATGTATTGGCTTTTCTCAGCATAAACTACAAAATATGAGGTCAATCGTAATCAGCATTTTTGTGATTATTTATATGACTTGTCTCTGTAGCTTTCCCTGGATGAAGAAACATCATGAGTCTGTGTTCACAGTGGTAAAGTTTTAACCTTAATGAGTTTCACTTGTTGTTTTCTGGTAGTAAACATGGCTGTTTCACTCTACATTTAAACAAAAAGAAGAGCAGCAAGCACTGATCCACTTGTTAAAGGCTGAAGGTATACTAGAAGCTATACAAGACACAATCTGGAGACTGTGTCTTACAACAGTGGAGTGTTTATAAATGAATTGAGAAGTTAAAAAATGGTGGGGCAAATGTTAAGCACAAAGAAAGAGTAGAGTACTTGTCTATGCCCACCACCAATGACAACGTTAAGCAAGCCTGCAAATTGATTCAGAGGAACAAAAAGGATTTTGGCCCCTGGTACACCTGACCTAATAAAAAGTGGATCACTGCTTGTTTTATTTCTTTGGTGCAAGTGGAGAAATGATCATTAATGTAACAAAACACATGTACATTTGCTAAAATATCGTTAAATATATATGGGCAGAAAATCAGAGTAGTGCACACAGACGAAAACAATTCACACAGAATTTATCTACTCTCTATATATATATATAAAATCCGAAGCCTAAAAGTCCAACGATTTTGTGCAACAATTTTATGTGACGTTTTTATGTCACGTTTTTAGTCACACTTTAAATCAGGCTTATTTTAAAACCTACATATATATGTTTGGTATCATTCTTTTCAGAAGTTATCAAACTTTAATGTGATGTTGTTAGATTTTCAGATTCTTATTTCATTTTTAAATTATAAACTAAAAAATATCAGGAACTCACGTCCTACGAGACGAGACTTAACCAAGAGTGCCAAGAGATGCCCGGGGCCGGAAATAAAAGACAAAGAGTAGGACAGCTGCTGTACAGGCTTTTAAGTGTTCAAATCACCGCTCAAGATGCAGATGACATGGCACAACAGCAGCAGCTAAACGAACAAAGAGGAGGTAAAAAAAAAAAACTATCACCGTTTCAGAGGGGGTTTCAGAGGAGCAACCACATCTCCTTGCAGTGTGTTCAGCCCCCCTCTTCACAACGCAAGAGTCAGAATGGCTGCAACTGGAGGTTGGGCGCCAAAAGTGCCAGGGTGGCTTGCCCCCCAAGTTTAACAATATTTAAGCAGAAAACTAATGCATTTTACCCATTATAAGCTAATGACTGCATAGATTGTGGGGTATATGGCCGGCAGTTTATCCCGGCCAAAACCCCCACGCCGCTGGATGGAGTCTTCCCTGCAACATGGAGGTGCCCTGAATTGGAGTTTTACTTCACAGCCCTACTGGATACCGTGGGGGCCACCAGGGGATGCTGCAGGGATGAACAGGGAGTTGTATTTTCCATATAGCTCTAGAAGTACTCCCTGAAGAAAAGAAGGAGATTTCACCTGATCCGGAAGTGCTATGAAATCACATGGACTGAGGGACAGAATCACTTCTGAGCAAAGGAGTATAAAAGGACTGTGGGAGATCCCAGCAGCTGAGCTGAGTTGGGTGGGAGTGTGACGAAGCTGCTGGGAGTGGAGGATTGTGTGTATTATATTGGATTGATTATTATTATTGTTATATTACTGAGTATAGTGGAGGTGGAGGTGCTTTGTGCACATTTTTCTAAAAATACATTTATTATTGGGACTTTTACCTGGTGTCTGACGATTGGTCTGAGGGTTCAGCGACCCCTATCTGTCACAATTGACAGATGGATTATGCAGCACAAGTAAATGAAGATTTTTTTCACGGATATTTTTTAAAACTTTTTGTAGTGGTTTCAACATTGGTCTCCATTGATGCCTATTCTATTAAAATGTTATCATTAGGTAAGTAGCAAAAACAAAATATGTCATTTTTGGGTTAAGTATTCCTTTGAGTGATGCACATGTATACCTGTGATGCCATTTAGTTCTAGTTTGGTCCTTGCATTCAGCAAGCTTTAGCTTCAAACAATTAAAATCAGTGGCCATTTACTGCTGGTCTCTGAACACCTTGTTTCCTGAACAGCTTATTTTTATTCTGTCTTTATTAAATCTAGAATAACAACACTTTATGCTTTACACCTGCAAGAAATGAAATAACATCTACTTTAAGATCATTGGTCAAAATAAACAAACTCATTGTATTCTAAGGTTACATTTACAACACTATTTTCGTCTAGTCTGTTTCTATTTCATCTAGTCTATTTCTCATGTCATGGTTTATCCAAACCTGTTGAGAATATTTTACCCATTGAGAAAGCACCTTAAATTGAAAATCAATGATAAGGAGTAAGCACCATATTTGTTACTAAAATAAGACCACTGTATTAATAAGGTCCTTGCATTCAGGATGCTGCTGACAGATTTGGCTCCAACACCCCTTCACAACACTATAGCTGGAATGAGCAGACCAGTAAACAGATGGAGAGATTGATGTTAGTAAAGTTATTGTATAAAACTGTCACTAAAGAATGAATTAATTGCAATCCCTAGACAAATGTGTTTTATAATAATTATGGATGCCTGTAATTAACACTGACAAGGAAGATTAAAGTACTGAAATAAATATTTTCTTGACTTTTACACACTTGTTATAATTTTACTTTGTTTAATTTTACATGCAACTTCAATGTCTAATATATAATTGACCTACTGAAGACTGAATAGGCACCAATAGAAAACAAACGCTAAAGAGCCACGTGCCCCATTTTATTTATCTTATTTTGTAAACATGTGATCAAACATACTAGACCATTAGTAGAAAAGTCACAAATTCAAGGAATGTGAAAAACAAAACTTTGACTCGATGTTTGCACCACATGCTTTCTGCTATTGCCACAGCAAAAACAACACTGAATGGCTCCAGTCAAAATACTGGCCCTAATTTCTTCCACAGAGAAAACAGGAAGGCCTCTTAATTCAATTTGAACATAATTGTTTCATTTTTAAAATGGAAAAACGTCATGTTAAAAAAAAAGAAAAAACAGAAGAAGAAAAAAGCAGCAGCCTGTTACTTAGCGTCCATCCCACACAGAGCAGCTGAGAGTACACCGAGAGTTCAGCGGCGGTAACTATTGTGCAGCTATGCACTCTGGCTGAGACATTTTTATTTCATTAGGGGTGTCAGTTTACAGCCATTAACTAAGCAGATTGACCAGACCCAGAATGTCTTTTTGTACCTTATCTTTAAATCTCCCTTCCATTATTCAAGTCTTTGGGAGAAAAAAAAAAAACTTTAACTGCATTATGTTTTGTGGCTTGTCTCTGTCTTCCAGGCTGAAGAGTCTGAAATGGGTTTTATTGGAAATCGTTATTCAAATTCCAGCACAGCGGAAAATATTGATCTCTGTAATATAATGGGTCCCAGACTGCTGATATCTGCACAAAGAAAGAAAGAAAAAAAACACATGATGTCAATGACAATTCCCTTTTTGTTTCACCAGTTACACTGATGATTTAATATCCTGAAAAGGCACTTAACACTGACCTCTTCTCAGAATCTGCCAGGCTGTTTCTACTTGACTGATATGTTTTTCTCTATACTCAAAGGCGGATGAGGCCTGTATCTTCCTCCCAGGCCTTGCATACCTTACTTCTTTGACATCTACCACACCCCTCACACACATGTACGCACAGCAGCTGTTGCCAACATTTAATACATTTTCTACATATCGTGCCAGGAATAAAAATAAAGTCAAATCTGAGACAAACGGGAAGAAATGTCTAATAATACAAGGTCAGTGTCATTTTATCATCTTAAAAATTAATATAAGTAAAAAATAATGCTTTGAAAGGTTATGTAGCCCTGTTTGGAATTCCTGAAAACAAGAAAAAATTGGGAGAATCCATCTGATATATTCTCAGCTTGTTTAATGAAGGGAGACAGGGGCTGGAGTCTTCTCCACCAGCATCTGATGCAAGGCAGGACCCAACATCTCATGCCAGTCCTTCAAAGGGCTCATTCATGTGGAGCCAACTGATCGTTGTCAATCAACCTAGAATATATATCTTCAGGATATGGGGGATAATCCAGAGAACCAAGAAAAATTCCATACACAAAGGGAGAGCAGGTAAATTTCACACAGACTGCAATCAGACCATTAGGCAGCAGCATGCACCATTACACCATCAGGCTGTTCTGCTCTTGATGTGTAATGCAAGCAAATTGTAATTAGAAAAAAAAAAAAAAATCAGGATTTGAATCTTTCTGGAAATCCTTCTGGCATCAATCAGATACTACATACGAGTACATTCTACATGCCATCTTACTGCTGCTTGGTGTGCATTATTCTTGTTGCATCTTGCATTATGCCTCTGCGTGTATATTCATGTAGAGTATGCTCTGTATTGCGTACACTGAAGTGTCAGTGTGAAAAAATTCATTTGCATTAAATCAGCTTGGCTTCCAACAATATGTACAGCTGAGAACAGTCCGTTAGTAGTAATCACACCTGAATGATACATTCTGGAAGAAGCAGCTGCTCTTCCAAAGTCACACCTCCACTTCGGGTCCACGTTCAGGTCCATGTGCTGGAGAATTAACTCATTTTTTTTGGTTTGTTTGGTTTTTTTTTATTTTTATTTATGTAGAATAAAACGTTTCAATGGTATAGTACTCAATCAAACAAATAATGATAAAACAGTTTACTTCAAAACCAGTCAAGAGTACAAAAGAAAATCAGGAAGAGGCCTGACTAGTTTGAAATAATGCTTATATTAAAAGACAATGTTAGTCCATGTTTTGCTTTAGATTAGATTAGATAGTGTAACCACAAGGGGTGTTAGGGAACCACAGGCTCAGCAAAGCACCACATGTTTATAAGGTACAATATGGGTCTTTTATTCCTTCCCAATTCACCTTTCCACAGACCTCTTTCCACCAAAAAGCCAAGACATGAATACAATCAGAAAAAATCATACTTAATCTTCCTCCTTCCATCCAACAGTTGAGTTTAGCCTGCTGTCTCCTGACTCTGACTGGACAGTGTGTGGCAGCAGGCTTCCCTTTATGCTGGACCCAGGAATGCTTCCAGTACCATTCTGTCTCCTCCAGAAAGCACTCCTGGACCATAGACAAAGTAGGTTGGTTGTCCCCTGACAGCTCCATTTCCCTAGCACCCCTGCAGGTGTCCTAACCATGTCACCTAAGTGCATGGAGATAAAACCAATCCCAAGTCCCAACTCCTCCTGGTCTATCCATTATTTTACCCCAACTGGGCACAGAGTTATCTTTCCATCCTGCCGGCAGATCAATCCATTGTTCCTTTTGGACCTCCTGTCCTGTTAATAACCAAAATTGCCCCGTGTCCAAGAAGCCCGTTCCCATCCTACAATTGATAGATAGACAGATTACATGACTATAAACAGATATGCACTTCTTAACAACTATGATATGTTCTGGGAAATAGCATGCATGTGATTTACTGTATATGTTCTGCAAACACCATACCATATTATATACTGTACTGTACGGTACTTAGCAAAGCTTTATGGGATACTGCAGTGCAGGTGTTTTGATTAAATACATAAAAGTACACTGTTCTAGAGAAATGTGATACTTGAGTTTGGGTGTTGCTGCCTATGAGTCTAAGCATATACTGTTATATGGTAAAGTTTTTATTTGTAAGTAGGGAAAGTTATTAGAACATTATAACAATCTGGGCGTAAACAGGCTATTCAGCCCAACAAAGCTCGCCAGTCCTATCCTGTGTCATGCCTGTGCATCAGAAGTCCTCCTCACAGGCTTTTTTGAGGCTGTTGTAACCCACCGAGACAAGAGGGTGCGCTACTGCTAACTTTGTCTTCTCCTTCTTTCCCCACGGCACCAAGAAGCCACCCAGTGAAGGCGTTTCACCCTGTATTTTCCAGCCACCATAAAAGCCTGGGTGTCCCGGAAGGAGGTGTCATTTACTGGTTAGACACGACTGAATTTCCAAGCCTTTGTTGACTGAATTCTCGCATACAGGGCACATAATATAGAGTGTTATTTCTTTTCATTTTGTATTGGCACCCCAAGCTATCTAGAGAACCTGTCATTCCCGCTCCTGGCCACATCACTTAATCTTTCCAAAATAACATCAAGTCTAGCAAGTTCAAGTTCATGTTAAAATAGTGATAGAAAGTACAATACAGTAGTGGCAGTGCAATTGCTTTGTATACAAGAGACACAAGATACTTATGTTTTGTGTGGGATGCTGTTGCATTCACTATGTCCTATACTTTCTGTTACCGATCAGGACTTCTGAACTCTAATATATGGGACCATAGAAGGAAAAGTGTCCAGACATTGCCTGAAAGGACATTATATGGCACATAGCTGTATCCATTGGTTCCCAGGTTCAGTCCTGTGGCTGCAGGTTTTGATCCCAAAAAAACTTGACTTTTAATGAGATTCCTAGCAAAATTATACAAGTTGTTATTTCCATGTCAAAACTGAATTTCTAATTTTTTATTAGTAAGCATTTCTGTATGTTACTTGGAGATACTTTAATATTTTTTTCTTTATATTTAAGATTTCCATCATCCTTATCATGGCTTTCATTCCAATTTCCCATGTGTCCTAGCTGTTATTTACTAGAGAGAATACTAGTGTTTCTAAAGGCTGCAGCCGTTTACCATTAACTCTGTGCTGACTGTTCTGGTGTCTACTCCATTTATTGCTAATTGCCATCATTAGAATGCAATTAAGGGAGCAAAAATGTTAATTCATTGGATAATGAGAAAAGAGAGATAAGTCCTATAGCAAAATAAACAGATATTTCTAAATTATTTATAAATGTAACTCCCACACTGCTGGGCTTTTTCAATGCAGAATAAGAGAAGACAAAATTAAAGACTAGCTAATTAAACAATAAGGTTAATAGCCTGTTGGGGGTTTTTTTTTCATTCTTTATATGTTTTTTTCACATGGGTTTAGAAAATAATCAGTCATTTTAGTGGTTTTTGAGGATTCTGATTATGCTTATGACATTTAGTTTTGGAAATTCCAACCACGTAAAAAATGATCATGGCAAATATTGCTGCCATATGACCCCCTATTTTTGTTAAGAGTCTCTATCCAAGGGATTAGGTGCACCAAATCCACAAATCACCATACGGTCATCATAATTGTACAGTAAACCCTCGATTATCGCGGTTATTCCGTTTCAGACTCAACTGCAATAAATGAATTTCCGTAAAGTAGGATTCTTTATTTATAAATCGAATATTTTCACAGTTAGAGCATAGAAAACCTGTTTACGACCTTCCAAATACATTTTCTAACATTATTAGAGCCCTCTAGACATGAAATAACACCCTTTAGTCAAAAGTTTAAACTGTGCTCCATGACAAGACAGAGATGA
>JANRMT010062791.1:80728023-80769836 GCA_026402145.1 Polypterus bichir lapradei | reverse complement strand
TAGTTGGAGAATTAGTGACGTTGGAAAGTTCAATATGGCGGCTGACAGTGGCGTCATGCCACCAAAATAAGTATGTACATTGGTTTCGGTTAGCGCAGGGAAGCCGCCTACCAAATTTTGTGAAGATGGGGCAATGAATAAGAAAGTTCAATATAGCGGACGTTGTTGACCGTTATGACCGTTACGCGTAGAATTTCGAAATGAAACCTGCTTAACTTTTGTAAGTAAGCTGTAAGGAATGGGCCTGCCAAATTTCAGCCTTCTACCTACACGGGAAGTTGGAGAATTTGTGACGTTTGGAAAATTCAATATGGCGGCCGACAGTGGCGTCATATCATCGAAATAAGTATGTACATCGGTTTTGGTTAGTGCAGGGAAGCCACCTACCAAATTTCATGAAGACGGGGTCAGCCTTCTACCTACACGGGAAGTTGGAAAATTGGTGACATTGGAAAGTTCAATATGGCGGCCAACAGTGGCGTCATATCATCGAAATAAGTAAGTACATCGGTTTCGGTTAGCGCAGGGAAGCCGCCTACCAAATTTCGTGAAGATGGGGCCATAAATAAGAAAGTTCAACATGGCGGACGTTGTCAACCGTTATCGACCATTATGACCATTACGTGTAGAATTTTGAAATGAAACCTGCTTAACTTTTGTAGGTAAGTTATAAGGAATAAGCCTGCCAAATTTCAGCCTTCTACCTACACGGGAAGTTGGAGAATTAGTGATGAGTGAGTGAGTGAGTGAGTGAGTGAGTCACTCAGTCAGTCAGTCAGTCAGTGAGGGCTTTGCCTTTTATTAGTATAGATATGCTTACATATAAAATCCGCGATGGAGTGAAGCCGCGAAAGTCAAAGCACGATATAGCGAGGGACCACTGTATTCAGTTAACCAAGTTTCTACAACTGCAATATCTCACAAATCTGTATAATTGAGCTGAAAACCACATGTGCTTGAAGTTCATATGCTCAGAGAATCTAAATATTTTGCATTGAAAAATCATAAAGGATGTAATTCCCCATCAATAGTATTTCTCTAGAATATTGGAACAAATTACTGAATTAAAAATAGAGGTTAGAGTCACTGAGAAATTGGATGGTAGATATGTGAACTCAGGATGGTATCACCGAAACAGGTATTCTCAAGATAACTCCCAAGAAATAATTATGGTAGGATAGACTTCATTTAAGAGACAGAACAGGTTAACAAAACACACAGTGAGACAGTCCTGCTGCTGGTTGTTACAAGCATAGCGTGCTTTTCCATAATGCATTCCATTTATTCAGATTATTGAAGAGAGTGGTGAATGAATGATTTGCCACATATGGAGATAAAGCCGAGCCTCATGAAATATCATGAAGATTTTTACCTTTTTCTTAAAATGTATTACCATGAAAAGAATTTCAGACTGACTTAAAAAATGTGGCTGGTGTGAACACCACAGTACTACTACTGCTACTACTGTTGTTACTACATGAACAACTATATTGACCCTAACAGCACCCACTGTATTTCTGTTTGCAGCATACTGCGGTCCCACCACACACATCTGGACAAGCTGTGTTAATCTCTGAAATAGTAACTGAACTCGATAACTTTTGATTTACAGTGCAGAGTATTAAAGTCAATATTCTCCCTGTGACATAGATTTACTTTATCTTGAAAGGTCGAGAATAAAGAACCCTTGGATTTGTTTTATGGACTTTTTAATGCTTACAAAATGAAAAATCTTTACATGAGTGATAGCTTCAATTTTAAGGTAATACATGAAAAGAAGTTTCAAACTTCTGTCTTTCTGTTTAAGGCATTTTATACAGTATCACCCACATGTTTTCATATACGGTAGGGGTAATTAGTGGGTACTTTGTTCTAGTGGGGGTGTAATGTAAAGTAGGAAATAGCATTTATGACCTATTACTGGCAAAGACAAAAAGAAGTCTTTTCATTTAAGGGGAAAGCAGAATGATGGAATCGTCAATAGCAGGTGTCTGTACTCTAAGAATCATAAAATCATACTCTAGAAATCTTTAGGACACAAAATTCAAGGGAAAATCTAAATAAGATTCAAGACGTGAATCAATCTCTGAAATATTTGATATTTTTGCTCATAAGCTAGTCTCTCATCAGCTCACTTGATTCCTTCATGTGAGTAGCCATTTAATATATCTTGGATGCCATAAAGTTATGGGTCACATGGCATGTGAATCACATACCTGAGCAATCAAAAAGTATCAGATCAACACACTAAATAACTGTGCCAAATAAATCTACTTAAAGATAATTATTTCAGATAAAGAATACAGAAGTTTTGAGGTAAGGGAAATGTAATTATTTATTATGGAGCTTGAGAGTGGGTGATGTGTTACATTGGGTTTAGGATTTACTGTACTTTGTACATGTGACAATAATACATATTTCAACCAATAATTCAATAAACAGTGCCCATGAAAACAATGACATCAACAAAAAAGTGATAAAAAGTTTAAGAAAATGAAAATAATGTTTACAAATCAGGACATAAATAATAATAATGTGTTTATGACAAGGTGGAGCATCACAAGCTACAGTATGATAAAGAATCATACTACTGCAACAAAAATCATCATTTGTCAAAAAAATGATAAAGAATCATTTATACCGGAGTCTGCTGTTGGTCAGTGAAACATAATCTTGGTTCTTTTTATTACATGTTGTGGTGATGTGCCTACTCAGGCATTACCAAAAAAAGAGAAAAAATAAATCTTTTTAAGAACCTGCATTTTTTCAGGGAGATGGGAAGAAATGAAAGAACGGCAGTTACCTCTTGTGTGTAGCAGAAAAGAAGGTAAGACAACGCTTTCAGTAGCGTTTCAGTGCTGCTTCGGTGGTGAAATGCTACAGATTGCTGGCCGTCCTGGCTTCATGAAGACACAGTGGACTATTTTGAGTTTAGCGTAAGCATTTAGTTAATTATGGAAAGTAAAATGGGGTTAATTCTAACGATAGTATTGGAAGGATAGGTATTAACTTACCTTGGATGCAGAGTTAAAGTGCTTGAGCTTCATTTCCGTGTATTAATGTGTGTACCGGTATATTAACAGAGGACTTGCAGAGTTGGACACAATGTGAAATAAGAGCATGTCTGTGTCACCTGCAATTGGTTAGAAGGATCCGCAGTACTTCATGACTGGTTAACAAAATGGTGCCAAGTATAAAAGGCACTTCCTGCCTGCAGGGGTCGTCGTTTGACTGAGTTGTGATGGTGAGTGATTGTTTGGTGTTGCTCTATTTAAAGACTAAATCAAGCATAGTGGCTTGTGTCTTTTTTTGGATATATTTTCTTTTTTACCTATTAAAATAATTATCTCCTAGTATTTATTTATAGAGATAGTTATATGAATCCAGTTTGTCTTTTTGTCTTTTGTATATACACTGATTTTTCTTTTTGTATATATTTTTGTAGGTCATCTTATTGGAAGCCTGTGTTTTTCATGTAGTATCTTCCTGTCTGCATTTATATTTAGGAAGACTACGAAAACTTTTAAGTATATAAATTTATTGTTTTTGCTTCTTTTTCATTTGGAGACTTGCCATATAGGCGCCCTGCCTTGGGTTTGTTTCCTGCCTTGCGCCCTGTCTTGGCTGGGATTGGCTCCAGCAGACCCCTGTGACCTTGTAGTTAGGATATAGCGGGATGGATAATGGATTGTTGGATGGATGGACTTGCTATATACACCGTAAATATTGTACAGTTTCATTGTTGTTTTTAAGACATTGCTTCTTTGTGTTTTGTGTGTCACTTGTGGGCATGCCTGTTATTGTCTACTGTGTACAGTACCTGTAAATAAAAACCCAATTTTGTTTTGCAATACCATCTTTTTGTGTCTATACCTCCCTGTCTAACACCTCTTACCTCTGATCCCGATCGGTCCTGAACTACAAGATGCCCAGTATGTAGTCTGGTGCCATAATTCCCACTACACGGGGTGTCACATATGCTAATTGTTACTTGAATAGCTTAAAATCATATCAAAGGCAGATTGTTCCATACACTAAATAATGTAAGTGAAGAGTAAGAGTGTTTTAAACCACAAACACAAGGAAAGTATCTGAACACTATCATAATTTAAACAGAGAAAACAGTGTTTTTATTTTTAATTTTATTTTTGTTGATTTGTTCCTATTCCAAAGTCACATAACAAATAAGTCATTCTGCCATCACGGACGTTGGTTGCTTTAATGCAGTGCATCACTGGCGGCATGTATATATGTGTGATGTCATGGCAGCCATCTTATTTAAGTCATTTTGTAAATTTGATTACAAATAAAAAGCTTTTTACTTTTTGTTGTTGAGAAAATTAGTTTCTATGGCACTTTCTTTTTGAAGATTATGTTTTACTTTTGCCATTGATCCTTCCTGATTTTGTAATTCTGTTTTGGTCGCCAACTTCTATATGTTGTAACAACATGCTGGTATCAAAGAATTATTGTGAGCATTAAAGATAACCAGGAGCATCATATGTAGAGGTTATAGCCTTGACGGAAAGGGGGTTGAGGCCTCCAGACAGACCGTAAAGGCAGACCAGGACTGCCACTGGCCTGCCCAGGGGAGGCTCATAAAGTCCAGCTAACTGCCAACTACTAACATTAGGCTTCAGCCTAACTAGGCCCCAAAATGGAGAAACTGGATTAAAGTACAAAAATACACTTATATGTGTCAAAATGTCTCAGAGAAACCATGGAAAAACTCCTGTCTTGTGACCCAAAAGGCGATATAAATCCTTTATAAGATGAAAAAAAATAACAAATCGGTGCTCAAAAGAGCAAAAAGGAGTTACCCACAAGGCAATCCTAAAGTGAACAAGTCCTAATAAAACCATCCAAATATTAGGATAGGAGAATGTAAGCAAGAATCAGAATATGAAACAAATGCAATACTTACAAACTGCAAGTGACTTAAATGAAAATGTTGCTAAGACTTCTTCCCTGTCAGACTGTATAGATAGGAAGGAGGTCTCAACAGCAGTGACATTAGGGTGGTCCCACCTCCTGGGGCATCACGTACAAAACACAAGGAATGGAAGCACATTTAAAAAGACAGTACATAATTACACATATCACAGAAAACAGATAAAAATATGATAATTAATAATTCAAAATAACAATGAAATACAAGCTGGGGGGAAACCCTGGCTATAACAGAACAAGGAGATGGCAACATGAACTGAGAATTGTAGTAAAAAAAGAACATCAGATCAGAGACAAATGGTCAGGCAAATAAACATGAGGAAAAATTGAAGAGTCACAAAACAAAGACTTGATGGCAAAAAGGAAACCAAAAAACAAAACTGGCAGCCTGACCTACTTGTTCAGGAAGCTAACTAATACCAGAATTGAAGCTCAAGACATTTTATCCACTAAAAGAAAATGTGCAATAGGATTGTAGCCATAATTATATCATTACATACTGTGACATAACTGATGTGACGGTTGCATGATACTTCCTCTTGTATTATGTAAACAATGACACAGAACAGGAATAAAATAAAACTTTGCCAAAGCACATTGAAATGATAGGAAAACCTTGAAAACGGACTGCATAAATAAATAAATAAAATACACATAGAAAATGTATTAATTGCTACAGATGTTAATATATCAACCTGGCTTTGCCATGACTACTGTTGTTGTTTTGTCCCCAAAAACATCCCTGTATGACTCTTACAAAAATTAAGACCTATTTGATCTGCTTTGTTAATAGAGTTAGTTGGTCACATAATATACCACACATGTGTACAAACTAAACATAATCCTTCCCATTTAAAAAAAAAAGTTCTTGGTAGAAGAGGAGTCCTCAAACATTTGATAATAATTGAAAAATTAATAATGGCTCATGGTTAAGCTTGGAGCTAATTTCAAAATCCTGCTCACTTATAAGAAAGGGTAATGCAGGCTCTTTTTCCTTAGCACATTCTGTTCCTTTAATGTGGGAAGTGACATTCATCACATCTTCTGTAATTCTGTGATAGCTAGGGCAATTTTTTATGCTGGGATGTGTTGGGCTGGTAACATCACTTCAGGAGAAGCCCACCGAATCAACAAGCTATTTGAAAGGACAAGCTCAGTTATGGGATGCACTCTGGGCCCCTGGAGGTCGTAGCGAAGGATAAAACAAAACTGAGTGCCAATATGAATAATGCTGCACACCCTTTCTCTTTCACACTAACACAGGACTTTCAGCCAACAAATTATTCATCAAATGTGTGTCAAGAAACGCTATGGGAGCATCTTTATACCAACAAAAAATACTCCTGTATAATGAATCACTACGACTGTGTCATCCAAATCACAACTTTTCCTTCTTTGTAACTTTCTTTCTTTTAATTCATTCTGGTGTATATTCAGAAAAAAAGTGTGTGTATGTATTTATTTATTTACTTATTTATTCACCTGTTTATGTATTGTTTATTTAAAGAGCTTCTGTAAAAAGCCAAATAATCTTCTATCGATATATCTATCTATCTGAACTTATAATTACTTAAAAACCAGAACACACATTAACATCTCAAGATAATGGCCTGCTTATGATTCCAAGGATTAAAAAAATAACAGTAGGAGTTCCAGCTTTTAGTTATATGGCTCCAAAGATGTGGAATGATCTATTTTCTAATATAAGAGATGCCACACCAGTATGAGGTTTTAAATTCAGTCTGAAGACCTACTACTCTAGCATACCCTGACTATGACAGCTGTTTAGCTGTGCATACTGCATTTATGTCTGTTAGTTATCTAAGAAAAATATAAGTAATACAATATTTATAAACTTGTTACCAACTGTCCTCAATTCTGTTTCTCTTCTCCATATCCTGATATGGAACTGTGCTATTGTTCTGTTTTCCAAGGAAAATTCATCTCAGGTAAAGGGGCATTGGAATCATCATATAGAAGGCTCCTTTCATCAAATAGGACAGCTCAGCACAGACTCTTCTGTAGAATGCCCAGGATGGGGTAGGTGGCTAGTTGGGTGAGGTCTCCAGCACTCTCATTATGTCTGACTTTGTCTTTGACTATCCTTGATGCAATTTAATCTCCTTTGTTGTCAACTGGCCATAGGTCTTCAAATAATGAATAGACAGATATTGTTTTTCATTTATGCTAATTAGCGTATACAGTACTTTGTTTTCTGTGTATTTGAACAAATCTGTACCTTTATATGTGCTAGTTCTAAGTTTAGTGAGCGGTATAATCTATTCTTATATTTTGCTTTGGCAGATGTCATGGTTTTTTTGTGCCTGCACTTGGTGAAGAGCACAGTGCAAGAACAAAGTAGTGTGTACTATTGTATTGTATTTCTAAAGTGTCAATGATAGACTGGCCAACTGGCTAACGAAGAGGACTACTTGTATTCTGTTTTGTGTGTTGTATTTACTTTATTTTTGACACTCATTGCATACCCAACCTACTTGGAATTGGATCTCTTTTTGAATTGCTTTCCCAGGATTTCTTCTATTTACTCCTGAGTTTTTTCTTGTTTTCCTAGATAGTCAAAGCTGGGGTGCTGTCGATTAAACAGGGCCCATTGAAACATTCTTTGTTTGATTTTGGGCTATATAAGAAATACATTATATATGGAAATTTTTACATTTTTGACAAATAACCTTACTGATAAATCAATAATTACAATAATTTAAGTGTGCATGCTTTTACATTAGCTGATTTTTTTTTTTCTCAAACATTTTGACACTAGCCTATTATTATACTTGTTTATTTGTGAATAATTGATGGGTGTATTGATATGATCTATTTAAGTAATGTATATTTCCTTAATATTTAAAACTCAAATCATTGTTTAGTGATTTGTGTTTTAGTTTACTCCTTTGTTAAACCAGCCAAATATATGCATCTCTTCAGACTCAGTTTTTATCTCAGAATAAATTGTTTAATCTTCATGTAGTCTACCTATCTATAGTATTTTTAGTCGTATAAAATAAAGTACTTACAAATATTTTTTGTTAGCATAATATTATATTAGAGGGAGCAATTTATTTTTAAAATACTAGGGGGCTTTGCCCCCTGCTTGCTTCACTTTGCTTGCCCCTCCCCCCAGGGCACGCTACGTGCCAACCACTTCACATCTCTGCCCTTCGCATTGTGAAGGGGGTGGTAAACGCACACCAAGGAGATACGGTCGGATCAGCTGCTGGCTTGTTGCTGCTGTTGCTGCTGGCGTGCTGCATGTTCTGCTTGTCGCACAATGCATCAATCATTTAAAAGCCTGTACAGCAGCTGTCCTTTTGTCTCACTGCCTTCTCTCGCGGGACGTTAAAGTGTCTCCGAGAAAATCACGTACCGTCTCCTTCCAAGCCTTCCAAGAATTTTTTTTATAATAGAGAGATAATCCCCATTAAAGGGCTGTCTTAATTTAAATCTTGATTGCTAATGATTTAAGTGCACAAAATTTAAACCAATACTTTTGGTGAAGATCAAATGGTTGAATAAAATATGTTGGAGTGTCATAAAGCAGACTAGAATTGCTCAAATGAAAGGATGATGATACAAATATTTTAAAAGAAACCATTTCTTATATTTTTTCTTGTGCAGTCTCTGTGAAAACAGTTTTTTGAATCAGACTCTTCTTTACACCAGAAAAGTAAAGCACATTCTTGTTGCTTACTTTTTATTAAATTGGAACTGAAATATGGTCATCTGTTTTGCTTGCTCCAAAATCAGAGTAAAACAAAATAAACAATCAATGTTTTTAGAATGAAATATATCAAGAAAGCATTTCCAAGATGATCAGTCCTTCCAGGTTTGCGTTTCCTTAACAAATACAAGTAAAATAATAATAATTTATTGATTATTAAAATTAATGACAAAAGACTTTATATTTCTTTATATTGTCATGCTTGGGTCACAGATTTGCACAGAAACACGGGAGATCATAGAGACAGGAAAACTTTATTCAAACACTGCAAACAAACATTTGTCTCTTTTAAAGATTTTAAACATGCTCCTTGACAGAGATGACAGTTCCATCTCTCAATTAAAGCTATGCAAACGTATCTTCTTCTTGAAAGGAGTACACGTCAGGAGCAGGAAATGTCTGAGACAGAGAGAGAAAGCAAAACAATCAATTCCAAAGCTGACAGGCGCTGTACAAGGCTTTTAAGTAAGCAGAGTACCGTGCGAGAGGTTTATCACGCGTTATAGCACAAGTAAGGTAAGGAGGGTAAGGAGCAATATGAAGGTAGACTGTCAACTGTTTCAAGGGTTTTCCTAGGGGCGTCTGTGTCCTCTGAGGGTGCAATCAGCCCTCCAGCTTACAATATTATGAAAGTGCTCTTGACAATTGCAAAGTCTTTCATAATGGGGACACGATGATGTTACATAGCATGTCACTTTCTACTCGTGGTAGCAACAGGCATCATCGCTGCTGAAAATATGAAGCAGCCATAAAAAATATTTTTGATATTGATAAATAAGATAATTAATCAATCTACATTAAAAGAACTTCTGTAACACAGATTAAGTCGATCCTCTTTATCACTGAAATACAAACATTATCAAAATGTAAAGCACCACTGACTTGATATACAAATGGGACTGACAGAAGTGGTTTGATGAAGACTGGGAGCTATTGCTTATTAATATTAATGTCCTCCACCTGTTTCACTCTTCTCTCCTATCTAATATACTGCCTTCTAATTCAATGATAAACAAAGTTTGTATCAAGACATGTCATCTAATCCATTAATTCTTCCACCTCTTGCAATTCCTGTAGTCCCACAGGCTTTAAATGAGATTTAACCTACAAAATCTAGCCCAATGCTCTTCTGGGGTGTGGAAGTAACCCCCAAGGAAGACAGGAATAGTTCAATCAATCAGTCTTTATTTAGTCTTTATTCAGGCACCGGTGAGTACATAGGATTCATGCGTTGCAAGGCAGTTGAGCAAAGTTCCCCTTTTTTGATCAGCTTTTAATATCTTTCCTCCTTCCCTCTTCCCCTTACTTATCAATAAGCATAATATTGTTTATCTAAGCATTTCATCTTACATTGCGCAAATCGGCTGTTTTGTTTACATTGCAGATGGGACCCTAAAGAAGGAAAAGTTATCTTTCCTGTGTCTAACGGATGCATTCCAAATAAGGAAGTTGTCCTATGTCAGCTTACTGCACCCTGTCTTATGACAGACACCTGTATGAATAACCTGCCATTACAGCAAAACAGCTTTGTTAGCTTTTAACCCTTAGTAGCTTGCAAGCAGTTCATTTTTCTTTTACAGGGGCTTAAAAAGCCTTTTCACTAAACTCCAGAGCAGGCTTTAGACTACTGAAACTATGATGTAGAAAATTCTCAAATTTCACTAAAATATCTCAAATACAGCAGAACAACCACTTATGCAAAAGTACCTCAAGCAAAATCTCTTTTTTATGCAATGTAGCAGCAAAATATAAAAAATAAAATAACAGGAAAAGCATTCAACAAATGAAATAATGTGCCACACAGAGTGATGTGCTTTTTGCTTATATTATACAAGAGCAGCCTCTCATCCTGTTGATCTTTCTCAGTCACTGCTGTATGACTCTCTCCATATGGCATACACAGGTAAATTCCATTAGAACAAAGTGCGTGGGACTAAAAAACTACTTTGTTATGATGGCCATTTCATTATACTGGAATTGGAACATGGCATTTTTTTGGCATGTACAGTTGACAAAGTGATTGGCAACATCTATTTTCTTCTTGCTACAATCAATTGCAGTGAGAAGCTCTAAATTTTTCAGTAAACTGCTTTAGTTATATAAATGGTGCCCCATGGTTTCTTCAATTGAAGACAGGATTATTGACCAATGAATGAGGAAGAGAGGTGGGTCATTAATTCAAATGTACAAGATTTTGGGAATTACATCTTTCCTGTTGACATTCAATTCAGAGCTTCCAGGATGTAAATGTTAATTATTTGAGCAAAAAATTCACACATTTTGCATGTTTTGACAATAAGAATGGATATCAGATATGTGGATTATACTACATGAACTATATGAGAACTTTTTTCTTTTTTACATGGACATCTTTCACATAGTTTGCCGTTGTCCACAACTGGTCACTACAGGATTCCGTTGAGATTTAGCTATAGGGTTTTGGAACCGATTCCAAATCTGAGGTTTGTTTTTGTGTTTTTTTTTTCATCTTAACAAAGTTTAAAATGTATTTACATTATACTGCAACACTATTTTGTGTCTCCCATTGCCATGACGCATACTCTGTTTGCTTTGAGAGAGTTCACAGACGTCTAGACCCTGACTTCATTAGGACAAGGATTTAGTTTATCTTTATCAGTCATGTTTTATACAAGACTAGCAAAATACCCACGCTTCACAGCTGCGAAGTACTGCCTTAAAATTTTTATTAAGAAGAAAATTAAACCTTTTTATACTGAGGGACAATATACCAATAATTATTTTTTAAGGATCTCTTTGTATACCACAATGTCAGCTCGGCCCTCCGGTAGTAATATGACCAAGCTGTGCGCTGAGCTTACTCTTGAGCATGCAACGTACAGTTGTCCATGTGAACAGTAATCTTGTCTCAAATCTCATAGCTTGGATTGCTGCTGTCATAATCTGTGAGAGTTTCATGGTTTGTTTCAATTACGACAGTATTTGCAGGACTTGTGTGGAAGTGACATTCGGCATCTGTCAAGCATTGTAAGCATACAACCGGTTTCATCGATAACTCCACATCCAGCTTTTCAGAGTTTAAACATTCTTAAGCATCAAAGTGTCCACTACTGAAATCGTCACCTGTGAATCTAAGATGTTTAAGAGGCATTGGCGGTTGTCGAAAGGTGTAAAATATTTGGCCATTTCGACACACTTGAAAGCGACAACCGAACAATTCAGCGGCAGCCATCAACTCACATGCAGAACCATAGGTGAAGGGCTTAAGCATTTCACTCTTCTAGTACTCCTGTGTAGTATAATTATCTCCTGTACCGTCATCAGTCCACACCTTGAACCTGTCCCAGTCATTCAATACATAAGACACAATGTTCCTCCGTATATCAAGAGTGAGCCTGATATGGCCGTGCAATATGTAACAAAGAGAATGGAAAAGGCAGGAGCCATCTCCAGGCATGGAAACCACTCGGTAAGTGACAGTTCTTTGATCGATGGTGATCACCTCGATAGACATGTTAATGGGGGGTACGGTTGGAACGATAAAGGAAATGGGTACCTGAACAATGTAAAGTAAATCTAAAATACCTACACAATAACTATAATCATAATAAACAAACAATAAAACAGCGGAGAAGCCGTTGATTATATAAAAAGGCTGTAGTTATCAGCAGGGAGACGTGAATCCCATGGCGAAGCAAGGAAGGGAATGTAGAGACCGGAGCGACGGACGGCCTTATATAGGCAGGCAGCCAACAACGTGGGAGGCGTTGGGATTGGGGACCCAACGCCACCTCACACGGTGACTGAGCTGCAGGCTATGGATGTATATATGTATATTAGTAGGATTCAGTTAGCGTTGGGAACCCGCGTACCAAATTTCTTGAAGATGGGCCCATAAGTAACAAAGACCGCTGAAAAGTTCAATATGGCGGCTGACAGTGGCATCATACCACCGAAATAAGTACATACATCGGTTTCGCTTAGCGCAGGGAAGCCGCCTACCAAATTTCGTGAAGATGGGTCCATAAATAAGAAAGTTCAACATGGCCGACGTTGTTGACCGTTATGACCGCTACACGTAGAATTTCTAAATGAAACCTGCTTAACTTTTGTAAGTAAGCTGTAAGGAATGAGCCTGCCAAATTTCAGCCTTTTACCTACACGGGAAGTTGGAGAATTGGTGATGAGTGAGTCAGAGAGGGCTTTGCCTTTTATTAGTATAGTGTGGAGCCAACCCGGACACAGACAGGTGGACATGTTGTTCTTCACCACCACACGTTTTATTTACAATAATATTTACAATTAATGGTCACTAAGACCCAGTCCAAAAGTGCATAAACCCCAACACACAGTCCTGGCCACACAAATGCCTCTTCTCGGGCCGCCTCCACACCTCTCTCATGCCTTGTCCTTCTTCCACCCGACTCCAGCCTTGAATGAAGGGAGACGGCCCCTTTTATCCTCTCCCAGATGAGCTCCAGGTGGCTCCCGGCATTCCCTCGTTGGCCACGCCCCAGCGTGGCGGAAGTGCCGGCTGTTCTCCCGGCAGCTCTCCGGGCGCCCTTTTAATTCTTCCCCCCAGCACTTCCTGGTGTGGCGGAAGTGCTGAGGTAACAGGTCCCCAAGGCATTGGGGCACCTCCTGGCAGTGACCACGGGCCCCTACAGGGTAGGGCTTCCATGCCCTTGACCCGTGGCCCCCAAAGCAACCAGGAAGGCGGCCCCCACATGATCCAGGGTGGGCGCAGACCCACATTCGGTCCCTCACGGCGTCCCGGCCGGGTCGTTGCCCCTGGCATCCGTGACAATAGATACAGATAAACTTTAAACACTGTTTTAAATACTTGAATTTTTCTTTTTAATGAATCCTTGCTATTGCCTTTTTGACTGAATTTTTGATCAAAGTTTGGCTCTGATAAAAGAAACTTTTTTTCTTCCTCATTTCTGCTCTCTTGCTCTTGGTTATCACTAATTTTTCGATTACGTTCCCAGAATGTTTGAAAGATAGGTTTGACTTTCTCTTTGACTTTGTGTTTTTCCTGGTCCTGACATAAAAAAAATGATTGTCTTCATGTGGGACAATACAGCAGCTTTTATCCAGGTTTACCATTAACATCACCCAGATCTGTCATGAAATGGAGTCTTGAACAAAGTGAAAGAGGTATGAGGCCTTCAAGCATATGATGAAAAGCAGGCCAAGATGTTCACTAACCTGCCCAGAAGATGCTCACCTTAACTCAGCCAGGTCACATATATTACCCGCTGGCTTCAACCAGAGCAGGCTTCAAAAAATAGGGAGTAGCCACAATCATTATCAATCTCTATTTTTCTCTGTTTTCTTTTCCTTTTTTTCTGTGGCGCCATTTTGAACTACTAGGCACTGTGACATTCAAATCAAGGCAGGTACCTCAACTTTCCACGAGGCCCACTCTGTCTAATCCTCTGGGACAAAGCCAATAAAACATTAAGGAACTACTTAAGCACATGTATGTTAGGTAGAATGACAATAGAGGGCTGGGTGGTCTTTTAGCCTTGGATGAGCTGAAGAATGCTAGTGGATTATTACTGAAAATGTTTCTTTGACTTCCGGAGAGCCCATTTCTATTAACCTCTTTAAGGTATGTTTGCTTCATGTACTTGATATAGGCAACTTAATAATAAAATGCACAAATGTGAGTTGCTTTTAACAATTTAATACTTTTAAATATATTAAGGCATTCTTGGCAGAACATGGTGGAAGTCTTAGCAACAAGCCAGAATTAATGAAAAAACCTAATTGATAGCTCAAACTAAAGAGTACAATATAGACAATAATAAGTAATCCAACACAGGAAATTTCATTAGTCATCATTACATGTTGCTTTTTTCCAGTGTTTTCAGGTAGATGAGATACCTCCATGTCAACACATAGCTGACTTGGGCAATATATATCTCTAGAAGACAATATGCTGCTCAATTTATAGTTGGAAGAGTCAATCAGAAAATGTTTAACATTTTAGTGTTTTTAGCATTTAAGGATAATATGTTAAACGAAGATAAACTCTTCTATGCATATAGTACAGTGTTGAACATAGTGATAATTCTATTTGAAGAAAGAACTCGCTATTTTGGCTGCTTCTGCAAGGTACTCTTCCATTATCTGTGGTCATATCCTGTTAGAAATGCTTCAGAATATTTCACATTATGGAAACTAATCTATTCTCCTTGTTCAGTGTTGTAAAGTGTCTTATAACTGCTGCTTTGCAGTAATCAGAGTATTCCTTCATCAGGAAGAAGAATGAAGAAGGAATGTATTTTATTACCAAGCCCATGCTTATGCCATTTCTTTCTTTCAGCATTACACTATGTTTTGCTTGTCTTCAGAAAAATGTCTTACTAAAGGTATCACAGGAGGAGGGCAGAAGGATCTTTCCAGAAACCCCCAGTGTGGAGAAACTTAAATTAAAATGATGAATGAAAAGACTGAAGGTAATCTGACTATAGCTCACCCTGTTTAAGTACAGTTGTGTCTTTAAAATTTCTGCAGGTATCTTAAACCATTAGAATAGCTTAAATGGCTTCTTTTGTAACATGTTACTTATATGTAATGGAATATCTGCTATAAGACTAATTTTGGCTGGACTAGGTCATAGCTTCATGAATAAGAGATGAAAGTTCAGCACCTACAGAATAATAAACCTTCAGCTGCAAGCTGAGGCTGTGGCCATGCCTGCAACTGTGTCTGTCTCTATCGTTTTCTCTCACTGCCTTTTGATGCCTGGCACCATAAGTGTATTAACCTAGACTGACATTTAAGTGATGGTTAATTTTACTATAATGAAATCTTCATTCAGCTTTTATTTTATAAAATATAACATAGTGAACATCACTAAAAGGGATTACAGAATGCAAGCAATAACTAAATAATAAATGCAGAAGAAAAGATTCCATAATAAGATCATTTTAGATCTGCTTTGAGATGCCTTGAGAGCAGCTTTGAATGCTTACACATGCAGCTGAAAGACATGACCTAAACAAAATGCATGCTGGGAGGATAAACATTTAACAACATAACATGACATTGTCAAACCTGGTTAATCTATCACAGACTTAGGGAGCCAAAAGCTATCCCAGCAGTGTGAGGTTGCAGGCAGGAAACTGACCGGGCACCCTTCCATTGCAGAGCATACTCACAAAGGCCTAAATTGGAAACACTTTTATGGTGATTTGGGTAAGAAAATTTAAACTGTCAAACAACATATGTAGATAATGGAGAAATTTGAAAACTCCACACAGACGAGGCCAAGCACAGAATTTAAACCTATTGCTTTGGATCTGTAGAGGCAGTAGTGCTAACTTCTGTGCCACCCATAAACAATTAATGTGTTTCTCCAGTTGAAGATGCAAAGATGGTGATAATACATCTATAAGATCAAACATTCTTACGCATAAACGGTATGGACTTTGTTTAAAATTGGGTGGAGCTCACTGGAGTACTACTTTGAAACCTCAGACTAATGACAATAAGTAGAAGTTGTGTTTTAAAAGGCAATCCCATCCCACTGTCCCACTGATAATGCAAATCTTTGAGAAGGTATCCTAGTCCAGATAGAAAATGAAATTTTGGTAACACTGCAAAAATGCATCTATTATTCATTTACCCTTATGTAATTAGACCTTAACAATGGTTTCTTTTGGTGTTAATGACACTTACAAAGCATTAATAAAGTGGTTATTCATCCCTGTACAGTGTGGCATTTGATATGCTGGTAAAATATCTGAATCATGAATATGAAGGATATCAAGAGAAATATGTCTCACTTAGGACACTTCTGACTGTTCCGAAGTGGTTTTGTTAGTAAGTCACACTGCATAGATAAATAACCACTTTAATGATGCATTATCTTTGTTATGAAGACTAAAATAATATGTTGTTAAGTTCTTGTTACATAAGAGTTAACAAATGATGAAGTACCTAAAGAGTTACTGAAATTGTTCTTCACAGGTATTCATTGACTACGAGAATTATGAATATGACCACATATGAAATGTGAACAAGACTACAGCCAGCTTTGGCACATTCCATTTTAAACACTCATGGGACTCTTTGCTTCTCCATCCTTTTTTATGATGTTGCATTTCAGCGCTCACAGATAAGACTGTGGTGTGTCCTCTTTATGTATTCATTTTGTAGCATTTCATAACTGATTATTATATGCAGCCATTGCCAAAGACCAACTAGACAAGCAGATACTAAATAATAATGTTAAAGTTGTCAAATGCTGCAGTATATACAGTACATGATATGTTAATTATATTATAATACTATGTTCTGCCAAGATAGATAAATGACAAAAATATATTTATCGAGATCAGTAAAGAAAAGGTAGGAGTTGGGACAAAAGATCAGACAAAAAAATTAGCCAGATTCGTTAGTTAAAGTTTATTGTCAAAACCCAAAGTGCTAAATAAGCATAAGTAACATTTCCAGAAGTTCAAAAACCTGACCAACTCCAAAAGTTTCTAATTTAGAAAGAAATATAATTTTTTTTTTAATGATCCCAAAAACAGAAAAATGAGAGCACCACAATGTCATGTTTGTTACATAGCTGGCTATTAGTGACATCACATACAGCGCAATACAAATCAGTATGGTAACCAGATAAAGAAAGTAGTGAGGTACAATACATGACACTCATAAATATTTAAAATTAAACAGAAAAATACCGTACATGTAACAACATGAAGCAGAATTATGCCTGTATAGTTACTGCTTAAACAGTGCCCCTTCCTCCTTTAGAAGTGAAATATTTTTCCACAATGTGGTAAACATTATCACTCCTCAATTCATATGATCAGTAGGCGCATTGCTTTCAGATGGATCCATTCATATACAGCTATTCTGTCATTATGTGCCCATGGACACCTTGATGACCACATTATCCCTCTGCTTTTCATGTGTCAACGCCTTACTAACTGCTATTATAACGCATTTACATGTTGTCCTTACTTATGAACTCTTAAACCACCCTCTGAGTCTTTCATGTGTTAGAGTCATTTATTAATTCAGTATACTTACAGGTTTACTTTCTGCTATAACTGAATGTAGTAGTTACATATTTTCACAAAAGGGGAAAGTTCACACGTGAAGGTAAACAGTCAATTCCTGTTGCCAGTGTTCTTTCACATATTCAAAGGTAATATGTTTAGTGTGTTCACAATATGACGTTTAAACGTTGTCACACATGCGCCTCTGATGATAACCATCCAGTCCCTTTTCAAGTATGCAATACCACCCCCAGGCAGAGAGGGGGTGCTGCCACTAACTGTCTTGTTATTTTTCTCCTCTACGGTCTCGAGAAACCACTCAGTGAGAGCAACTGTCCTCCCCCCTTCTGGTCCTGGGGCTTTCAAAGGACAACCGCCCAGAAGGGGGCGTCATTTATCGTGCAGACAACTTGACCGAAGGAGGTCCGAGTCTGTCAAACCATCAGCAGAGCCGAGTTAATCCAATTGCCCTTTTTTGTAACTTTGTTATGCCATTCAGAGTTGTTTTTTGTTGAAACTACAAATAAACAGGGAGGGCCAAGTTAACATCCCAAAATATTCTACAGTTGTCGGCCTTTCCTCACAAGGACCTCCACACAATTTACTTTTTAAGGTTTCAATTTTGCTTAAGTAGTTAAACAGGCCAACAAACAGAGAATAAAGGAACAAACAAAATATACCAAAGTACATCATCAGAGGGTCATCTGTGTCCAGTACTAGTTGTGTCTAAAATCAGCTACATTCCTGTAAAGAAAAGCAGTTATAAAAATGTAACAATGGAATAATGGAAACCATAATAATTTGCATTGTGACTATTTTGATTCAAAAGTGAAATTTACACATTTGCAATTTATTTGCCTGTTATCCTATAAATACATTTTTATGTGGCAATGAAAACAACTAATAGCAAATCTTTGTTCAAATAGCAAGCACATGTTGGGCCTGAATTGGCCACATGTCACTATTTGATTAAATTATACTAATGCTAGGAAAGGAAACTGGGCCAGAGCTGGCAAATGACACTAGATGAAAATGTATGTTTTTTTCATTAAGCTTATGTCAACTTAGAGTCAAAAATAATTTGGTATAACACTGAGTCAGCACTGATGTAATGTCAAGAAAATGATGAGGAGTTGACTTGTATGAGGAAAATCAGCTAAAGCTGACTGTCAATTTCAAAAAGACAAAAGCTTTTTTTTCTCATGAAGCAGCTAATATTTCAGTTCAGATATTCCAAGAAATAGCCACATGTCAGAAAGATGAGATTTTCCCCATATTTAGGTGAAAGTGCAACAGATTCACTCTCAGAGGTAGGTAAACAAAGACATATTACCACCCTTGGAGAAATACAGTGCCAGTCTAAGCCAAAAAAGCGGTCTTATAGCCCATCAGCCTTGATTGATGTCTTACTGTGCAGCCTTTGGTGGTTAAAAATATGTTTGGAATAAAATAACATTCTTGCCCAGCCCATCCTATTGTTGATATTTAACAGCCACTGCTTACTGTACTGCTGAAGCTGGTTCAGAGCGTAAACAAGCCAAACATATTCTGGGGTGTTATAACATTTTTCTACAGACTATACAATACAATACAATTTATTTTTGTATAGCCCAAAATCACACAAGAAGTGCCACAATGGCCTTTAACAGGCCCTGCCTTATGACAGACCCCCAGCCTTGACTCTCTAAGAAGACAAGGAAAAATTCCTAAAAAACCCTTGAAAGAGACCCCTTTCCAGGTAGTTTGGGTGTGCAGTGGGTGTCAAAAAAGGGGGTACATGCAATACAATACACAGAAGAGGACACAAGTAATCCTCAATACAATACGTATAATAGTGCAATAGAAATATTACAAGTATAGAGCAGAATTCTACAGTAGATGATATTACATAATACAATTTGGATTTGTTCAAAGTCCTGGAGACCTCAGCCATCAAACTGCCTCCCCCTGCTGGACCAGCCAATCTGATGAAAGGACCCCTGCAATCCTCCATCAGAGATGACTTTACCTTAGGCAGGCGAAACAACTTGGTAGGTGGGCAGTGGCACCAAGTGTACATACTGTATATATATTGTCAAATAAAACAAGAAACGCTACAAAACGTTCTGGGGTGACCACCCTGTATAAGAAAAAAGCAACAATACCTCTTTACAGAGTTGAGTCCAGAACAAAACTGATGTGTGACAAAAGAAATGGCATTTTTAAAGCCGGATGGAGGAAGTGACATCATTGGCCCCAGGACCAGAAGTGATGTCATTGGGCCTGGAACTTGAAGTGATGTCAACAGGCTCGGGAACCGGAAGTGATGTCATCACGCCCAGGCGGAATTTCCCGTGGTTGGCCTGCAGAAGAAAGAGGGATAGGGTCAGTGCACTCTGCCACCCCTGGTCCAGCATGGAATTACCGTCTTTCAAGCCCTTTAGCTGCCTTCCATGTACATGTGTGTGACAATATTCATCCAAACAACTAAGTCAGGCTAAGTAACAAAATCAGGTCCTGACTTGGATTAAGTTTGTTCAGAAAATAAACTAATAAATAATATAACTAAATTAAATTTGGCAAATGTTTCAGTTAAGCATAAATGTGAGTTAATGTCAAAAACCTTTACACAAATTTGAAATTCATATCAAAGTAACTCAGTGGCGCAGTAGTTTTTGTGAAGGCTCAGAGCTCCAAAACCTAAATTTGATTCCTACCAGGGTCAATGCTTGTGTGGAGTCTGCATGCTCTCCTCATTTCAGAGTGTACTTTTTCTTGATTTTCCAGTTTCCTTATACATCACAAAGATGTGTGGTTTGGATTGACAACTGTAAATTAACTGTGGCATAAGTGATTGTTGGTACGCGTATGAGAGTGGGTTGTTTCCTGGCCTTCCCCTGATGCTGCAGGAATGTGGTTCCCGGTAAGTCTATAACAAAATGTAGGCTCAGAAATTAGATGAATTCACATTATTTTACATGATGTATTCTAATTATGACAATGAAAATACTGTACATGCTGCTTCTCACATGATATCATTACCACAATGGTATTTAGGCTAGTGGCACACTTCAGCAAATGCCCAAGATTTTGGATTTGTGTAATTTTTTGTGGTGCTTTTGTCTTTATATTCTTGTTTTATTTTTTTTAATTTAGCTCATTAATTTCTCAAAATAAACTTCTTGTTTTATTAATGGATACTTTTTTGCCAATTTGCCAATTTTGACAACCAAAAGTACGTCAAAATGTAAAAGAAGATTTTGTTCAGGGATATCAGTATTCTCCTGTGTTTTATTTAAATTGCACTTGCTTTACTTTAAGGCTGTATAAATGCAGAGAAAACTTTGTAATCTCTGATGACAATGCTTAAATAAACAACTGGGTTCACTAGAAGTGCATCAAATAGGTTTATGGCAGTTTCAAGTTGTATTTTTTAACAGATCAGTTGATTTTACATTTCCAGTATCAGCACATGCACCGTATTCAAGTGTCATGAGAATACTTGTTCATCTTTACAGTATTACAGTAAGACACATTTTGATTTGGAGAAATTCAGTTTTTTTAATGATGACATGAATTTTTACATTTTTGATAGCACCAACTTTAAAAGGAGGTATCTGTTTGGAAGATGATATGAATTATCTCTGTGTTTACAGTTTATCCCAAACATTTAAACACATTTCCAGAAAATGTAGCTCAATTTCTCAAAACACAAACTGTTAAGAGTTAACCTGTTTGTCAAAACTCCACAAATCTCTTGCAAAATGAAACACAGCACTCAAAAACATGTTCTCTCTTCTCAAAATGGATTCCTTCCACCAAAAAACTACACACAGATTAATTAATGTCTTACAGAGCATCAAATAAACACTGATGTGCTAAGTTCAAAACACTACCATCAAAAGTGTTCTTGTGTGTTTCGGCTTCATGAGGCCATGTTACATATTACAGTTTTTCTGAATTGCTAAAACACATTTCCTAAAATCTCATCTTTGTCTCAAAACACTAAACACAAACTCTAAAATTCAAGCTACACTCACAAAACCTTCGATTTGTCTTGCAAAACCAAACATTTGACCCAAAACTATTTTAACTTTACTCAAAATCAAGCAATACTGTCAAAAACCACACAAAACCAGCCAATGTGCAAACACAACTTAGCAACGATTACACACTGCATAAATAAATACAAAACACTGTGGGATAGTGGGAAAATAATATTTATTTATTCATTCATTTATTCTTGTACTCACATTTTAACAAAAAAAGAACTGCAGCAAAAAAGTTATATATTTTTACAGCATATTCAGATAATTTATTCTGCCTCAGCATCACGCCTCTGTGTTGGGTCAGGCCACAGGACTTCATCCACATCACATGCTATGGTCTCCCTTGCAAGGCAACGAGGAAAGAATCCTTTAGCATGCCAAATCCAGCCCTGGCAAGATTCCACTCCTATCTCACCACATGCTCCATTCATTGCTTGAAGTAGATTTTCCTGTGTGTAAGGGTTTCGGTCGTATACTTTCCGTCTCCATGCTGAGAAAAACTCCTCAATAGGGTTCAAAAAAGGAGAGTATGGTGGAAGAAACACATTCATAAAATGCTGCTCATTGTGAAACCAATCGCGTATTCTTGGACCACGGTGAAAGCTCACATTGTCCCAAATGATAACGTACATGGGATACTCTGCCTGCTCGCGATCTCTCTGCTCAAGCAAAGCATCCTGTAGACCATCCAGGAATGTTACTAGAAGTTCGGTGTTATATGGCCCAACAGTAACATGACTGTGGAGAACCCCATAGCTGCTGATGGCAGCACAGATAGTTACATTTCCACCATGCTGGCCAGGCAGTTCAATAATGGCACGTTGACCTATGACGTTGCGACCTCTTCTTCTCCTTTTTGCTAGATTGAATCCAGCTTCATCCACAAAGATGTATTCATGAGGCCTAACCATTGAGTCAAGCTCAAAGATTCTCTGTACACAGTGACAACAAACTACATTTGGTTCTGTAAATGACACAGTATGATGTATACATGTGCTGCATCCCAAGACAATACAGTATACATTCTAGTACGGAGTTTACTGTAAAAGTTTACTTACTTGCACATATTGACATCGTTGCTCTTTCACTCTCTCACAGTTTCGCTCAAATGGTACCCAATAAGCTTGTTTCATCCTTATCTTTTTGCGTTGCAGGACCCGGTCAATTGTTGACAGACTCACACTATTTATTCCCTCAAAATGTATGTTGTCTTCTATAATCCGCTGCTGTATTTTACGCAGTCGAATTGCATTATTTTGACGGACCATATCCACAATAAGTGTCTCCTGGTGTTGTGAGCACATGCTTGCTCTTCCACCCTCATGTGGCCGTCTTTCAGTTCTAAAAAAATACCATTTAGTTATAAGTATACTTATATATATATATATAGTGGCACTGGACCCGGACACAGACAGGCGGACATCGTTGTTTCACCCACCACACTCCTTTATTTACAATTATTTACAGTTTTAGTTCATGCTCAACCCAGTGCCTCCAGCACCGATTCCCCAAAGTCCAGGCCTCACAATCACAAATTGCCTTTCTGGCCGCCTCCACTCCTCTCCTCGAGCTCCGTCCTCTTCCACCCGACTCTTGCCAATGGATGGAGGGAGGCAGCCCCTTTTATCCCAACCCGGATGGGCTTCAGCTGCTTCCCGGCAATCCCCCGCGGACACACCCCTGTGTGGCGGAAGTGCCGGCCTCGCACCCGGAAGCCCTCCGGGTGTCCCCAGTCTTCTTCCCCCCAGCACTTCCTGGTGTGGTGGAAGTGCTGAGGTCCAGGGTTCTTCAGGCACCAGGGCGCCGCCTGGCGGTGGCCACGGGCCCATACAGGGTTGGGCTTCCAAGCCCTCTACCCGCGGCCCCCAACACAACCAGGGCGGTCGCCCCCTCGTGGTCTGGAGGAGGCACAAGCCCTCCTCCGGTCCTCCTGGGCGTCCTGGCTGGGCTCCACCCCCAGCCGCATGCCACAATAAACACACCTATGTTTTCAGTAAATGTTTTCAAACACAGTACCATGGGGAAATTATTTTTCATTGTCCCCTTACTGAGACAAGTATACTTTTTACCTGTTTTCTTCTCTGAAGGTCTGGATTATAGTAGCCACTGAGAACCTGCTTAGGTTTGGTTGCACACATTGCACTGCCTCCCTCATAGTCATGCCATGCACCAGAACATGATCTATGACAGTAGCTCAAATGTCATTTGAAATTACAGATCTTCTTCTTGGTCTTAGTCCTTGTCCACCACCTCTGACACGGACTCCTCCTCCTCTTCCTCTTCTATTGTATTGCTCCATTGTTGGATCCACTCATGCCATTTGCATTTCACTAGGCGTATATACTGTTTACTAATCGGGTTCACTGATTGGACACTTGTTTTCAATTTTGAGTGGTAGTGTGTAAATGATGAAAACAGTGTGTTAGTTGTGTTTAACTTCTGTAGCCTGTGTGCACCATTCTGGGTACAAGTGCACCACACTGCTAAATGTGTTTTGTATTTGAGAATGTGTTTAGAGTTTTGGTAAATGAGAGATTCAGATTTGCAAATTGTGTCCTAACCAGATGAATAGTGTTTAAGATTTTAACGACTGTGGGATTGATTTGATGAAAGAGTTTTGGTAGTTGACAGTTTAGTTTTTCCAATGGGATTTAGTGTTTTAGCAATTCAGAAAAACTGTAAAACACATACAAGTATGTGAAAATAAATTTCCCTTTTCTCATAACAAAATAAATACTTATTTGTTACTGTAAAATAAAGTGTCCAGCTGACCTGACGAAAACATCTGCAAAATGCAATGAAACAGATCATTCTGCTTCCCACCTCTGATCCTGGTCAGGCCAGAGAACCTTGTCCATATCAGTTGTGATGTTCTCCCTGGCCAAGCAGTGGGGGAAAAATGCCTGACATGACAGATCCATCCCTGGCATTCATCTCATTGCCTAGAGTAGCGTGACACGCTCATGGGGTCTGAGTTCATACACTTTTCACCGCCATGCTGAAAAGAAGTCCTCTATTGGATTTAGAAATGGGGAATATGGTGGAAGGTACAGCATTGCAAAACTTAATTTGATGGTGAACCAGTCATGGACCAGAGTAGCCCAGTGGAAGCCTATATTATCCCAAATGAAAACAACGGTGAGCTGTTCTGGTTCCTCTTCCTGTGAGAGGATGAGGATATTCTTTAATTTGTCAAGGAATGTTACCAAATGGGGAGTGTTAAAGGGACTGAGCTGTGCATGGTGATGTATGATCACACACTGACCAATAGCATCACACTTGGTGAAATTTCTGCAATTCTGCTCAGGGATACTGACAATGGCAAAGTTTCCAATGATGTTCCTCGCCCACCGCCTAGTCTTCAGCAGGTCGAACCCAGCATATTCAATGAAGATATATTCATAGGGAACAGCACATGCATCAAGTTCAAGAGAATGAGTACATCAAACACAGGAACGCTGAGGCACTTAGTGACATGTCTATACAGATTACTGGGAGGATATTGTACTCACATGCACATATTGGTATTGTTGCTCCTTCACTGGGTCAGAGTTGCAATAAAATGGAGAATGATATACCTGTTTCATCCTCAACTGGTGTTGATTAAAAAAAAAAAGACATGGTCGATTGTGGACAGGCTGACCTGGTCAGTGTTTACGAAATGGACATTGTCTTCCAGGACTATAGTCTCCGATTTCTCTCAGGACAATTGCATTATTTTGCAAAACCATGTTGATTATGGTGGTCTCTTGTTTGTCTGTGAATTTCTAACCTCTGCCACCTCTTGCTGTCTTTCTGTTCTATGAAAAGTATATGCACACACAATATAGGATACACATTTTACTGTATAGCTATGTAAATGTAAGACAGAATATGACACTATAGGGTACATTTCTGTGAGCACTGTAGATATACCATAACTTTATGGTTTCTATGGATACTGTAATTAGTGTAGAGAGTATTGTAAAACCTCTCAAGCGGATACTTACCTATTCCCTTCTCTAAAGGTCCAGATAACTGAGGCCACTGTGAAGTGGCTTAAATTTAGCTGGAACCCAGCTTTAGTCATGGATAGGCTGTGATTGATTACATTAGAACATTAGAACGTTCTAGACGAGAACAGGCCATTCAGCCCAACAAAGCTCGCCAGTCCTATCCACTTGTTTCCTCCAAGAAAACATCAAGTCGAGTTTTGAAAGTCCCTAACGTCTTACTGTCTACCACACTACTTGGTAGCTTATTCCAAGTGTCTATCGTTCTTTGTGTAAAGAAAAACTTCCTAATGTCTGTGCGAAATTTACCCTTAACAAGTTTCCAACTGTGTCCCCGTGTTCTTGATGAACTCATTTTAAAATACAAGTCTCGATCCACTGTACTAATTCCCTTCATAATTTTACAGTTTTTTCCAATTGCTAAAGCACAATTTTGACAACAAGGCTCATTTTTGCAAATCATTTAGCACAATTCACAAAACACCTCACCCAAAGAGCAAAACACCTCACATATCCTGCAAAATGAAGCTCTGCAGTCAAAACTATATAAACACTTATCAAAACCAAACTTTTGCCCCAAATTGTAAACATTTTTGTCCCATGCCTAAATTTTTCCTCCAACCAACCAAACACCACTCTGTAAAATCCAAAACACTTTTATCTCTTTAGGGACTGTCAGAACTGCAAATACTGAGAATTGGACACAGAGACATATGTGCAGAAATAAATTAGGTTCAAAGAAATAATTTATTTAGCTACAATTTGCAACAGAAAAACCCAAACATGCACAAGTGAAAAAACAAATGAACAACAAAACAAGATTTATGCAGGGTCATGTCGTCTCAGTGGATCTGGCCACAGCACCTCATCCACTTCACATGCAATGTTTTCCCTTGCTAGACAGCGAGGAAAGAAGCGTCGGGAGTGTCTTATCCATCCCTGGATAGCTCCTACGTCAATTTCCTCACATGCCTCCTCCATTGCTTGTAGAAGCCCCTCACGCACATGGGGTTGACGATCATAGACCTTCCACCGCCATGCTGAAAGGAACTCTTCTATGGGGTTCAGAAATGGAGAATAAGGGGGAAGGTAAGCCACTATAAAATGTGGGTTGTTGGCAAACCAATTTTGCACCATGGCTGCACGATGAAAAGCCACATTGTCCCATACTACAACATATCTGTGCTCCTGCCCTTCATCGTCCGTATGGTTTGCCTGTTGTAAGATGTCTCGCATTCTGTCCAGAAATGTCAGGATCAACTCTGTGTTATATGGACCAAGAATGGCATGGTGGTATAGAACTCCATGTCCTGTGATGGCAGCACACATTGTGATGTTTCCCCCACGTACGCCAGGAACATTCACAATAGCTCTGTGACCTATTCTGTTTCTTCCCCTTCTTCTGGTTCTGGTAAGGTTAAAGCCAGCCTCATCAATAAAAATGAACTCATGTGGGATCACATTTGAATCCATTTCCAGCACTGTCTGAGAACAAAAAAAGATTACATAAGCAGTGGTTTAGGTTTATGTTTAGTACTGGAAAAACGCAGCATTATATGTAACATCCTGTAGTCTAATAGTTACCTGCACATAATTGTGCCTCAGTTCTTTGACTCTTTCGGAGTTCCTCTCAAAAGGAACCCGGTATATCTGTTTCATTCGTACTTGGTGTCGCTGGAGAACACGAGCAAGGGTAGACAAGGCAACTTGCCTAATGTTGCCAAAAACTGTGTCGTCCCTCATGATGTGGCTTTGAATTTCCCTAAGTCTTATGGCATTATTTGCCAAAACCATGTTTATGATTTCTACCTCCTGTGCCTCTGTGAACATCCGACCTCTTCCACCACGTCCTACTTGTCTCTCAGTCCTTGGAGAAGACAACAATGTATATATTGGTATGTAGCCTTTCTTGTTTCTAATGAGGATTATGCAATAGTATTGTACAAGTAAAGAATACTTTGAATTGCTGTAGATATACAGTACAGAGTGGGTGTTACAGAACATACCTGTTCTCAAGCCGAAATGTCCGGATGACAGAGGCAACAGTAAATCGACTCAGGTTGGGTTGGACCCTCTGTCCAACCTCTCTCATTGTCAATCCATGATTTATAACATGGTCGACTAATGTTGCCCGAATTTCATTTGAAAGTGCTTGTCTTCTTTGTCTTTGTCCTCTTTCACCTCTCTGTGCACCCCTACCTCTTCCTCTACCTCTTCCTCTACCTCTACCTCTACCATCTCTTCCTCTCCCTCCAGCTTCCATTGTTCTTTAGTGTTGGTAAATCTGTGGAGTTTTATAGTTCTCACATTCTGATTGCTGAGTTAACTAATAAGCAGTCAGGTGCTTGACCGGGTGACACTTGTTTTAGCCTAATTGGTACATGGGTGTGGCTTTTTGAATGGGTGTGTTTAGAAATGGCTAAAAGTTTATTGCTGTCAGATTCCTGTGTTTTCTGTAGGAAAGTGTGCACACTCTAATGCAAAAGAAGTCAAGTTAATTGCTTTTTGTGTTCAAAGGTGTGATTTGTGTTTTGAATATAACAAATGTGAGGAGAGATTTTGCTCTCTGAGTGTCAGTTTTTGCAGTTGAGCTTTACATTAGATTTTAGTGTGTTAGCAATTGGAAAAAACTGTAAACACTTCAATCATGTCACCTCTTAATCTTCTTTTGCTTAAACTGTAAAGGCTCAGCTCTTTTAATCTTTCCTCATAATTCAACCCCTGTAGTCCTGGAATCAGCCTAGTCGCTCTACTCTGGACCTTTTCTAGTGCTGCTATGTCCTTTTTGTAGCCTGGAGACCAAAACTGCACACAGTATTTAAGATGAGGCCTCACCAGTGCATTATAAAGGTTGAGCATAACCTCCTTGGACTTGTACTCCACACATCGTGCTATATAACCTAACATTCTGTTAGCCTTCTTAATGGCTTCTGAAAACTGTTGGGAAGTTGATAGCTTAGAGTCCACTATGACTCCTAAATCCTTCTCATAAGGTGTACTCTCGATTTTCCGACCACCTATTGTGTATTCAAACCCAATATTTTTACTTCCTATGTGTAATACTTTACATTTACTGACATTAAATTTCATCTGCCACAAATCTGCCCAAGCCTGTATGCTATCCAAGTCCTTCTGTAATGATATAACGGATTCCAAATTATCTGCTAATCCACCTATCTTGGTATCATCTGCAAACTTAACCAGCTTGTTACTTATATTCCTATCTAAATCATTTATATATACATGTATTAAAAATAGCAGCGGCCCTAGCACTGACCCTTGTGGAACACCACTGTTAACATTGGCCAGTTCTGATGAGGTTCCTCGCACCATCACCCTCTGCTTCCTGTGTCTGAGCCAATTCTGCACCCATCTAAAAACATCACCCTGAACTCCCACTTCTTTTAACTTGATGCCCAACCTCTCATGTGGCACCTTATCAAATGCTTTCTGAAAGTCCAGATAAATAATATCATAAGCTCCACTTTGATTGTATGCTTTTGTGGCAACCTCATACCTCATTACATAGTAAACCAAAGTTGCAAAAATTTCATTGAAATATTGGCTCACCTTTGTCTTCCTGTTCCTCCTCGTCCTGGATGGCCTCTGTTGCCTGCTAGGCCTCCTCTTACTCTTATTCCCCCTCTTCCTCTACCTCCGTGTTTTTGCTGCTCCATCTTCTTGCCTAAAACCTGTATAAGTCACTTGAGGCCTCTTTTATACTGTAACACATGATTGAATTGTTCTTCCAATTGAGTTTGCACAGGTGCAATATGAGTGAGACTATTTGGTAATCAGGGTGTTGCATTTTGAAGACCAGTGTTTCTAGGTGAACAAAGTGTACTAAATGATGCAATTTGTGTTTAGAGATTTGCAAAACTGTGATTCAGAGTGATATTTTAGTGAAACTAATGGAATTGCGTTTAACGTTTATCAGTTTAGAGTCATGTTGTTGCTACATGAGCTTCACATTTTCAGAATTGTGTGCATAGTTCAATTTTTTGTGTGTTTAAAATGGGAGAAAACTGCAATGTACCTGGTAAAGCAGTTGGAATATTTCTGGTAAACAGGACTGCACTTTAAAATGTGCTTTATATGTGAAACACCATATGTAGTTAGCCTGCTGCTATAACCACTCTGGACATCTGATAATCATTGCTGTAATTTTAACTTATGCAAAATGTGCCAAACTTCAGAGAATGTAAAGGTCAATATTCACATTTCATCTATCTTTAGTACATCTGAATACGGAATACCTTTTCCATTTGGACCCATTCCACCAAACCAATGTAAGGAAAAAGAAAATGGAGTTTTTAAAATGTGTATATATTGGAATCTATATATTTAAAGAATGTCACACAAAAATACTGGGAGCACCAAGCAATCAACTGAAGTATTACAGGACCTTCACCTGATTTGTTGTCAAGAATCATCCAATCAACACCACCAGTACTAAACCAAAGAAAGCACAGGAGAAGTGTTTAGAAGAAGCCAAAGAAATCACTTCTGCTTTCTTCAAGGCCTTGAAGTCAATGATGTGGAAGAAGAAGAACAACATGATCCCAAATTGGTTCCACCCTCTCCTCTACCTACTGCCCTTCCTACCATTGGTTCACTTCATCTACCATCCAGTGGTCTTGCATAACTGGGGAGAGAAAGATTATGTGACAATAACACTACTACTTCTACTAATACAACTACGGCTACTATAATCACTCTAATTAATAGTATAGTGCCACACAATATGGTTATGCACCTTATTATTACCTTGAAATAGTCATCTTTGCAATTGCAGACTCCAAATCTTCTTCATCATTGTAGCTATTTTTATACAATGTAAGAACTAATTTTAGGACACTTTAACTACTTATTTATTGTTGTTTTTATTATTGTCATTATTATTATGCTTACCAGTGACTTCTAGTTTGTCTACCAGGACAGTTGATACTCAAGTTTTGATTAGTTAGGGCAACATTTGTGCATAATTTGAAACCTCTTGAAAATTATTTGAAATCACAGTCTTGGCTAGCCTAATCCAGTCATTAGCATTTGCATTGTTGATAAACATAGGGGTCTAGTTTGAATACTGGACCTCTTAAAATTAAACTAGAAACCCATAGTGAATAGGCTCTTATTTACATACAAATATATGCCATTACCCAGATTGCTGTGTGGTGGAAATCATAGGAGTAGTTCAATTGGACATGCAGTACTTTCTTAAACTAGTAAAACAAGAATTGGGGCCATGAAGACATGTAAAGAACGGCATTTCTTAAACTTAGATTTCTTTCAAGAGGTCTCTGTAATTTATTATAAGCTGAAATCTACCTGAGGTACTACTGCAGCCTCTTATCCTTAAACAAGATGGTGCCTACTGTATCACCAACTGAGACATGGTCACAACAAGCATAATATTGACATTGGATATTAAGGAAGTGCATATAAAGGAACATGAAATATACATAATGATTAATTACAAAAAAACTACTGTAAACAAGTACAAAATATTCCAACACACACAATAATAACTTTGAACAGAAGAGCACCTGAAAAAGATTATGGTTTTTATTTATGTTAATGTCTTTTAGTTCATGTGGTGGTGGAGCAATAATGGAAAGTAATATCTGTTTGAGATGGCTCAGGTGACAGACATCCAATGCCCCATGGACAAGTCCTGTAGTGGGTTCTGCTACCTCACAGCACAAATGTCCTGGGTTCAAATCCCAAGCTGACATCTAAACACTCTTTCTGTGGGCTTTTTCCACAGTGCTGGGGATTCTTCCACATCCCATAGATCAGTGTCTCCCAACTTTTTTTCTGCGGTGGCTCACTTTTTGTAACCCAAGGCACACCAATGTTCTACTAACCAGAGACACATATCTCATACACAGGCTCAACCATCCAAAGGAGAGGGACTACCGGTGAAGCTGGTAAAAAAGCAGCTCCGAAATCAGTGTTCACAGACAGACACCGTACTTAGGGAACACTTTAGTAGCATCTCCCAGCTGCATTGTCCCTATCCCCATCCCTCTCTGCCTCTGAGGTAACTTGTATGCCTACAATCCACCGGCCGTGTGAGATTCACTGGCAACAATACACCCAGCCAGATGGACTCTAGCAGCCAGAAGATGCGTCCAAAGTGCTCCAAATGCTGTGTCTACAACATAGCAATTGTGGAGCTGCTTTTATGCCAGCTTCTCCAGCTGGAGTTGTCCTCCTCAAATAGGTTTCGACCACCTGATGAGCTTGTCCCCTCTCAAATTCTGACCCAGGTGCGCTACACTTTTATTTCCACAGCACACCTGGGTAGCTTTCATGGCGTACCACTGTGCTGCGGCACATTGGCTGAAAAACACTCACATAGATGTGCAGATTAGTTTGGTTATTGTGAGTTAACTTATTAGATGTGCATATGAAAGTGAATGATTAGCTGTTTCCTACATTATGCCTAATGCTGCCCTAGCCATCCATGACCTTGTAATGGAGTAATCGATTTTGAAAAAGAAATTGATTAATAAAGAACAGTCTGATTCATCTTTCACTGCAAGACTAAATGCTGGTATATACCCAAATAATGCTACTCGTTTATAAACTTCCTGAAGTGTTGTTTTTCAAATCTGTAAATCCTAATAACCTTAATTTATTATATCTTACATAAACATGGCTCTTTATTTCTGGATCATTACACATTCTTTTAGCCACCCATAATGGCTATGTTTTTTTGAAATGCCTCATTTGACTTGCATTGGAGGGTGACTGTTATCTATATTCTCTTTTCAGTGACTAAGCATGCCACAACAACATTTCCTGCTTCCATATCTTTCTCGCTTGATATAATTTATCGTCTGCACTTTCTGTACTGTGCAGAAACAGAAATAATGTGCAGATCTTCATTGTAGTCAGTAGCCATATCGATGACATTTCTTTTGCACATACTGCACATTTTCTTAGCCTTGTTCATATTTATTGGCTCACAGTCCTATTAATCTGCTGAACACATTCTGGATACCATTCTTCTGGAAGAATTGTATCTGTGACCAACAAGAACAATATTGATGAAGAATGTGTATTGCTGCCAATTGTATTTCTTAATGAACAAACAAATTTCAACTATAGGACAGGCAGAAGTAAATTGATTGATAAAACTTTCATTTTAAGGCAAAACCTGAAATCGTAGTCAAAAGAGTGCGATCTCTAAACAAAATACTCTGCTTTTATTTTTCTTTTCAAAAATCCTTTCTGTTATATTTTAACTACAGATAAAACATAAATAACATAACAAGTCACTCTTAAATAAGGCAGCATATTACACCATCATTTCACCCATGAGCAAAATCACAACAGCACCATGGCAAAGAAAAGTGTCATTAAGCTCAACACATTGTGCCAATCAAACAACAAGATTATAACATTATCAATGAAACAATAAATAAAAATAATAAAATAAAATAAAAAAAAAAAACATAAAATATTTGAAGTTATGTTAATACCTTTTCCAAAATGACCAGACATCAGGATAATTTCCTTGAATAGCATCACAATTTTTAACATGTCCAATATCTATAATCTTTATATCTCACTCTCTTGTAATATGATTTCAATACACAGTATAGGAATTTACCATGGAAATATCTAGCCTCATATTTTACAATATAGAATATAAATACTACAGACAAGGTGATGACACAGTAAGTATTAAATTCCTTCCAATGTGAGTGCAAAGTCAGACACTGACGTTGGCTTCCAACCAATCCTCCTGTCTATTTTGACATATCTTGATAATATCTATATCCCTCCATACTTCACCATAAACATCAACCATCCAGTCTAAGTATGTTAATCTTTCTCTCTGTCTGCTTGTTCTTCGTTCTCATTAAACATCTTTGCACAATCGCCCTTTGTAACAATTTGTGACTGAAGATTCTCTCAAACCATGCAATATGTAGAATTCTTGTTAGGAACTACATCTCTGCTGTTTCCAAATGAGTTTTCATCTTATTGGTCCAATTTTCACTTCCATGGAGAAATGTCTACCAGATGTAGCATTTCATTACACAGATCTTAGTCATACTAATTGATTTTGTTGTTAAAACCTTTTCCAAGCTTCGAATTGTTTTCAATCCCTATCATGTGATTAACTCCCTTCTCACATCTCGCATCAGTTGTTAACAGACATCCAAGATAGGAGAACTTGCTCAATCTTTTCACCTTTGACTATAGAATTGCAGGTTGGTGTACCTTTTGATGTTGAGAAGGCTATGTAAGAGATCTTCTTCTGGTTAGTTGTCCAGCCTTTTTTCTCACTTTTAATTCCTTCAACAACAAGAAACACCTGGCGTTTTGTTATAGAATCTGCAGCATTTGCAGTATAACAAACATTAATGTTCACAACACCAACTGTAATGTCTGCAAGTTTTTTTAATTTCCTGTATAATCATCTATGTATAAAGTGAGAAACGTTCCAATGAGAGAATACAGACTTGTTGTACTCTATGTTTTGCTTCAATCCAGTCGTTCAGTCAATATATATGGCTGTTTGCTGATCTCAGTACATAATTGTTATTAACTCACAAATTATTTCTTTCCCATCAGTGTCTAACATATTCAACATCTCTACTAGCGCTCCGTGTTGAAACTGGTCAAAAGCTTTCACATAATCAATGTAGCAGACATATACTGTAAGTCCTTCTGCATTTAAATCAACCTTTCTTCTACCCTCAACATTGCTATTGCCACTGCATGTCCCCTTATCTGGCATGAAATCATACTGTTCTTCTAAAATTCCTTCTGATATCCTCCCTCGGATTCTATTCAGAAAAACACACAATCAGTTTTGTCAGGTGACTCATCGAGCTAATCATACAATGAAGGTCACACTTGGTTGCAACAGATGAGGCCATAAGGGACATGTAAAACTTGGTATATTTTGTAAAATCTATTGACAAGATCTTTTTACATTGAAAAATCCTTCATTGTCTTTAGCTCGTCCTGATTTTGCTCTTCACTGCTCTCTTCTATTTTATCCCTACCCCTTGCTTTTTCATTGAGTTTGATATTCTTCCTTATTGCACATACTCTTAATTCCCCTGTCCTCTCATTTTGTTAGTCTAGCTATGCTAATGTTATTCTATTCAACATACAGTATGCACACCATTAATCTGTTATATTTATCTGGGTTTGTTCTTGGTGCCCCCAAGCTTGCAAATGTTATCTCTCCTAAATAAACCAATGCTTGACTATTCTAGGTTGTAGGTAACCTTAGACCATTTTCAGATCTCCCCTGTAGTCTGTTTCACCCAACTGACATTTATTTCAATTTTGATAGTCCCAATATAGCACTGAGATCTTCATCTTCAATTCTTTACCTTGACCCAACTACAGGTCAAATTCCGTTATAACGAACTCCCAGGGACCTAAAAAATACTTCGTTATAATGAAAATTTTTTTGTAATGAGATTCTGTATTTGTTACTATAGTGCTTTCTTTAACTTGCGCCCAGGCATTTGCAATCATTTCAATGGCTTCTTTTGTGTTCATTTTAATCTCCTCCTGCCTACAAGTTATGCTGACAAGAATTTTTCTCAGTATTTCCTTGCGATAATACACTTTCCCAAAACGCAATTGCAGCGTCTGTGGAAAATTGTTTGTCCGTTACCGGGGCAGACACAGAAGCAAATCATAAAAGATCGGGGTTGTGCTATAAGTCCCTGTCTTGCACCCCAAAACACGAGGCTGAGTCTCAGTACTTTAGGAAAACCAACTTTATTCAGCTTGAAACAGGAGCATCACATTTATTTATTGTAGCGTGATCTGCCACTCTGCTTTACACAGACACAGCAGTCAGGCTGCATCAACCATCGATATCTTTTCTGTTTGCTTTGGTGGAGAGATGCAGCATAGCTGAGACACACAGAATATCTTTGCCCCAGCAACAGATAAACAGTCTTCCATAGACGCAGAGATCGGACTTCGCGACGCTCTTCAACGTGTCGTCCAGTTAGGGGAGGTCACAAGAGAGTTTACAAACCTCATGTTTACATTAAATGAGTGCCGCATTAATAGGAATGTTTCTTGAACAAGCATCTCTGAACCACATAAAAACTGCTTTTTCGACGTCTTCAAATACAGTAGTTCACATACGTTTGCAACCCGAGATTATTTTTCTTTTTTGCTCGGTCTTTCAGGAAAGTTGACAGCGTCAATGGCGAAATTCCAAATTCACTGGCCATGTCTTTTTTTTGCCTTAATTGAGAGCTGCAAAAATGTTAAGTTTTTTTTCTAATATGAGCTGTTACTGTTTTTTCGTGTCTGCCATTTCTATAGGAGGGTGACAATGAGTTAAATTCCAATGGATGTTTTTTTAAATGTTGACGAGCAATAAGCAAAAGGTATCACTGAAAACCGCAGGAAACAAAAAGGGCAAAAACAAAAAAACAGTACGAGGAAAGTTCGAAGAAAGAAAAAAAATGTACAATGTTTCTGTTTGGGGATCATTGTGCACAACTGAGCTGCAGCCACAGAACTAGCTGCTCTGCAGATGATTCATTCAGGCATTTCAAGATCTTTTGGGCACTTCGTTATAATGAAAGTATCTGCTGAATGTACTTCGTAATAACGAAATTTCTATATACTTGCGTCATATGAGGAAACAGTCGGGACCATAAAACTACTTCGTTGCAATGTAAATTTCGTTGTAAAGATATTCGTTATAACGGAATTTGACCTGTACTGCTTTTGACTTGTTAAAGCAACATAAGAACTTTGTTTTACTTACTTGCTTTTAAGATCTACTCCTGCTTCTTCATTCATATGTATTTATTTTCTTTACTGTTTCCAGCTCATCTGCTTTTCAACCTGTGTCCTGTGGTATCCTTCACATTTTGATACTTGGCCTACTATGTGTATGTGAATTTCCCCTTGGGATTAATAAAGTATCTATCTATCTATCTATCCATCTACTGCTGCTCAGTATCTACATGTTATCATTAGGATACCTAAATTTGCTTAAAAGACAATTCTATTCCATATTTTCTGCTGGTGTTATCCAGCTTTGTTTGATGATCACTCATGGATATGCTCTGGCTGTTGACAAGTCAACTACTTCCTAAAGTTGAACACTAACAGCTCACAGCAACTGGCAATGGACTAACCTAGAATCACCACAAAATCTAACAGAGATTTATTTGGGGTGTAGTGATAAAATTGGAGTAAATATAGAGAAACCCTCACAGATAAAGAGAGAATATACAAAATTTACACAGGCAGTGATAGGAATGTGAAGAAGCAGTGATATCTGTTTTACTACTATACCCACATCTCTCAAAGTTGTCCTGCAAAAATATATTGTTTGATTGAATCAGAACTAAAATTAACAAAAGCAGACATAAATATATAATTTCATGTTAACATAGTGGGGAAGAATATTAATACCCACTCTGAGCTTATAGATATAAATAAGAGATTACATGTTAGTGACCTCAGATCATGTTGAAGAATTGTGCTCTCTGCTGTTATTTTATAATTACACAAGCAAGATGAGACAAGCAAGGGAAATAACACTTTTTATGAACTCTAATCAAAATTACCTTTTTCTGCAATCAACCAATAAAATAAACAATAAGAAAAACCGTAAGTTTAAATACTATAATAGTATATACTTTACATTTTGATGTATACTTTATTATAGAATATTATAAACTGTTAATCATTTTACAAGTCACTAATTTAGTTTTCAACCCTATCACCATCTCAAATTTAACAAATATGGAAATTTAGGAAATAGTTATAAATTATAGAAATCAGCATTTATGTTTTGGTAGTTTTACAGTGTTGTAATTATGTACTGTATGCAGTGGGTTATTCATTAGAAGGACTTCCTCACAGGTACAGGGAGCTAGGTTCAAATTCTAGATTTAGCGTGTTCCTGCATGTTTTTAAAAATTTACTCCAGCCACATTTTACATTCCATAGGCATGCAGTTTAGATAAATTACTGTGACAGAGTGGTTCCACATGCAAGGTTTGTTCGCGCCTGTACCTGATGCCTGCCATGACAGACCCTGTCCTTCTCTGACTCTACATCAGAATAGATTCTCAATTTGTTAAAAAAGAAAAAGTTTAACTCATTCAATCTCTTCTTACACAGTAGCTCGTAAGTCCCAGAATTAGCTTTCTGTCCTTCCTTAGCTATGATGTTTATTTTTTTAATAAGGAGACCAAAACTTTACACAGTGGTCCATGTGAAGCTTTACTAGTACATTACATAACTTAGGTGTAACTTCCAATGAATTCATACATTGTGATATTTAAAATAACATCGTATTAGTCTCCTTGATCGCTTTTGTTTCACTCCTTAAATATTTAGCTTCTGCTTCATTTAAGAGCAGCAGCTCCAGTGATTTTTTTTTTACTTAAAAGTGTAGAAAGTAACAACTATTAAAGTATGAAGGTAAATTAGTGAGTCTGATTTGCAAACACAGCATTAAGTCAACAAGTTGAATTTTTTCGAGCAGTAAGCCAACTCTACTAGTAGTGTAAAGAGTTGTCTATAGAGAATGAAGACTTTAAAGACAGAAACAGCATAATAATAAAAATAAAAAAAAGAAACTCATAATTACATTTTGGTTTATATTTTGAAAAATTATTGAGTGCAAGTACAAACATACTGAGTCACATTTACCTAAACCTTTTGAAATACAACAGCCACCATGAAAGAAATTTATAAAAATTAAAGTCTGTTTGATTTGAATGTCAGGCTCCTTAACTGTGTATCCTATAATAAATTATGGACAGAGGAAAACTGTTTAGAATTGAAAATGCAAATTGCTCTTTGATTTGTTTTTCAATGAAAATTATAGTCTTATGCGTATAAAGCTGTTAGGGAGCATAAATATGTAAAATAAAGAAATACAAGTTTCCATATAAAATGATTTTAAAAAAAGTTATACAATAATATTTGAGTTCAATAATTGTGTGTGCAAAAATATGTGAAATATTTGTGTAGTTAAATATAACTGAATAATATTTGGAAAACTTTGGCCAAAGGCTGTTTCTGGGACAGAGAATATATCCCGTAAGCTGAAAGGCTTGATTTGATTTATAGCAAAGCATATGCCATCCTGCAGCTTCAGGAATACACTCATATTTACTATGTGTCAAATTCAACAGTCTCTAGAGCGAGGGTCATGACACTGAAGTATTGAGTAATTGTGCTTAGAGATAAGGACAGAAGACATTCAACAGTCCTCTCTTAATCTGATATTTAACCCCTTCTACACGGAAAAGCTACTCCTTCCATTCTCTTCCAAATTGTTGGTAAAATTACAAGTTATATGTTTCATTGCTTACTAAATGTAAATATACAGTACGTTGTGTGATTTTAAAATGAAAAGCATCAATCTAATGTTTCTATATGAAGCTGTGATTATAGTAGTAAAATATTGCGGGCCAATACTTTATCATGTGCTACAGTTGTGTCAAATTGTTGTGTGTGAGTTATGCAATATTTCATTCCAAGTTGGTGATTTATTTTTGAGTTTAATGTCGACAGATTCACATCTTGACACAGAGATAAACACAGACATCACTCCAAATGCAGTAAAATCCTGTTCAGGGATGGGCGCACATCCTTACATACAGACACCCATTTCAAAACTGGCCAAATCATGTTCAGGGACGACTAAAACATGTACATCCATTAACAAATATGGGAGTAAGGGTGTAAGAGGGGTGGATTACTAGGGTGGGGTTCAGGGGGTGTTAGTCTTAAAGTGTTTTTTATTATTTGGATGTTCTTCTATATATCTAATCATTTTCTTCTGATGATGATATCTGATGTCTGTTGAAATCGCAAAAATAAATTTCAAGATATGGGATTCATTTTCTCCCTAGGAGTATACAGTATATATAAATATGCAATCTGTATTAGACCTTCACATACATCAGGGCCATGGGCGTGATATTTTAGGAACTCAAGCCTGTTGGGGTCCATGGCCATCACCAGGGGGCGCTGCAGTGGTTCCTGAGACCCTGTGTGCGGTTCTTCTGCCACACCCGGAAGTGCAGCCGGAAATGGATCATCAAATACCTGGAGCACTTCCGGGTGGGCTATACAAGGAGCCAGCAGCCACCACTCCGGGAGCCAGAGTCGGGAGGAGGGAGACAAAGCTTGCCAGAGAGGAGTAGAGGATAAAGAGAAGAAAGTATTGGTTTTGTGTGCAGTTGTGCTTATTGGAACTGTGTTGTGCCTGTGGGAACGGGGAAGGTGTTTCCTACAGGCAGAAGAACAGACAAATAAAACATTTATTTGTTTTATAGGTGTGCCTCCTGTGTCTGTCTGTGTCAGGTCAGGCGCTGGTATAGCGCCTTTGTCACACTGGCGTAGTCGGCAGGATACCTGGCTGTAGTGAAAGGCAGGGAGCTATATTCATTTTTTTGTGTGACGACCCGGCACAGCAGCACAAGGCACACTCACAACATCGCAACGCGAGGCAAACGCACTTAAACAAGCGTGAGGAATGCACTCCCGCAACAACACAGGCATGTGCGCACCCACGACAGGAAAGCTGCGAACGAGAAGTCTCTGCACCACAGTCAGCCTGATGGGGAGAAGAAAAGCCAGACAGACTCCGAAATTAGTGGGCAGACGTACACACGTCATCAAGGGAAAAGCCTGGGTCGATGTGCTCTGAGGAGGGCCACCCGGAAGATGGAAGTTCCAGAGGATGGGATCCATGAGGAGGTAGCTGCCAAACCCAGGGATGATCAGCTCTGGGGGTGCTTTTCGGCTGTTTTGTGTGCCTGCATCTTAGATACCAAAGTGCCAGATCCCTGTTGTTGGCCTGGAGATGCAACCTGTGGCATGACGATGGGGCGAGCTCGAATGCGAGCAAAGCAGGTCTGACTCCACTTTTCGCTTTTCGTTTTGTGTGCCTGCATCTTAGATACCAAAGTGCCAGATCCCTGTTGTTGGCCTGGAGATGCAACCTGTGGCATGACGATGGGGCGAGCTCGAATGCGAGCAAAGCAGGCCTGGCTCCACTTTTCGCCACAGGACAACGGCGAGATGAGGAGCGCCCGGTTGATCTCCTCAATGAGGTTTCTCCTATGGAGGAGGGGGCAGTGGAGTAGCAGGAAAACCTCCCTGTGGCAGGTAAGGGGGTGGGGGGTGTGTATCAGCATCCTGCCGATAAAAGAGTACAGGTGGGGATGGTGAACCTCCACCCCGATCTCAAGAATCACCCGAAGGGGGCTGCAAGGGAAGCGCAGGGCCTTGATGGCTCACAATTGGTGGGGTTGGACAGGGAAAGCCTGAGTCCACCACCGATCAAGGAAATTACCCTGCTTTTAGCTGTACGGGAGCTGGAGGATATGCTCCAACACATACAGACTTTATGACAGGTTTTGTAATTTCTCCAGCCTGAGAAATGTGGCAGTACAGATAAGTGACGCCTGTTCCATAAATCAAGAAACGGGAGTGCAGTGCACTGTTATAGCACCGGTATTGGTTAGTTCCTGTTGGCAAGTAGCCACAACTCCTACACAGGATATGGCTGTATTGACCGATTGTGCAGTTGGGGTGGGACAAGAATAGGTGCATGTGCGGAGCCCACTGATAAGTGTCAGCAGCCAAACTCTCCACCGCAAATGCCAGCAGCAGTCTCACAGACGTCCACAGGGGCACAGACAGCACCGGGTCTCTTTTCCTCCCATAAGGGGACCCAGACCGTCATTGCACCCCAGAACAAAAGGAAGATGCAGAAAAGGGAGAGAGGATTTTCCAACAGTGTGCAGTGTGAGTCTGTCTGCTTGGAGGTAGTGGAGGGCTTCGCTGCAAAATTGCAGAGATACCAGCCGACCTCAGCTGGGCAGACATCAGGGCAGGACTTTCCATCCTGTTTCCAGTCCCGAAGGGTACGAACTGGAGGGGTGCGGCGTTGCTATGTATGTAATTGCTGTGGTCACAGCTGGAGGTGTTGTCCGTGGAGCACGTCGAGAGTATGTAGACACCGGGACAACACCTCCTGATCTGTTGATTGTGTTTTTACAGGGCAGAGCTGTGGACCAGATGATGCAGTTTCTCCATCCAGCAAATATATATACAG
>JANRMT010062791.1:80714054-80727923 GCA_026402145.1 Polypterus bichir lapradei | reverse complement strand
ATATATATATATATATATATATATAGTCACACACGTGCACATGGGAGTCAGCTAAAGGGCCTGAAGGAGGGTAATTCCACACCAGACCAAGGAGAAGTGCACTAACCCTTTTCTCCTTTCCTCTGCAGACCAATTATGGGAAATTCCACCTGGCTCCAATAACACCACTTCCAGCTTTGGGAACCCGATGACATCACTTCCAGTTCTGGCCCGTTGATGTCATTTCCTCTGCCTCACCATAAAAGCACCATTTTGCTTTATGAACTACAGTTCCATTTTGAACTAAAAAAGATTAGTTTTGTTTGCTACAACAGCTACCTACAATATACGGGGCAGCTACCCCAAACCTTATTTGGCTTCCTTTTGTCTTTTTTGGTGTGAAAATATATACAGTATATTATATATATTTTATATGTACAATATATATAAAAACATACCAATGATATATACAATAGTTATTCATATATAGCAAAATCAACTGAATCAGTGCTACAATTCTAATATCTGTGCCATGTTTCATTCAGATTAAATTATTCAATTTTGAGTTATGTCAATAGATTCACATCTTGACACACAGACATCACTCTGAATGCAGTCAAATCCTGTTTAATAATAGGCACCCATCCACATATTCACAGACACATATCACTCCAAAAATGGGCAAATCCTATTCAGGGGTGCCTGAAGCATAAAAAACCTTTCGAAAACTCAAAGTCAAAATTCTGACCCATCCAAATATTTTTTATATGGTAAATGTAGGGATGTAATAAATCATTTCAAAAGTAATAATACCAGCAGTAAAAAAAAAAAAAAAGTATGTGGCAATGACATAAGTAGAAATTCTCTGCTATAAAATCATGGATAATCTTCTAAAATTAATAATTTAGACAAATAAAAGTTGCATTAACTGTATTGATGGTACTAGAATTAACACATTAAAACTGGTTTTATACGTACTGTATGTATACTTATTTACATTGTTATTATACAACACAGGATGTCCTTTAGCCTCACCTAAAACATGGCACAGTTTGGATCAAAGTTTCCAGCTTTCCTAATAACTAATAACTGCAAACTCTATGAGATAATTTGCTACTATTTAGCTGTCAGTCCTCATCTGGTCTATAAAAACTCAGCACCTTTTCATTTTAGTCAGAGTGGTTAATTTACCTCTCTCCAATAGATCTAGTGAATATATATATGTGTATCTATTATATATTGTGGACCCCAGGGGGTGCTCTAGCTTCCCAAACACCCCATATAGCAGGCTCTGGACACAAGTTAAAAGCACAAAGAGTCTTTTATTGTGGGAAAACTCTTCTCACAAGTGTTTCCCACCACCACAGCCACAAGTATACTAAACTACTGTATAGCACAACTCTTTTCTTATTTCTCTCACTGGTCTCTGCCTCCTCCACTCAACTCCAATCTTAGTCAACCTTCCACCTGACTCTGACTCATCCACGTGAGGCAGACAGCTCCTTTTATCTAATCCTCGGGAGTGCTTCCAGTGATATGATGCTGCAGCTCCAAAGTACTTCCAGGTGAGGCTGGAGTTCTGTGGAGTAGAGACTCCCAAATCCCGCAGCTCCTCCTGCCAGGCCTCATAGGAAACAAAAACGCTGCCCCCAGGACTACAATACCCAGAATGCCCTGCAGGCACCCATGCAAGGATTTGAGCCAGGGCTCACTGCCATCTAGTATCCTGAGGGGGGCAAAGCCCTGTGTAAGCTGTTTCCCCCTGTTCTTGCCTGGCCCAGACCCTCTTAAGGGAGAAGAACATGGGTCATCCCTCACAATATACAGTTACACGCACGTGCTTGGGAAACAAATTCAAGGCTTGTCAACTTGTAATTCCACCCCAAGCAAAAGGTTAGTGCTGTCTTATAATGCTCCTACTCTACTTAACTCTGCAGATCCAGAAACCAACATATCACTGGCTCATGACATCACTCCCAGCTCCAGTGTTCCTGGACCCGCCTCTTCTGCTTCACCAACTTTATAACTGGCACTGCCACCATCTTTCTCCATTCTGATCAGAGGCTAACATCTGGAAAGGTGTTTCCTACATGACAGGTTAATTCATGCTTATTGTTTTTGTCACCATAATATATGGGGTTTGCCTGATGGTGTTCCAACCTTTTATCTTTGCATGTATATTAATTTCTCACATTATGTTGTCCAATAGGATGAACAAAGGCTGGCTTATTTTGAATTTTTCATTAGGACAAGTTGTATTTCTATTACTTCTTATAGAAGTATACCCTTGTCTTTACTCTCTCCTTTGCTACCCTCTATCACAATTTACCCTTCCTCAGTTAACTGAACTTCCATTTTGTTTTGTGCCTGCTTTTACCTTCTTAGAACAAATCAGGCCTTATGTTGTCCAGTCAGATGTCTTCTGAGGAAAGTAGCTAAAGTAATCCAGTTAGAGTTCTCTATCCATTCTAGTGTCCTCTTATGTTTCTTTCCATTGATGGTTACAAATGACACAACACCACACTTTTGACAGTACACACAAGTTTTAGTTTTTTGGCTAACTGAACCAATTACAATGTGCAAGCTTTAGAGGCAACTGTGCTTCCTTCTTCAGGGAGGTTGTAGTCAACACCCTACTACTACAGAAATATGTATTACTATAGTTAAATAACTAATCTTTTATGAGGTCTGAGTTACAACACATTGAGTGGCAAGTATCACTGAACTGATGACCAGTTTTTTATGTTGTTGCTATAAGTTAGATCATGTCGGTTATATTTTGCTAATCAATGCAGCACTCACCTTTTCCTATTTAGATAAATGTTTCAGGTCAGTATCATCAGAGCTATAACTGCTAGAACCATAACACAAGATAATTAGCCTAAAACCCATGAATAAGAAGGTCTGTGTAAGTGTCATTGGTCTTGAACATGTGGCATTAATAAGCAAAGAAGTAGTGAAAAGTGGAAGTTTAACCCTTGCCCTAATGACCTTATTATAAATAAAGCAATTAACTGCCTTGTAATGAACATTGAGGTCAGAAAAGTAGGGGAAACTGTGTTATGCATATTTAACATTGGAATTTAAAAGCACATTATTTTTTTTTCTTTGAATGTATGAGGTTATATTTTATTATGCTGATGATTTACCATGTTTCTAAAAGTTCTCATAGATTTACTAATTGAGTTTGTGGACAGTCAATACAGTTAATATACAGTATGTACTATACAACAAATGGTGCATCATATTTAAATACAACGGAGGCCCACTTTTTGGACTTCATATCTGGTCAGTTTACCTCAGCAGAAGATCTGCAATTCAGATTCACTTTTTAGGTGTTGGGTGAAAATTAGTAAAGAGCTCATGCTCATAGTCCAACTATACACTGCACAAGAAAAACAAGAAAAACAATCCAAAGAGAAGCTTTAGTTATTAACATAGCCTCAACAGAATAAGTAAAATGACGACACAATCAATTTCTTCTTACTCTTTCAATGTTCTGTGACTGAAATAAAATTATAATTTATGTGGAATAATTTTGATAAATTATCCACTTAAACATACTGGTATGAATCACTTAAACTAAAGGCATCTTTGCATGTGTTCAGCTCCTTTTCCTTTAACCAGCTTTCACTAGGGCATGGCTAATGTCAGCGGGGGCTGTCTGTCCACTCAATGAGCAATAAATAAGAATAAACTCCTAACTTATTTTGGCTTTTAATTGCCCTTCCTACATATCCAAAAGCCCATCTCAGCATGACATCCTAGTAACACAACTAAACTTCATTATCATTCAAAACTGGTCTTCCATTAATCATTTGTTTGCTGGTTGTATCTTCTTTTAAGCATTCAGTTATTTAGTTTTTTAGCTTAGAAAGTTTAGATCCAAGTCATTTATTGTACTAGGCAGTAAAAAGTTTATCCTGCTACTTACTAGTTCTTATATTGCCTAGAACATTAAAATAAGCACACACTAATGCCATCAGGAGATATATTTTGTTATACTAATTATCATTCAAAGGATGATGACACTCCATTTTATCTTTAAGTAACTCTGCTACATTTTTAAAGACATCATAAGTAAACTTGTTTAACATGAAGTGGATGATAGGAAATTACTTATCCTTGGAAAATAAATAGAAGATTCTTTAGTGAACGGTAATTCTACACATACTATACTGACTACCCTTAATCTGTAGGCTTCCACTTTACTGAATCCACATAGAATGTGTGTATTATCTTTATCAGTAATCTAACATTTCTACAATGTTTAAGACTTCTTTACGACCGCTTAAAATTTTGGGAAAGCTACAGCATTTTCTATTTTGCATTAGATATGCAAAAGCTGGTTAATTCAAATGAGCGAAGTGATATTTGTAAGTAAAACTTAAAAATGCAAACATATTACCCCACTACCTAAATTTATATGTTGGTTTCCACTTAGGGGAATATCCATCCATTATCCAACCCACTGAATCCGAACACAGGGTCACAGGGGTCTGCTGGAGCCAGTCCCAGCCAACGAACCAATCCCAGGCAGGGTGCCAACCCTGCAGGACACACGCAAACACACCAAGCCCAATTTAGAATCGCCAATCCACCTAACCTGCATGTCTTTGGACTGTGGGAGGAAACCAACGCAGACACGGGGAGAGCATGCAAACTCCACTCAGGGAGGACTCGGGAAGTGAACCCGGGTCTCCTAACTGCGAGGCAGCAGCACTACCACTGCACCACCGTGCTGACTTAGGGGAATACTAATTTAAAAATAATTTTTTGACATATCAGTCAGGCCTTTAATTTACAGAATGTATTAACATATTATGCTATAAAGTTTATACCATGATTAAAAGATGTTAGCTTTTTTACTATTAAGAATATAAACTACTGTTCATTTTTTTTGACCAGTTTTAGATGTATGTGACATCATGGAGCCAAACATATGGTGTTGCATACACAGTCCTGTATCCAAGCTTTTGGTCAAAAAACAAAACTATGTGAATATTTGTACAGTTTAATGAGTTAAGGAAAGGAAATTTAGTTATAACCTAAGTATCATTCATTTTGCTAACTCTGACAGCACCAGTCCCAAGCCCAGATAAAGGAGGAAGGTTGGGCATGAGCTGAGCAACCCCAGCCCTGGGAGAGCTAAGAGTGGGGCATCCTCTCCTGCCCAGAAACTGTTTTTGATACAGAAATGGCAGGAAGTCAATGCATAGTTAGTCAACAGAGTGGTGGGCTTGGCCATCAATCTATGACGGTGATGGAGCAACGTCATTACATGTTAGTCCATTGCCCGATGTCTGACTTGGCCTTCCAGGCAAAACAGATCACCAAATTCGGCATGTGGAATATTCAAACAATATTTCAGACTGGGAAACTGGTGCAGCTGCTTCAAGAATTTGATTCCGACAACCTTGATATTCTAGGCATTAATGAAGTTCAGTGGACCAACAGTGACTCTTCTCTATTCCTGTCATGACAACGACCATATCAATGGCATCAGTACCATTCTCTTGACACAAGCTGCTGGGGCTCTTCTTGGATGGAGACCGGTATTGAATAGGATCATCTTCACATGACTGCAAGGGCCACATGTGAAGGTTACAGTCATCCATGCCTATGCCCCCACTGAAGTTGTGGACAATGATGCAAAACCCTTCTCTGAAGACTTGCAAGCCAAACTCAATTGTGCAACGCGCCATGACCTTATCCTCCTCATGGGTGACTTCAACGTGCAAATCAGTGGTGCTAGGGCTGGTTTTGAAGAAGTAATAGGTCTGCACTGCTCAATCACACGAGCAACAATGAAGTTCGCCTCTTATCCTTCTGTGCTTGAAATGGCCTCGTGATGGGCAATTCTTACTTCCCGCACAAGACATTTCACAAAGCCATTTGGAGAGTGCCCAGTGGTTATACACTCAACAAGATTGACTACATATGCATCTCCAAGCACTGGCGCTCTTTGCTTTTCGAAGTGTGTAATCGGTGTGGGGCAGATTTAGGCTCCGGCCACTACTTGGGCATCGCAAGGTGTCATCTCTGTCTGAAGCGTCAACTCATACATCTCCAGCATTAGTATCTGTTTGATGTCCTAAAGCTCAAAGCCGCCGACATTGTCGAGCACTACCAAGTTGAACTTTGGAACCGTTTCCTCGAAGCTCAATGGCAGAATCTGCATGACACAGTAGTGGTGTCAGCCAAACTGACCATTGCATGACGACACGGGTTGTACAAAGAGCACTGAATTCAAGATACAGTAGATTATAGGTGCTCATTGACAAGCAAAAGCGAGCCAAGATGGCCAATGAATAAATACAGCTTGGAGCAGATAGGGACACTGCGGTAAAGCAATATCATGCACTTGATCGCCACGTTAAGTGAGCTGCCACCATGACAAGTACAAGTGAGAATGATACATGTGGTTTGTACCAGATCGTACGCAAGCTTACGAAATCGAGTAATGCCTAATAAGATCCTGCTTTTTTCCTTGATCATCATTCTGACTGCCATTTACATTTGCAAGACATGGAAAATGATGAAGGCCATAGCCCAAAAACAATGATGTTTTCCAACAATGGTGGCTGTGGCGCATCTTGAAAGTCACCTATCGTGACTGAATAACAAATGTGACAATGCGGGTTCACTCCATGCTTCCAATCGTCCTTACAGGAGCTCTTGAACCCAACACCGTCAATAATGTCACTGAGATGAGCTGACAAATGAGGACAATTCTCACATGAAGCCAGGGGATATTTAAAAAAAATCCCAAAGTGCTTTTATTAAAACCAGCAAACAGTGTCCAAACAAAAAGTGCAGTGCATCCGGTTTCCTTAAATTACCCATAAAAGCAAGTGTTCAGTGAGGATAAAAATCATCAATAAATAAATTCTTTAAAATCAGAGGTTAAAATGCAGTCTCTATCATCCCAATCTCGGCACACCCTTCTTTCTCCCCGACTCACCCATTACTTCCACAGCCGGCGGAGAACTCTACAGCCATGAGCACCTACAGCTAACCTCTGTCTTGGCCTCCTTGCGGACATCACTGCCAGACCGTCCAAGGTCGGCTCTCCTCCCTTCATCCTTTGCGCACCCGTAGTCGCTCCTCGGATCTCTCGGGAGGACACCTGCCTTGCTCACCTGGGTGGGGCGAACTAACCCCTAGAGCACAACAGCTTAACGCTCCTTAGCAGGGCCCCAGCTCATTCTGTCTCCTCTTTTCAGGTGGCCAGATCCTCCTGCTTAGACTGCCTTTTTAACATCCTTTAACCTCTTCTTTTCTTCACCTCGATCGATCTCTCTGTGCATATCTCTCCTTTCCTTCCATTTCTATCGCTTCACCTTTCTGGTGTCGAACCGTATATATATACATCCCCTCATGCGTCTTTGTGGGCGCAGCGCCTTAATCACAAACCCTGCAGGAAGCCAATGAGGCAATCGAGAACGATCGCACCCACATGTGTAGGTCCAACTTGCCCCAGTTACCTCATCAACTCCCCACGGTTATGCAATCGCGCCCACGTAGAACAGCACGGCTATACGGATTTAAAACCCGGCCTTTTTTATTGGAAGTCGCGGACCCACTATACCACAAAATGCAGAGGTATATATCGCCAAATGGACTCCTTCTCACTCTCCACCATGGTCACTGAACAAAGGTTCCGATTCACCGGAGATGTTCTGTGGATGCAAAGCAACTGGATGCTGAAGATAACCATGTTGTTAAATCCAGTTTAAAGGAAGCGGAAACAGGAACAGACGAAAATCACTTGGTGGAGGAAGTTCATAGATGACTTGCGTAATGTTGATGTCATGTGGGACGAGGCAGAGAACGCCGCACAACACCGATCATGATAAAGACATCTTGCCATCCAATGTGCCAAATGGTGCAGAAGGATTTAAACTTAAACTAAATCCTTCATTTGACTATTTTAACCCTCACATCATTTATTGATTTCTAGCTATTATTCAAAATTTGGACTGACAGATTTTTTACCTAAGGCTGCTATAACAGAACAGGGCCCCAAAGCTGTTTAACGATCTACCCACCCAGTCACCAAACCCATTCTTCTAGCATAGAAGTCTAGCTATCAGTAGACTTTTCCTATTCTTTCTTGTCCTGAGATTTTGTTATAATCTGCTTTTTTTTTAATTATTTCTACATTTTCCTCTGCTTAATTGTTTCACATCTGCTTTGGGCTTTTATAGTGATGGAGTGTTCATTTCTGTTATTTTAGTTTCACTTTTAACTTTCTTAGGGTTAAAATTATTTCACATTTGTGATTTTGCGGATGGTTTGTTTGCTGTTGCTATCACATTGCCAAGTACAGACAACAGAACTTGTTGTCCAGGATTAAAGATTTAATCAAACCTGCAGTGTGCTTTTTAAAAGATTTAGTGTTTCTGGCTTTTCAATTTTGCTTTTGAATTACTGACTATAATTTTGTTTAGTGTTTTGATTTTGTCAACTAGGTTAATAGATTTACCAGCAACAGGCTTTGGCTTGCTTTCCTGATGACATTTTATCTCCTGATCCCTTGTTCCTTATATCTGCCACTTTCATTTCCTTTGCCTCATTGACTGAACTTGGAATATGCTATTAGAGTTTTAAGGAAACATTATTACTGTACACATGGCAACTCTATTCCTCCTCTATCTTTAAGCTTGCTTTCATTTTCTTTGCACATGCTCAATAACATCACCAGGTAAGCTAATTTATTATTTCCAAATTACAATAAAGTTATGCATTTTAATCCATTCTTGTTTATTATTGTGCCATAGAGTGGGAACATGTTGGATGTTGTTGAATATGTAAGAAAGAATGTACACATATCAATAATGTTATTTCTAGTACCACTACTAATAATAATAATACTACTAATTTTCATTGTATTCCATCAAAATCATCAAAATGGTCCATTCAAATGAATAACTAATTTCAATGTACGGTATATGTCATACTACTATTATCACTACTTCTCTCAAGATCCTTTTTTAGCAAAATTCATATTTCTACAGAGTAAAACATGTGCATGATCTGTTGGTTGCTAGCTTTAAGCAGGTTCTGCATGAACGTGTGACTACGTCTGCAAGGAACTGGTGGGGGCTGGTCCTGGGTCACACCGAGTCCAGCTTGTCCAACCCTAAACAGGAATCAGGAGACTCAGAAAATGAATGAGTGAAGGTTTAAAATATGTAATATAGTGTTTTTGTGTTCAGCCTTCTATCTTTGCTCTTCATCAGACGATGTTTAACTGTTTTATATTAAATTATCTTAACTATCAGTGTAAATGTATGTAGTGCTATGAAGTGTAAAATAGGGGTGTATAATAAAAAATATAAAAGTAAAGAGAGGTGTTGTGAACTGAAGCATTTGCATATACTGAACATTTTCATTGCTACAGACGCATTCCCAAAGAGTAACCTTATTCATCTCTAGTCCCTTTGTAATCATTTGGTTAACACATGATTGAAGGAAGTAAAAAACCACACAAAATCAAAATAATTATTTAGCATACTGATCTCTGACCTCTGGAAATGTCAGATCCAATTATAGCTTTAATATCTGTCAGCTATGAGACTGCTGCTTGAAATGCTATTATCAATAGCAGACTTAAGTTTTTAGATGACAAGTGAATTTGCTCTGCTGATTTACTTTTCAAGCAAATAACTGATGAAATATAATGCAACTAATATGTGAGCTAACAAGGACACATGGTAGGATTTATTTAATTTACAATATATTTTCTCAGGTTTAACAATATCTATGTATTTGACATAACTGGCATTTTTTCAAGCAAATATGTAATTCTTAGTAAATGTATTAAAACCAATATTTTACATAGAATTAGTCTACATGTTTTTAGAACATGTAAACCTTTATATAAATTTACATTGCTTAAACAGTATTTTTACAAAGTTGTTAAAGGCCTCTGTTCTTTTAAAAGGAAAAAATAAATAATGTTTAATTCCATGCTGAAAAAGTTCAGAGAGACTACAATTTAAGCTATAAAGCCTTCATCAGATGTGAGACTGAAAAACTAAATTACAGGTTGCATATAGAGGGGCTTATCCTTAAAATGTTCTTTTGAACATTTTGTTATTGAATTAAGTTTTTCTGTTTATGTATTTATTAGTAAATATTATTTTTATACACTTTACGTAATTATCCTAAGTTATTAATATATGTATGTGTTCTTTGTATTAGGTGCCTTGCACTCACTAAGTTTAAACAAAGGGGGCAGTGACCCCAATGTAACAGTTGAAAAACTGCCCCTTCAACCTTTCTGAGGAATGTATTGGTATAAATATAAGCCATATGAAGATTTTAATGCTCCAAATTCACAATACTGGACTGTGAATTAAATAATATATAAAATAAGAATATGGACTGCAAATACAAGTCAGAATGTGAACTGTGTGAACTAATATTGATTAACCTGCCAGCAATAAGGATGCCAGCAGTTAGAAAACCTGCACCTTTTGACTTTATTTAAAAAGTGTCTCCTTAAAATTGTAAAGGCTGGAGTCTAAAGCCTATAATTAACACCCTCTTGTACATATTTGTAAACAATTGCTATAGATTGATCTTTAGGAAAAACTTCATAACAATACAAGGACTAAATGGCACTAGTGAAAACTCTATGATTTGGCTTTCTCTTGAATTTGTTGGATTTCTGCTGATATAATTGCTCATTTGATTTTCTGCTTTTAACATTTTACTCTTTTTTTTTTTTGATATTTGAATATCAGGCTGATTAACTTTTTCCTTTTGTTCTTGTTTGTTTGTTTGTTTTTTAAAAATTTTTCAAATAAGTTTTTAAATATTAAAGAACATTGTTTATATTATATAGGCCAGGGTTTTTTCATGGTTTCCTTTCCCTGTCTGTCTGTTTGTTTTAGCCTGTGCAAGGCCGTAAGCCTGCTTGTCAAATCTGGGTAAGGTACACTCTGATGCAAGGCCTCATAGGAGCCTAGTTTTTGCAGGCATAGCTTTATTTAGACTTTTATTGTCAGAGAGGGTTAAAACAAAATGCTATGTTATGGGATGGTAAGGGAAAAAACCCTGACTATGCTGCAACACTCTAAGACTTCTCGCAGTTTTACCTCTGTACATGGCTGGACATTTTTTTTCAAGAAATGCAGCTTCATTCTTTTTAAAGCCAAAATGCTCTCTTTATAATATTCTTCTGTTTTTGTGTGAAAATAACCCAAACCTATCTTTACAAAGTCCCCTGTGATTAATTGATGCCTTCTTTAGGGGATTGCTAGCATAGGCCCCAACCTCCAGTGCTGTTGCTCAAGATTATCTGGGCTTAGAAAATAGTATGGTATGGTATCTTTACAAAGTGCTTTTTAAAAAATGAATAAAAGTACAAAATTCAGACTGAGACTAAATAATAAGACTTAGAAGCTGTGATAATGACAGTAAATCTGAGAAACAATACATTTTTTTCTATTGACTTCCTAATACTCTATATCTACCCAATTCTAAGGTTGTTACAACTCTTTTGTACATTAGTAGGTGCAAAGCATGTATCAGCCATAGAAGGAAAACCTGCAAAATGCAGGAACCAACAGTATGCAATTCATCTGACTATACAGGGTGTCTTTGAACTGTTAGAAGAAACTGAAAACCTGGGAGGAAACCCACTTGTATATGGGTATAATATAAAAGTGTCACAGAAAAAGCCTCCTAATCTTGATCAATGATAAAGGATAACAACTGTGGGAGAGGCTGTTTCATAATACTTTGCATAATCATTCACTAACATATCATATAAGATCACTAATTTTTTAGCTGCATCTTGCTGTGAATGTGTTACCACACAAGTCTTTTTTTTCCAGAAATAATGACACAGCATATTAAGACTTTTTTTCCATACAAAATCTCACAGAGTTTGGCAATACAATGGTGCAGTGATTAACCTCCAGTAACCTGGGTTTGAAACCCACACCATGTCATTTTTTGAAGTGGAGTTTGTTTTTTCTCCTCATGTCCTTATGCAGTTTCCTTTCAGTACTCCATGTTTCCTCTCATATTCCCAAAGACCTGTATATTGGTGACTCTTAATTGGCCCCAGTGTGAGTGAATGTGGGGTTGTCTTTGTGCTAAGTGCTGATGGGACTGGTTCCATTGTCCCACAACTCTGAACTGGAATACAGTAGATGGGTTGGACAAGGTATATATATACTGTATGTAAATCACACAGATTTTCATCTCTGACGGTGGAAATGTGCAACACCCCTGTACATATCGGGGCAGTGAAAACAAACCCGATTCTTTTCTTGGGCACAAAAAAGTTAACATTTCAGATTAAAAGGTAAATATGTGTTAAAAATGGTCTTTCACCTTTTGTTTCTGGATATTCCTGTGAATGTACAATACAGTATGCAATACCTTATTGGAATAATATGTGTCTGCATTTTAGCTGTTATAAGTATTAAGTCTATTGGCTGTTTTGCTTGTTTAACAGAACCAAATTTTGCACTTAGACAGCAGCTGTAAATATGTCGTGGTAGAAATCACCTTTGCTCTTCTCTTTGGTCTCTGATTTGGGAGGCTTTAACCACTATGCAAATTTTACTTGCTGGGCAGTGGATGTCAGATGTTCTGGCACGACTGTTTTAGGAAGAGTAAACCATTTTTGGTTCCACAGTGTTATTGAAAATGGTCTTTAAACCAGAGGGCCTGTGGTTAGAAGGAGACTATTGAGTAAAAAGGTTAATAGAGACTGAAAAGAGAGTAACAAATGAACTAGCTACAAATATTGTCAGACTCAAAAACACCTTCAGGTCTAATGATTCCTAATGCCTTCTAAATCACACTAATAGGATCACCAGGATATAGTTAAGATTCCAAAGGACCATGAACTCCTTGACAGGATCAAAATACAGGCAGGCTGGGAAAGTTTAATGGCTGAGATGTGCTTGATATCAATAAAGAAACAAATAAGTAACAAAGAATATGTGAATATCATTGCAGATCATAAGTAATCCTGTCTGCACATTAGCTTTTCCATACAGAAGATGCACCATGCCACAATTTATTTAAAAATCTGTATGATAAGGTAGAATATACATTTTTGGTGTAGATTCTCAGAATGAGCTATTTTGTAGCATGTATGAGGCACAATGGGCTGTACCTTCAACACCCTGGGTTGTACATTTAGCACCTTGTTGAATTCAGCAACTCGGACTTGACGTACTGTACAATTGCTCACAAAACTCAAGCAGCACCCCTACACCCCAAACATTAGAGAAAGCATACTTTCTTTTGAGCCAGTATGTTCAGGAATAGCATAGTATATAATAATTATGCCATTGTTTCAGGAAGAAGACTCAACAGTATGCATGGCATTCAGGATAATGTAAACTTAGGTGCTTTGCACTGCTTGACTGTTAAAGGGACAAGTGAAACTGAATGCTATAGCCTGCAGGCAACATGGTCACATACTTTTTCATTTGTTCTACAGAGTACACAAATACTACAGCACAGGTGCAGCAAATGAGTATATTAAGGATCTAAATCTTTTATTACTTCAAAAGGTACACAGGACCATTATGGAACTATCAATTAACACAACCAGCACATCTTTCGGGATGTGGGATAAAAACCAGAATAGACAAAGGAAAACCCCCACAAGTAGAGGGAGAAGTTCAAACTGAAAAACATCTGTAAATGATTTAGAAACAACTTTCAGTAGTTCTAAATTAAACACACACACACACACACATATATATATATTATACTCTGATCTCCAGGCTGTCAAGTAAGTGACTTTAAGTAAGGGACTTTGTGACGCTGACGTCCGAGGCTCGATCCTCACGAGGGGTGCTGTGGAGTGTGTACGTCTGATGAGCCCAAATAAGGGTGAAACACGTGTCG
>JANRMT010062791.1:80629431-80703754 GCA_026402145.1 Polypterus bichir lapradei | reverse complement strand
TATATATATATATATATGTATATGTGTGTGTGTGTATGTATATATATATGTATATACTGTATATTTATATATATAGTATATCTGTCAAAATAACATACAGTACAAAATTAAATATTTTTAGGAGTGAAAAATGCTCTCCGTTACTCTCACTGCTCATTGGGATGGGCTCACAATGGTGGTGCTATACATTGTGGAGAACAGCTTTAGACAAATGTAATGATAAGACCAAAGCACGATATGATAGACATGCCTATGCACCACACTGTAAATGAGCATATAAAACTTATTTGATTCTGATCATATTAAGTAGTGTGAGAATGTTATGTTATATTATGTTAATAATAATGCACTTCACTAGGACACTAGGAGTAATATAGAAAAGTTGAGACCATTGTCATAATGATCTAAAACCTCATAAATTGGTATGTGTGTATGTGAGCCCTGCGGTGGGCTGGTGCCCTGCCTGGGATTTGTTCCTGCCTTGCGTCTTGTGTTGGCTGAGATTGGCTCCAGCAGACCCCCATGACCCTGTAGTTAGGATATAGCAGGTTGGATACTGACTGACTATTGACTTACTGGCATAAATGAATGGGTAATTAACCCCTTAATCTTAAATGTAGATGTTTTACAACATTTTTTTATTTAATCAATTAAAAACTAACTGATTCTGGTTTCCATAAGCATAGCAAAAATATTAGTTAGACACACTATAAAATCACTGTTAAAATATCTTCTAGTGTATATTGAGTTTTTTTACATTATTATAAAAAGTAATTTTCTCTATTTGGTTGTTACTTAGAGTTTTGTAAGCTATAATAAATAAAGGTATTCTTTGGACAATCATCCATCCAGCTATATCCTAGCTACAAGGTCACGGGGGTATGCCGGAGCCAATCCCAGCCAACAAACCCCAGGCAGGGCGCCAGCCCACCACAGGGCAAGCAAACACACCCACCAGGGACAATTTAGGATCACCAATGCACCTAACCTGCATGTCTTTGGACTGCGGGAGGAAACCCACACAGACACAGGGAGAACATGCAAACTCCACACAGGGAGGACCCGGGAAGCGAACCCGGGTCTCCTAACTGCGAGGCAGCAGCGCTACCCACTGATCCACCGTGCGACAATCAGTTTTACAAGAAACCTCATTAAATAAACGATTTCTATATGCCTTTTCTACCTTGTGATAGGGATTTATGAATAATCAACCAATGAAAATTAAAATTGACTTTAATATACTCATAAGTTTAGCCTTTGGCATTATCTTCTTTTGGATAAGAATGAAAGTTTTTTTTTATATTTATACATAGATTACAAAGCACAACAATTTCAAGTTGAACCTGATCCTTTCGCTTTTTGAACAAGGTGAGTAGTAGTTTATAATTTTTACTAAATCATATCTTTGAGCTACTTAAAATTAAATATTAATCTGTTATGAACAGGAGTAAAAAACTGACATTTAAATTGCTTTGTATGAAAACTTTGTACAGCCCTGTGAAACTAATAATGCAAAACTTGTTTTTTTATGTAAATGATATATTTGGAGATCTGTCAATACATTAAAGATTATTTTTATCTTTTCTGCAGATCATGTTAGGGATACAGTTATGCACCTTGGCTATTTTGCTGTATTATTCAGTAATGTGTTTAGGATATAACATTTATTTCTCAACTTTGGCTAATAATGGACTCAAGGGAAAACATTGTTTATTTGGCAACTGCTATACAGTATTATGTTAAGCATATAAAAATATTTGTAGTCTTTTATAGTTATTAAAGAAGATCCACAAGAATTTTTAATGAATTCAACTAGTAAGATACAAATTGCTTTCTAGACTATAAAAGAAAATATTGTCACAGCTCATTTATTAGGAGATTCCATCCTGACTGAGATGGAGATGAATGAGTAAGATGTAGCTGTAGCACAATGTGCACCTCTGTTCTTTTACTCTTTTGGAAAATATTGAAATGCTGAAAATAGAAATATACAACTACTTGGCATTAAATGAATATTTCAGGAACAGCAACTCTTTTCTGTAAATAGAAAAACATCCTTTCAAGTTTGTTAACAACCACTGAAACTTGACTTTATGCAAAATTTAAGTGCTACATTGCCTGGATTGTCAGTTTTCTTTACTCAGTTTAAGTTTGCTTTTTGTGACAAAGTGAAAGCTTCATCTTCTCAACTTGAAACTAAAAGTACCACCCAATGAACGGTGCCACTGGTGCCCCGTATATATATGGACACAGCAAATCTAGATGAAAAGAAAAAGAAAACCTCATCGAACAAAACAGTGTTAATGATGGCCTTAGTCCCATATGCTAATGAACCTTTGACCAAACATGTCTGCTTGGGGCAATGCTACAGTTGTTCGGCATGTTTTCTAAAGTTGATGATTTTGTCAACCTTGAAAAGCTGCGCTCATCAATTTTCTTCTTAACTTTGTTGAAAAGGTTTTCAGGCTACATCGGTTTTCAGCATTTATACTGAGGTACTTAATTTGCTTCTCACTTTGGAGGTGGTTCTGTTCTTGAGCTGGAATAGCTTTAAGCCAGTCATCTGGATATGTTACCCATCACCCACTGACCAATGCTAAAGAGCGAACCACATCAAAGAACCTAGAAACGTTCAGTTCAATTACAGCATATTACTGCCTTGGTTTTTAGAAATTTTCTTATTCTTTCTCCTATTTGTTAAAATTTCCTTATCTCCTCAATATTTTCCTCCAATTTTAATTTATGGGTATCCCAAAAGTGAACTTTAAACATAATTCTCCTATTTACGGGGTTACACACAGTCTATTACACATTAAGGGTTACAGATTTGAACAATAATCTTAAACTGTAGTTTGTTGCTTTGAAACACTCTGGAACATCAGACTGGATGGAACTGCAAGTCCCAATACATTCCAGAATGCCTAGGGAAGTAGAGGTCTGTCAGCTCGCCTACATCAGAAGCTTCGACTTGACTTTCAACAAATGTTAGTGTCGGAGAGGTCTGTTTTAGATGCACTTGTATAGATTGAAGTTTTATTTTCCTCACTTTCATTTCCAACTAGCTTTAGGTGAATATACTTTCATGGGGGCATTGCCACTTAAGATGTCATTATTTTTTTACATTTTTATCAAAGTCAGGCCTCATCCAACCCGCTATATCCTAACAGGGTCACAGGGGTCTGCTGGAGCCAATCCCAGGGCGCAAGGCAGTAACAAACCCTGGGCAGGGTGCCAGCCCACCCCAGGGCACAAGCACAATTTAGGATCACCAATGCACCTAACCTGCATGTCTTTGGACTGTGGGAGGAAACCAGAGCACCCGGAGGAAACCCACGCAGACACAGGGAGAACATGCAAACTCCATTTAGGGAGGACCAGGACCGGGAAGCGAACCCAGGTCTCCTAACTATGAGGCAGCAGCACTACCACTGCACCACCGTACTGCCCATTTTTGTAAAAGTAATATACATATTTATATATACAGAGCTTAATAGATTTATATTATATTGCAAAGCTGTGTTTTTATTTAATTTTATTTTTGCTTTATTTTATCTAAAATTCATGTATATACTAGCACCCCATCCAGTGCTGGTCTCAGCCTTGCAATTGACACTTCTGGAATGAACCTCATTTTCCCACAGAAATAAACTTAATAAATAGTATTGAAAAAATGCTTATGGTTATATGTATTAGTAAATGTGTAAAGCACTCTAAGTCTGTAAATGAAATGAGTGCTATGTTAAAAGAAATGAATGTATTATTTACTTTAGCACCTTTTAGTTAAACATATGAGTAGGCACAGCAGTTTTGCAGCTTTGCTGTAGTTAGACCCTAGTTCATTTGTGCACTGTTTTGTGCATGTTCTCCCTGTTTTCAAGTGACTTTCCTCACTGTTCTCCAATTGCCACTTCGCCTCAGTGATATGCTGTTAGGTCAAATGCCATTTTGAAACTGCTTTTGTGTTTGTGCGTGGTCTGTGTTGGACTTGCATTCCTTCCATGGCTGTTGGCAGCATGCTCTACTTCCAGATACTCCATAATGCAGCCTTGGAAAAGTGGGCAATAATCAGATGAAAAAAGATACATGGCTATATTTATAAAAATGCTTCAACTATTTCCACGCAAAAACCCTACAAAATGTTCTGTTTTACTTTTAGGTATGTTTCATTCAGTAGAAACATTATGTTAAAAATAATTTTTATAAAATACAATTTTGGGAACAAAACATAATGAAACCAAATAAAGCACTTTTCTGAAAACATTTTCATAGAGATTTAATTCCATTAAAATCACACTACTCAATTTCAACGAGTAGAAACTGAACATTGCATTTCTTCTGATTGCAGTTCAGTAAAGAACCATTTAATTGCAATTGACTGTATATGATCCTATACATGCGATGTGTTGTAATATCACATGTTTCATGAAGGAGTTTTTGTTTGTCATCACTATTGAAAGTGTATTTATTAATAAACAGTGTGAGCAAATGACTCAGCTACTATTTTCAATTAATGTTCCCTATTGCCTGAACATATTTTACATTGCACAGTGAGTGCCTACAGTATCTGATTGATTCATGAAAATAGCATTTCACTGATAATGCAAAGGAAGTTGCTTTTAAAACAGTTTTTTTCTCAAGTTGTTGAGTTGTAAATTACCACTGAACAAAATACATTTCTGAGAAATCTATTTTGATATGGGTTATGTAATAGAGAGTGTACGTGTGTGCACTTGCAGCCAAAGAGTAGTGCTGAGTGCAGAATGCTTTTTTTCCCGATCAACACCTGTGAGTGAGCTCATTCTCTGGGCAACAAGAAACGAGCCAGAAGCAGCTGATCTGAGGTCCATTTCTCTAATATTGCTGGCATCTTAAAATTACCATGGGATAAACAGTGTGGCAATCAAGTGTATGCTTTTTAATACATTGTATGAAGAGCTGAACAGCTAGTTAAATGTATTGCTAATTCTTAAAAAAAAAAAAAAACATTTTTACTTTCCTGTATAAGACTATCCAAAATGTCCGCTTTTCAGAATGTCCACTGAGTACTTCAGTGGCTATGATTCACTATATAAAAAAGTCATAAAAGATATCATACACACCATGCAAAGTAAATGTGTTAGATGTTTCTGTCTGTATGATTTTATATGTTTATAGTTAAAATATATGGGTTGTGTTGTATTTTTATGTGGTTTTCATGTGGTTATTTAATTGAAAGTAAAGCTATTGTATATTTATAAAAACATTAGGATGTTTAAGAAAGCAGACAGTGTGTTGTTAATTGAACAGTAAATTTTATGATAAAGGTAGCATTTTTTTCCAAATAAAAAAGAACAGTTAAGAATATTAATTCAAAAATTTTCAATTGCTATGCTAAGGCATTTTAATAAAGCATGAATTTCTCCATTGCATGGCATAACCTATCCTGAGAAGAAAAAAATGTTTTAAAACTGATGACTCTGCATTTCTGCTCTCAGTGGTTTCAGGTTCTCAAAATAAGGGCAGAGTCACTGTTGTAAAGATCAGCAAAAAGAAAATAGATATAGGACTGCAAGATGACATTGTAAAAGCCTACTGTAGAAACAAACCTGCTTATTCCAATTAAGTGTTTTGGGGGGCCAGAGCCAATCCTAGCAGTATTGGGAGAAACACAGGATCCATGATTAACCTATTGCCAGTAGGCAACAAAGAGAATGGACTGGCATCCTAACTGCAACATAGGAGGTCCCTTAAGTGGCTGGGAGGCCATAATGGAAGGACAGCATGGGAGGAGCTGAAATCCACCTGGGATGGTTAGCGATCCTTCTCCCATTTGGGATGAAAAGATAATGGAGAGACGGAGTAAATATAGATGCCAGAGATAGTTCATTCCCCCACACAATAGGTGGTAGTGTCCTTCTAGACTAGTCCCAGTTAGGACTCCTGCAAGTTTGCGTGGGAGTTGGAATGTAGGAGAGCGGCTGTGTTAGTCCTTTGTTGCTGCAAGAAGGGTGCTGCCCTGTTTGCCATATGAGCCAGAAGTACTCCGGATGACCACTACTGTGACACCAGCATTTCCAGTTCTGGTTTCAAAGAAGTCAAAAGGCAACATGTGTATTTATTGCCTGTGTTAACTTGGAAATGTTGGTGACAAATAAAAAACATTTATTTGAACTAGGTGTTATGTTGGGTGACATTATGTATATGGTTTGGGGCTCAGTGGCACCTCTTACTGGTGACACCAGTCAATCACAGGGCACACTCGCACTTGCATGCACAAAGGGCTATTTAAAATTATTGATTAACCAAAGACGTGCAGCTTTAAATCTGGTATGAAAATTAGACTACCTGCAGAAAATCCCATATTGATACAGAGCATGCATATTCCACACAGACAGCATGAAGGCTCTGAAATCAGAAACCTCATCTACTGCACCATCATGTCGTCAAGCAGACTTTATGTAGAGAGCAATGAAGTTCAATCAGTATTCAATAGATCACTATAGTCTGTGCATTCAGTAAGATTTGCATTTATATACAGTACATAACCTAGCTAAATATTATTTTTATATATTATATACATATAATTATTTCTACTTATAAATATTTGTATTATGCTACATTGCTTGTTATATATTTATATGTTCATTTTATGTGTTATATATTATACATTCAGTTTTTGCTTTCACTATTATCCTGTATTAATCAGTGGCAAAAGTTTTTCTTGGGCTCACTAAGAGAAAGACTGAGAACGTTCTCTGCTTCCAGGCATTTCTTCTAAAAGTGGGTGAGTCTCCTAATTGATCACTAATTGGTTTATTGTACTAAAGCAACATTATCCTAAAGTTATAAAAAGCATTACCAATCCCTGGAACTTGAAATCTACACAACTGCTGAACCCCTGGCATGCTGCAGCACCATAACAGTTGACCTGCCCCACCCTGAATTTTTTTTTTTACTCAACAGATATTCTTACAGAAGATGAATTACAGTAGTAGGTCAGGGCACCATAATTTCCAATTGTCACATAAATACGTATTTTTACTATTGGAGCATTTAAAGCTAAAGTCAAACAAATTAATCTAACACTGAGTTAGAGGGAAGGACCTAGGTCAATGTCCATTGATTTGGCTAGTGTTTAAGTTGTTTAAATAACTTAATTTATACATTAATTTCATATTTTCCTTACATACAACAGGAAATTAACATAAGTGCTTCATCATGAAGCTGTGACCCCAAAGACCCCACTTCTAAACTTGCTTTCAAGTTTCATAAGACATTAATGTTACGCACTTCTTCTGTATATATTTTTATTGTTTGGTCAGCTAATTATGTGTCAGTTTTAAGATTAGAAAGCAATTCTTTCATTAAGTTTATTTTAAAGTCCTGCAATTTTTAAATTCATATCTATATCTTAAATAATCATAACACTATGATAATGAATTCTTCATCTTCTTCTTCCTCTTCATCTTTTTGCACTTCTATGATGTGTCAATGTGCTTAATCAACCTTCTCCATACAGCTCAGTCCTGCAGCTCTTCACCAGTTCTTTTAATTCAGACCTTCTTATACTTTATCCATCCAGCTCCACTTTGGTGTCCTTCACTTTTTCTTCCTCTGTACTTCCATTCCATCCACTCTTTTGCCCACATATTCATTGTCTCTCCTCATCAAATGTCCATACCACTTCAACCTACCTTCCTGTACTTTCTTAGATATCTCTCCCACTCTTGTTGTTTTGAATTAATTTAACAAAATGTGTTTTCAAAATTACTTGTGTATCTTAAAAATACAGCATGCCATATAAACATCTTTTACTAATTTTCAAGGGATTTGTAATGTTCTCATGAATACTCTGTAAAAGATAAGACATAACACAGATGAAGGTTTGTGGCATCTGTCGGTGTTCCCTGTATGTTGAAAGAAATGTAGAAAAAAGGTAGGAATGTCTTTCCAGACACGAGTACATTAATGCGACTGCCGCTCTGTGGTAGTCATGGCCATTGTAATGATTCTACCCCGGAAAGAAGAGGGGCTTCTCATAAAAGCTGATGTGTCTTTATGGGTTGTTGGGCACTCTGGTCTGTAGATGAAAGAGGAGAAGATGTGAATGACAGCACCATCACTCGTCCTGGGTTGGATTTACAACCAATGCACAAGTCCTTAGGATGCCCATTACTTACGTTTGTGTGACAACTCAAATTTACTGAATTGTGCATAAGCCGTTAGTAGCCTTATAAAATTGACTTTCAAATTTGTAGCTATGTAGCCTTTCCTTTTTAATTTCACACAACATTCAAATATGTTTTATATAATTCTGTTATAATCAGTGTATGATGTTTAGAATAACACACATTCATGTGAACACTGAATCAGAATGAGACAAAATGGAGTGCATTTACCCAATTCAATAAAATGAATATTAGTAGTGACAAGCAACTGTTTGATACTGGTCATTTGTTTCATTGATTAATTAGTGTTCTAAATACACATATCCAGTCTTGTCCATATTACACAGTTTCTATATGGAATACTAAGTTAGGCAGCAGTACATCTACAAGAAGACTTACCACAGTCTAACCACCATAGCATTGTTCAGAAAATTCCTGCACCAGACCAAAAGAGACAAATTACATTTTGATTTAAGAGCTGTGATTCTCTTTATAAAATTGTTCTGAAATTACACATTTCCTTCTAATTTGGGATCATTGCTTTGACTTGTATTTTAAACATACACTTACAAAACAATATACAATTTTTTTTTTACTATGGTATCAGGTATACTAAATGTACTCATCTCAACACTGTATGCCACACAGTTCCCAATTATGTCCCATGTGATCAGCACATATTATAAGTGGCAATGGATTTCTTACAGTCACTATCGCCACAATTACTTAATAGAAATTAGAATAATTATGAAAAGACATGAAAATGTCTTATTGAAATAAACTGGGACTAAATTTAGCTGAGGAGAATGTTAGGGTAAATTTACACTAAAGCTTAAGAATACTTGGCAATAATGATTAAAAAAAGAAAAATTAGATACAAAAAGTAAGATAAAGAAGAACAACATTGAAAATAAATTGTCAGCTGTAGAGGCCCCTTCAGTGTATTAGCAGTTAGAAAAGAGTCAAAGGAGGGATGACATGCTCTAAGCAAGATTCTGTATATAAAGTAAAGTAAATGGCAATTCATAATGTACTTAAACTTTTATATTAATAGATGAAAAAACTGGAAATATTAATAAGTACTTAACAATGTGGTATTTGTCAGTCATTATCCAACCCACTATATCCTAGCACAGGGTCACGGGGGTCTGTTTGAGCCAATCCCAGCCAACACAGGGCACAAGGCAGGAACAAATCCCTGTGCAGGGTGCCAGCCCACCGCAGTGTGGAAATTGTGATTACATAATATTTACCCAAGAATGTTCAAGGAGGACATTGATTAAATCATCTAAAATGTCTAAAATCTGCAAGCTAGCAAATGTTGCACCATATTAAATGCATTATCACCCTAGCCCTCATAAGTATAGGCCAGTTAGTTTAATGTCTACCACAAGAAAATAAATGTAAACATTTCAATTAATTTAAACAATTAAAAATAACATGGAGCATCTCATATGAATACACCTGTATACAACATATCATTGAATAGTTGATTTTTCATATGAACATACTTTAATTTTAAAAAGCATTTAATTACTGTGGCACATAAATTATTTTTTCTAGATTTACAAACAGCTTTTGATATTATACCTCAGGGTAGAGAGGCTATAGTCATCAAGTCATCAAGGAGTCAAGGTACAGTGTACTGGTGGATGTATAAGCACTTCTTCTTCTTTCGGCTGCTCCCGTTAGGGTTTGCCACAGCGGATCATCTTCTTCCATATCTTTCTGTCCTCTGCATCTTGTTCTGTTACATCCATCACCTGCATGTCCTCTCTCACCACATCCATAAACCTTCGCTTAGGCCTTCCTCTTTTCCTCTTCACTGGCCTCTGTACATGTCCAAACCAACGCAATCTCGTCTCTCTGACTTTGTCTCCCAACCGTCCAACTTGAGCTGACCCTCTAATGTACTCATTTCCAATCCTATCCATCCTCATCACACCCAGTGCAAATCTTAGAATCTTTAACTCTGCCACCTCCAGCTCTGACTCCTGCTTTCTGGTCAGTGCCACCGTCTCCAACCCATATAACATAGCTTGTCTCACTACTATCCTGCAGACCTTCCTTTTCACTCTTGCTGATACCAATTTGTCACAAATTACACCTGACACTCTTCTCCACCCATTCCACCCTGCCTGCACTCTCTTTTTCACCTCTCTTCCACAATCCCCATTACCCTGTACTGTTGATCCCAAGTATTATCACTCATCCACCTTCGCCAACTCTACTCCCTGCATCCTCACCATTCCACCGACCTCCTCCTCATTTACACATATGTATTCTGTCTTGTTCCTACTAACCTTCATTCCTCTCCTCTCTAGAGCATATCTCCACTTCTCCAGGGTCTCCTCAACCTGCTCCCTACTATTGCTACAGATCACAATGTCATCAGCAAACATCAAAGTCCACGGGGACTCCTGTCTAATCTCGTCTGTCAACCTGTCCATCACCATTGCAAATAAGAAAGGGCTCAGAGCTGATCTCTGATGTAATCCCACCTCCACGTTGAATGCATCTGTCGCTCCTACCGCAGAACTCACCACTGTCACACTCCTTTGTACATATCCTGTACAACTCTTACATACTTCTCTGCCACTCCCGACTCCCTCATACAATACCAAGGCTCCTCTCTAGGCACCCTGTCATATGCTTTTTCCAGGTCCACAAAGATGCAATGGAACTCCTTCTGGCCTTCTCTATACTTCTCCCTTCAACATCCTCAGAGCCAACATTGCATCTGTGGTGCTCTTTCTTGGCATGAAACCATACTGCTGCTCACTAATCATCACCTCACTTCTTAACCTAGCTTCCACTACTCTTTCCCATAACTTCATGCTGTGGCTCATCAATTTTATTCCCCTGTAGTTACTGCAGTCCTGCACATCCCCCTTATTCTTAAATATCAACACCAGTTCACTTCTTCTCCACTTCTCAGTCATCCTCTCACTTCATCCTCCAAGATTCCATTAAACAATCTGGTTAAAAACTCCACTGCCATCTGTACGAGACACCTCCATGCTTCCACAGGTATGTCATCTGGGCCTTTCCATTTTTCATCCTCTTCATAGCTGTCCTTACTTCCTCCTTGCTAATCTGTTGCACTTTCTGATTCACTATCGCTACATCATCCAACCTCTTCTCTCTCTCATTCTCTTCATTAATCAGCCTCTCAAAGTACTAATTCCATCTGCTCAACACACTATCCTCACTTCTGAGTATGTTTCCATCTTCATCCTTTATCACCCTAACCTGCTGCACATCTTCCACCTTAGTGTCCAACTTCTCATACAAATCATATTCCTTTTCTTTAGCCTCCGTCACCTCTCTCTTCACTTTGTGCCTTATCTCCTTGTACTCTTGTCTACTTTTTGCATCTCTTTGACTATCCCACTTCTTCTTTCCTCATTCCACCACCAGGTTTCTTTTTCCTCTTTCCTCTTTCCAGATGTCACGCCAAGCACCCATTTTGCTGTCACCCTTACTACATCTGCTGTAGTTTACCAGCTGTCTGGTAACTCTTCACTGCCACCCAGTGCCTGTCTCACCTCCTTCCTAAACTTAACCTTGCAGTCTTCCTTTTTCAACTTCCACCATTTGATCCTTGGCTCTGCCCTCACTCTCTCCCTCTTCTTGGTCTCCAACATCATCCTACAGACCACCATCCTATGCTGCTTAACTACACTTTCCCCTGCCACCACTTTGCAATCTTTAATCTCCTTCAGATCAGCTCTTCTGCACAGAATGTAATCTACCTGTGTGCATCTTCCTCCACTCTTGTACGTAACCCTATGTTCCTCCCTCTTCTTAAAATACGTATTCACCACAGCCTTGTCCATCCTTTTGGCAAAATCCACTATCCTCTGACCTTCTTCATTCCTCTCCTTGACATCATACCTACCCATCACCTCCTCGTCTTCTCTGTTCCCTTCACCAACATTCCTATTGAAATCTGCTCCAATCACCACTTTCTGTCCCTCGGGTACACTGTTCATCACTTCATCCGACAAACTCCAAAAATCTTCTTTCTCACCCATTGCACACCCAACTTGCAGTGCATATGCACTGACAACATTCATCATCGCACCTCCAATTTCCAGCTTCATAATCATTACTCTGCCTGACACTCTTTTCACCTCCAAAACACTCTTAACATACTGTTCCTTCAGAATAACTCCAACCCCATTTCTCCTCTCATCCACACCATAATAGAACAATTTGAATCCACCTCCGATTCACCTGGCCTTACTTCCCTTCCATTTAGTCTCTTGCACACACAATATATCAACCTTCCTTCTCTCCATCATATCTGCTAACTCTCTCCCCTTACCAGTCATACTGCCAACATTCAAAGTTCCTATCCTCAGTTCCACTCTCTTTACTTTCCTCCTCTCCTCCTGCCTCTGGACACGTCTTCCCCTTCTTCTTCTCCTTCTTCTTCTTTGGCTAACAGTAGCCCAATTTCCGCCAGCACCTTGTTGGTTAACAGTACTGGTGGCGGTCGTTGTTAACCTGGGGTTCGACTGATCCGGTATGGAAATTTGTATTGTTGTCTGCATATTGATTTGGCAAAATTTTACACCGGATGCCCTTCCTGACATAACCCTCCCCATTTATCCGGGCTTGGGATAGGCACAAAGAAACACACTGGTTTGTGCATCCCCTGTGGCTGGGTTGGTGGATGTATAAGCACTAAAATCAACATTCTAAGGATGTCTTTTCTGTGGTAGGTAATGTTAATAGTGAGGATTCTTAACTGCTGGGAATTCTGTTATTTTTTTACATACACCATTTATATACATTTTAAAACTAAGAACCTCACTAAGTGTATGGATTATACTAATAGTACTAATATTGTTCTGCAGATGTAATAGAGTAAACACAATTGCATATGCACTTAGAAAGAATTCATATCGGAGGAGCAGATATGAGGTTGAAGAAGGTTCATATAAATACATGTAAAAATATAACAAATAATTACAATACACAGTGTTTGAAATATTAAATTATGTCTTATTTGAAAAACTTTAGAGTCGAAGTTGACAAGCTATAGTCCACATCCAGAAGCTGTTTGAAAGGAATTATACATTGCATTCCACATTGTGCGGAAGTCAAGATTTATCCCTAAGCTGTAAAGCTCACCTGAGATAACACATTTCAAATATCAGGTATAGCTGTCACATACATATTACACAAAAAATTGAAACAGCATTAGAAAAAGTACAAAGAGGAATTACTAGATTGATTCCAGGCCTGCCGTCTTTAAGGAAATATTGAAGAAACTAAATATTGGCAGAACACCAGCCCATATAAGAACACACTCTTACATGACCAATATTTGACTTTTACTTTAGCTCTGTAAATATGAGAAGAGGAACTGTTCAAATCTTAATCATGTATATCTGAATCAAAGTGAAACCTTTCTCATACTGCAGTTTTTTTTTTCAAATAAATATCATACGCTGCAAACTTGTTATGAACTTTTAAAATTAATTTGAATTGTACATTGAATAAAAAAATGTTTTTGAAAAAAGAAAAGTGTTAATGACGCACAGAGAGAGATTCTAGTAATAATTATCAATCACTGCTGAAATTCCAGAATGTCACATGCCTACTATGGTACAAATGACTTGGCCCATCTTCCACTGATTATTTTTATACTTTGTCTGACAGACACTTCTGGAAACGTCTTCTTGTTTTACGTTGTCAGCACAGCTCCAAGGCAAAAGTTCCTTACATATCTATAAATACTGCTAAGCTAAATGGCATCCACTCTCCCCTGTCTAGGAGAATCATGAAGTTTGTTTAGCAATGTTGTTTCTTGTTTTTTTGTTGATGTTGTTGACTTTTTTCTTTTTCTTTTTCTTTTTCTATCAAAAGCTTTCCTCAATTAAGAAAAAAAAATCAGCTTGGCATTGTCTTAATTTACATTGTTGAAAGCATCATGCCTCAATTAGTTCCCACTAATTAGTAGTAAAAATAATGTTAACAATGGCAGTATCTTTTCCATCAAAGAAGAGTGACATTTCTAGACACAGTTTAATTGCTTGTTTCAGCCTAAAGGGACTGTTGCTTTTTTAAACCCTCATGGTGTGCCGTGCCAAGTGCTAGCATGGACATGCTGGGAGAGATGTTTTTTTTCAGATCAACAGTAGTTCAGGCTATTTTGAGCTTTGCCACAGCTTGAAGTTTTAATTTATTTTAAAGTTGATGACAGCTTTTGTTTTAAAATTATCAGCTCAAAAGTGTCTTTTAAACAGTACATAGACTTGGAGTGCAGTACTGCAAATATATTTGGTTTGATTTTGAAGATGGAAATATTAGTTTCTTTAACAAATACTGTATACACGAGCAATGGCTGAAGTAAAGTATCTATGCTTGCTACATAATTAAATTATTTTTCTACATAAATAATTTCCTGTCTTTGGTATTACTATAGAATAACAATCTGAATTATTATTAATTTCAAAAATATTATTAAATCAATTAATCAAGTTTTATTATACACTATATGGCCAAAAGTTGGTGGACATCTGACCATCACACCTAAAAGAGCTTGTTGGACATTCAAAATAGACATTAATATGGAGATTCCCTCCCCACAACCCATACCTCCACTGTGGCTATAACAGCCTCCATTCTTCTGGGAAGGGTTGCCATAAGAATTTGAAGCGAGTCTATGGGAATTTGTGTCCATTCAGCCTAAAGAGCATTTGTGAGGTCAGGTACTGTTAGGAGTAGATCTGGCTTGTAATTGGTGTTGCAGTTCATTCCAAAGGTGTTCATTAGGGCTGTGGTCAGGGTTCTGTGTAGGCCATTAGAGTTCCTCCATACCAAACTCATCAAATCATATCTTCATAGACCTGTCATTGTGCACAGGGGTCATAGTTATGCTGGTACTGAAAAGGGCTTTCCCCAAACTATTGCCATAAAGTTGAAAGCACACAGTTGTCTAAAATGTCTTTATACGCTGCAGCATAAACAGTAGCCTTCAATGTAACCAAAGGGTCTAGTCCAAACATAGAAAAACATCCCCAGATCATTATCTCTCCTCCATCAAACTTTATAATAGATACTATGAAGTCTGTAAGGTAGCGTTCCCCTGGTATCCACCAAACCCATATTCATTAATCAGACTTGCTAGATAGTCAAGCATGATTCATCACTCCAGTGAACATGTTTCCACTGCCCCAGAGTCCTATGCCATGCTTTACACTATTCCAACAAATATTTGGTATTGCATATCGTGATCTTAGACTTGTGTGCGGCTTCTTAGCCATAGAAAACCATTTCATGAAGTTCCCGATGCACAGTTGTTGTACTGATATTACTTCTAGAGGCAGTTTTGAACTCTGTTGTTAGTGATGCAACAGAGGATAGGGCAATTTATAAGTGCTATGAAATGAAGCACTTGCCAGCCCTATTCTGTGAGATTATGTGGTCTACCACTTCATGGCTGAGCTGTTGTAGCTCCTGGAAACTTCCACTTCACAATGATAGCACTTACAGTTGACTGAGGCAGATCTAGCAGAGAAGAAATTTCACATATTGCTTTGTGCCAAAGGTAGCATGTTATGACAATGGTGTGTTTAAAGTCAACTGAGCTCTTCAGTACAACCTACTCTACTGCCAGTTATCAATGGAGACTGCATGGTTATGTACTTCAGGTAATGCACCTGTTAACAATGGGTGCGGCTGAAACATCAGAACTCAATTAGTTAGAGGAGTACCAACATCATTTTGCCCATATAGTGAACAGTATATAACCCTTTTCAAAAAGCAGAACACAGTAAGATGCTTTGCAAAGCACGCAGTAATACAGATTAAAACTGTAAGATAAAGTGGACCATTGGATATTATTAAGAAGACTTAAAATAGCAATGTAATATATACAGCATGCTTATAAGGATTATGTGTAGTGTTGGCTGGCCAATTAAATGCTCGACAGATAAGGTTTAAAGTTGGCAAGTCCAGAATTATAATGAGTCTGGAGCTGGGAGAAGAGATAAGCGGTTAAGTGATACAGATAAGGGGTTAACTGGCACAACAACACTGTTATCTGAGAAGCGACCATGATCACTGCTTTGGTGGTGCTAATTTTCATCCCAACAGCATCACATTCAATGATATTCTTTTTCATTGCACACCAGATATCACATTCTGAGGTTTTTATGCTTTGTTCTCTTCCATTTGTTATGGATTTTTGCACTTTAAAAGCTTTTGCCCCATTTTTGGGTGTCTGTAGTCAGTAATTCTGCCTTTTAAGTTTGGGGCTAAGCTGTTAAGAAGTGTTTTAGGTCAAAGGCCTTCACTCTTTTTTGATAATTTTGGAGAAGGCAGATCATAAGAGCTGCACGTGGCTTCTAGCATCTAAGCTTTCAGTCTTACTATAATAACACACAATTATCTTTAGAGTTAGTTGGGGAAAACAAATCTAGTTTGTGTGACAACCTTAGCAGCATTTATTCTGACTTTTGTTTTGCTTTTCTTGTCCTGATGATTGTTTTTGTCTTTCTCTTATGGTATTCTAACCTTTTCATGTTTTAGCCTAGTATTTTTGCCTGCTCCAAATTACTTAATACATTTCCTGGTCATTATCTATTTCACTCTTCCACTGGACGCTTTACTTTCTCAAAATGGCCATAACATTTCCATTTCCAAGGTCAAGGTTTACTGTTTCTGTTCTACGCTTCTCTGTCACCCTACTGGCATTGCACCTGACTTTCACCCTTTGCCTTGTGGGTGGTGAGCCAAAATGCCGGTTCAACATAGCTGACTGGGACTGACTGGGCTATGTGGGTTGCCCTTCCACCAGGCACTTGTTGGCAAACACCACCTCCAGGCCTGGCTCTGGACAAGATTCTCTGTGATCTAATTAGAACATTCATGTCACTTACAGATTGTTCTTTGTCTGTCCTCTCACATAAGACAAATTTGCCATTGGTAATCCAATATGAAGTACTGAAAAAACTCACAGTTTAAGAATAATTGAGGTTTATAACTGCACACCCCACAACAATATACTAAAGTCAAACCCTAGGAGGGAACTGTATTTATTTCATAATTAGCTTTCTGGTAATAAGATAACACATACTTCAGTACTCTGTTTATATAGTTAAATAATACTTTGATTTTCATTTGAACTGATTAGAGATGCAGTTGAAATTAATAATGTTTAAGGTTGGGAGCATGCACTGAGATAATGTCATCATAGTGCTGTATAATGTCAGCCACTTCCGGTAAATGTGAAACTAGCCCTTTGTGTAGCTCTGAAATATACTACTAGTATAGAGTTGGAAAGATACATTTCTTACATCAGCTAGAGCAAAAACTAGTTTATGTACACAAGACATATTAAGTTTTCAGTATAATATTGTCAGCTGGCAGTATTACACAGCACTGCCCAGGGTGGAATAAAGTACAGGTGTGGTCAATAAATTAATTCCTCGGGTTGGAAAATTTTGGCCACAATCCAAAATTTTTCTGATGTGAACTGAAAGATGGCTGAGGCTTTGAAATTGTTGGAGTGCCTGCATCTGATTACAGCTAGACACCTATAACTACTAGAAATATTTAGTATTCATTTTAAAACTGTAAGTTAATATCTAACGATAACTTTTTAAAACATCTTAAATATCACATCATTTGTCTTTGTTAGATCTTAGATTGTCTACTAATTCCATAAATGTACATTTCTCATGTATTCTTAGTTCCTTTTTTCAATTTCTGTTTGAATGCCTGTTTTTTACTTTTGCAATATTTGTGTTGCTGTAGGGGTTGTATCTGAAAGGTGTGGCATTAGATTATTTTAAGACTGGAAACAAACCACTATGAGAATCATTATCTAAGGAAATGAAATGGTTGATGTATGTGTAATAATAACATATATTTCCAGTATTTTACTGTATTCCAGTATTGCTCATTACATCTTGCCTGAAGAAGGGGCCTGAGTTGCATCGAAAGCTTGCATATTGTAATCTTTTTCGTTAGCCAATAAAAGGTGTCATTTGGCTTGACTTTTCACTACATTCATAATGGCTAACACAGTACAACTCCCTAGTACTACAGTATTTTACATAACTGTATTTCACTGACCTTTAGGGTGGTATGATATGACACAGCTATGGCAATATATGATGGCATTTTTTTTTTCAGCTTACATTGAAGTGATTATTATTGTACATTGTCTCTTATTAGAAACTTTCTGTCCTGAATCTTTATTTAATATTATAGTTTCTACCTTTTGGCTGAACATGAAGTATAAAAATAAAAACAGCTTTTTTATTGCAAAATTGGGAGAAAATCTTTCATCAGCACACCCTTTTTATTTTCTTTATATGAATTGCCATAATAAAAAATGTTAACACTGTTCCTACTTTTAATGTACGTGACCATCAGTCTTATATTTTAAAATATATCCTGTACAAATTTTGATCTGAGTAATAAAATACACATTTTGTTAGTGAATAGTACATCATTTAATAAACTTAAAACATAAACTTACTAATATGTTTGCAAGCTTATAATTTTGTGCTTTCTTTTTATCATACTAAATTGTTAAAATTACTTATGTAATTTAAATGTCTTGTTCTTCAGCTGCTTTAACCACTGCCACCATTCTCCAGCTATATTATATTCATCATTCATGATCCTATTTTTCATTCATCACTGTAATTATAGACATATTCTGTGGAAAATTGCTTCCCTCAATTTTCATAAATAAAACTGTTAAGATGCTCTCTGCTTGACAGGATACATTCTGGAATTCTCATCCTTAAAGAAATCATATGAATGTAAATTTGAAAGTATTGTTCAAAGCAGTTTTAAAAGTGTTCTAAGGATTTTTTTTTTTTTTTAAAGGGAGTATTGACAATTCCCACTTCACAGCTAAAAGATGAAATTTAAAGAAGCTATTGTCTTTTGTATAATCTTTAAATTCATAATTAGTGTGAGGCATATATATCCTCAAAGTAATGATGCATAGTTTACTATGTTGTTGTTCATTGCCTCTCTATTATCATCTAAATATTCATGATAATTTTTCTTTTTTTGATTTAACTTTTCCTTGACCATGAATATAATTTCTAAAAGTTTTTAAGACCTATTGTGGGAATTTAAAACTTCAACAATTTGCAAATTATAGTAAAACATCTATAATTAAAGACCTATAAAGTTTACCACATGTTAAGATTTACAATATAGAATAATTAAATGCCAAAAGACTTGTGTGAATAAGATGTGAAAGATTAAAATAATACACTATCAATTATGTCACTGGAGCAAAAATAAAAAAATAGACTAAATAATTGTAAATCACTCCATCCATTTTATTACCCTTTTAATCCAAATCAGTGCTGCCATAGTTAATCCCACCAGCAACAGGTGCAAAGCAACAGTTCATCCTGGATTTGGCATCAGTCCATTGCAGTGCACACATAAAAACAGATGCACATTCTGGAATAATTTAGAAATGGCAATTGCCCTGATAGCTTAGCTTAGGTTTGTGAAAGAACCCAATGCAAACATAAGCAGAGCAAATGACATTTTCTGTGTTAGCTTGAGAAAAAAGACAAGACTATACAATATCAGTCCATTTCTTCTAATGACACAGTTTATCACTTTTACATCAATTTATGTTTCAAAATCCTGTACTCATCCTCTCTTTAGAGAAAATTGCAACATCCACCTGATCATTGCTGTCATGCTTTGATTTTCTAGTGTTATACTCCTTGGCAACAGCTCACTGCCACATGACTGCCACTTTCAGCTTGCCTTCAGTATTAAAGGTTGTGAGTCAGTGGCAATCAATGCTAGGTCTTTAGCTTTGTGTTCATTATTGAGTTAGGTTCAAGCAGCAGATATGCAACTAATTTATTTGTAAATGATGAGAGAATTGTGAGGCATAGCAATGGTTGATATAGGGAATGACAAAATCAGTAATCAGGCAAATTTCAAGACCAAAACCGCAAATATTTGAATAATGAATCAGGCAATGAGGACAATTGCTGAGCTAAAGCAAAAATCATAGTCAATGACAGGCACCCCTGTCTTATATATCATTATAAATTAAGTTTGAGAAACCAAAAAAAAAAATGACAGAAGGCTGGCCAACAAAAGCACAAAAATGAAAGTAAAAAAAGGAAAACACTGATATTGTTAACTTATCTGTAATTCTTTTAGTAAACATAATAGTTTTCAAATAACTGTTTGTTATTTTTAGAATTATTCTGCAAGCTTAGAAGATATATGAAGTTAGCCAGTATCATTAACTGCTACTTCATACTTATGTCATGAGTTATGCTCATGTCACAGCACATGCCTCACCTATGTAACTAGCCATGGATGTCTTTACTAGCAATTGCATTGTGGAACCCATCAGTAAATTATCCATAATGATGGGGCTGTCCTTTTGTTAAGCAAAATCTCGCAAACCACTGGGCCTTCAACCATTATCTTTGTCTTAATTGAGAGCTTATGATGTGACATACACTCCAAACAATTGGAGGAGCAGGCTACCCCTGAAACATAATCGGGTCTCTGTTCCTTCTTACAGGCACACAACATAGCTGACGGGAAAAGAACAACAGTGTGGGTATGTGTTGTGCCTCACAAGAAAAGAACAGCAGAGAAATCTGTTAAGAGTGAAGCGTATTGCACTGGCCAATCAGTTGCGCAGCAATAGTGGGATACACAATGCTGACACGACAAACATGGATGGTTGCCTGTGCAAAGTAACATGTAAGAATTCCATGATGGTCAGAAGGAAAAAGAAGCCTATTAACAACCTTTCTCTGAGGACCAGAGATCTGACTTTTCCTAATAAATAATAATACAATAAATGTAGAATTTGAAAAAAAAATAGAATGGAAGAAAAAGATTCCAAATTTCATCCACAAAAGTAATACCCAGTTTACTTTGAATTCAGATTTGGATTTTATATCCCCAACTTAAACTAATAAATGTTCATCAAGAAAATAGAACAGTGTCAGGATGCTCCATACAACCTTGACTCCTCACTTTGACAGGGGTGGGCAAATTGTTAATGCATATTGTAGTCTGTTGGGCTACCACCTTTTCAAACCTGGTAGTCTAGGTATGCTTTCTTGTAGTACAGCTTTAGGTATGGGGTGGAGGGTTACTTGTAACTTTCTACAGAAGTTTTTTTTGCACATGAGTCTTCCAACTCAATATAAACACAATCTGCATCTTGGAAGAGAATATTTTGGCAAATAGATTATTTTAAAAGGATTATGTCATATTGACATATGGTCTTTTTCCAATGTATATAAAAATATTTTATCAAATATGAACTGAATTACTGTATTAATATTTTATTCTCAAATTTTGTTTTCAAACCTAATTTAGGCCCCACCGATATGTTTCTCTGTCAAAAATATCAGTTTGACATTCAAGGTTATTCTGAGGTGCAATATGTCCTTTACAGTATCATACGCCTTTAATTGGCCACAGCCAGTGATATATACAGGTGCAATAAAATGTACCATGCTTGTACCATTAGGAAGGCCTTCATGTTAGTAAAAATGAGGCTTAGGCCTGAAAAAGCATGTTCACCCTCTGCAGTGTTTGGGCCAATAGTAGGACACATTTTCACAAGCTCCAGAATAATACGTAGGAGTACATATCAGTTAATGGTAAACATCTTATTTTTTATGAGATTCTTCTCTGTGACTAGATAAGGCAAGACTTGTTTGTGACAGGGTATAGCCCTCTTATTTCAAAAGGTAAATGTCCATTTCCTAAGGAAGAACACTTAAATATTTGTAATAGAAGCATTATTGGGATAGTTAATCCATCACGTGCTCATCAAGCTGCTGAATATTTTAGGTAATTTCCTCAGTAGTAGTTAGTCTTGTCAGTTGAAAAGAGCTACCTGCTACATCAGTGTACATTTTTCTTTAGAAATGGTACATTTCATGAAATGACTCATCAGTGCAACACTATTTGTTAGATGCTGTACGCTGGCTAGTGTAGTAAAGAGTCTAATGTTACTGCGCTTTCTCACCTTTCAATATAAAAATTGATTTTGCCTGAAAACAAAGGCCCGTTTGTGATTTCTGGATGCTTTCTGTATACTGCATGGTGCATTCTCTGACTTGGTTGTGATGCATTCCACTGAGTCATGCTTACTTTGCAAATTTAATCTGTTAAAAAGTTCTTTGTGTATGCAAAAAGTTATTTTCTCTTTTTTTTTTGTTATTCTGTTTGTAATTATGATTCCTTTCAGTGGTAACTGTTATTGAAGCAGTAGTGGAGTGATTTGCCTTTTCCTCTTTTTTTTTAATTCTTAACAAACTGTACATTAATTATAATTTTATTTATATCACGATGAACAATGAGTGGATACATTTAACTTTTGGCATTCTCGCCTTCATTGGCCCAATTGCTTTACAGCTAACATACTTGATGTATAGATACATTTCAAATATGGTATGCATGTCTTCCTTGAGATTTGATGACCTGTTGCATCACATTCAGTCATTCATTCATCATTCTGACACCCACATAACCATCCTCTACTCTAATTTCACCATTTAGGGTATGCAGCCTGTACCTGTATTACTGCATAATTGTAAAAAATTCTGTTAGTAGCATGTGGTGAAAACCCAGCACCCAACCTTATTTTTTTTTTGTGATGCCCTCCAAAGAAACAAGGATGTATCAAGTATAAACCAGGCTTTAGAAGGGGTTTGCTTTAGTCTGCCGCACTGTAAGTAGCTATCTTTAAAACCGGCACCAAAGTTAAGATCGTACATGAAGAACTGGATCTTTTGTTTCTACCAGATTGTTTTTGATTAGGAAAACATTGCATGGAGCAAAGATCTGTGACATCTGGTAGACCATCAGGCTCTGTAGTTTGGTTATCCAGAATTAAATGGCATACAAACTACTGATTTGTCCACCCCTGTGTGGATAGACATTCAGAGCTTTATTTTTATTCTTTTGTAATTGCTACTGTAATTTGAGAAGAGCAGGTTGCAAGAGCAGCATAAAATGAGATTACGTGGAGGTCTTTTATGCCCTGTTTACAGACATCTGATGTTACTTGAAAGCAAAATGGCCATTAAAGCCTCTCTAATCAGGCACAATCAATTACACATATCTTAATATTTTTGCACATATATCTGTATGGAGGAGCAATAATCTCCTCAACTCCAAAGGATCACCCATTGCTTTCTACACTGAAATATTTAATGTCTTTGCATAATACATTCCTGCTCTCAGAACCAAGACAAATAATGCCAAAGTGCCAAATTCACTTAAAGTACTGACAGGTTATAAAATATGAATGATTTCTACAAGATCTAGAGGTAAAAGTGTGTCAGTGACAGATATCATTAAGTACCATATTGCTGCACACTAATTACTATACAATGACATTAGTGAACTTTATAGTGAAATTAGTAATGCCTGAAAATGGCACGGATGATTTCTTAATGTATGGCCTTTATGGTTATTAGCTAACAAGCCTCATTATCCTGGTATCCTGACTTGTAGTGCTCCCTGCTTTAAATTAAATTTTTTAGTTCATGGTAGGTACAAAAATATGATGCATTTGAAATTTCATTAGTTGTTTGTATTTTATGTATATGTAGTTGCCATTTTTGTGCAGAGGTTAGAAATTTATACTGCCATGCCTTTAGTGAGGGGGTCAATTATTTGAAAGACCTTTTTTAGCACGTAATGAATAAATGTGTGGTACATCGGTTATGCTACTATTTACTGTATATGTCAAATGTTGTGGAGTAATAGTTATCTAAAACACATGAATGTCTTAAATGCAAAACCAATTAAATCAAACGTTACAACTTGCTTCATCTTCATGTTTTTTAAATGTAAAGTTTTTTTCTGGAAAGACAATATATTTCTTTCTTAAACTCAATACAAATGTGTCTTTCAATACACCTGTGTGTTGTTCTCTTATCTTGAGTGCCATTTGGTAGATACATCATTCAACAGTTCTCTCAAATAATAGCATATCCTTAAACCATAAAATAAATCTTCCACCATACAGCAAGCTCACTTAATAAATTCTTTGTCAATGAAAGTCTTTCTATATTGTTCAGTGAAACTTGCCTGTTGCATACGTTTTATCAGTACTTACATTTTTGATAATGCTGGCTACTTTCTCATACTAGAGACTGCTGCTTTGGTTGTTTACACTTTACTGCCATCATTTACGAAAGTGTTGTGATGCTTAGTTTTAAAAAGTCATTCCACAATAAAATGCCCAACAGATGACACTCTCACAGCACACTTCCAAATTTGTTTTCCCTAAATTGCTGAAATGCACAACCTTCAAATTTATATTTGGTTGCCACCACTTTTACAACAGTCTACCTCAGCATATTCACTTTTGATTAATGCAAATATATGATAATTCTGACTGTCCTACCTCTGCAGCAGTGTTGTTTTTGTTATGTACGTTTTGTTAGGGTTACTCTTACAGTGCATTAGACTACCAGTACCAGTGATGATAAAATGTTAGCTGAATAATACCATGAAAAAATCTGTCAACATATTATTTGTCATACAATACAATCACCAAAGTACAGTATTACATAGATACAGTATGTCAATACATAATAGAAATGCAAATGAATATTCATAAATTTTAATTTTTTGTTCAATGGACACAGTTCTAATTGTATTGTATATAATTAATCATTGTGATTAATTATAATGATGATGACTACTCTAAAATAGTTGGCACTTTACCTTTAAATTGCATTACAAAAAATTACCCCATGGGTTACCTACAATCACTCCTAAAACAATAACTTAAAGTGGAGGAGGATGAATTGATTGCTTATACCTCATTACTAGTACTTAGACTTAACTTGCTGAAATGGAAGAATCCCAGCCCACTTGTTATATGTCAGTGAGTAACTGCTGTTCTGTACTATTTGAAATTGGAAAAAATGAAATTCTCACTTAGAGGATCTGTTCAAAACTTTTCTAAAATATGGCAAGATCCAATAAAAAAATCTTAGAATTTATATCAGAGAAAAGGACATTCTCCTTTCTTTGTTGTTTTTAAAGGTTTGCTCATGCTGTTGGCTCTCCACTTTTTCTCTCAGACGGGGTGTTGAATTCTGGCTTGTTAAGTTTGACATGATTGTATGGAATGCTGTTTTCTTCAAATAAAATCAATAAAATAATAAATAAAAGTCAGAGAAAATATGTAAGAAAATAAAAAACAAAAACCTTAAAAATAAAACATAAAATGTATATATATTCAGACCATTACATAAGAACATCCAAATAAGTATGTTTGGTGCTGTTTTCTACTTTATTTATTTATTTATATTTTCTTTTTGCTTTAATTATTTACAATATCTCCTTGCTTTCAAGTCTCCAAATTGGCTACCACACTGTGATGTCAGGGGGGTAGTGTCATGATGTGATAGTTCTGGTCATGATGTGGGCATATGTGCTTGGTTGTCATTACAGGACAAAATGAAAAGTGACCCTGAAGCAGATTATCATATAATGAAATTTGTTTTTTTTTTTTTTTTTAGGAGTTGAGTCCTGGGTATGATGCTATACTGTATCTGCCCTACAGACGATCCTCCAACTTGAAAGGAAAACTTGTGGTTGGTGTCATGATTGGCACTCCAGCCATCGTAAAAAGCTGCACACAGCTCTGAAATGACAGACAGGACTGTTTCCTTTTTGCTCTCTGTGGGAGTAGCTCTGCTGCAGCCATCCATAGGAAGGCTGCTCTCATCATGAAGGGGATAGAGGAAAGTCCTCGGGAGCCTCATCCCCAGAAGAGTCAAAACCGACAGAGAGCCAATGATCGGAACTAGTGTGTGTCCCAATTTGAGGCAGCTCATCCAGGTAGGCAAGTGGAATGTCTTGACTCCCCAGCATAATGATCATATTCCTCTGTTGTTGGAGGAGCTTTCTAAACTCTGCATTTTAAGTGGTGGCACTCTCTGAGGTGCACAGACCAGGGACTGGCCAGATCTTTGTAGGTGGGTACAACTTTTATTGGTCTGGTTGCTCTGATGGCTGTCATACTCAGGGAGTAGCTGTTGCTGTGGCGAATCAGCTACTGCCGATGGTGTCCAATGTCACATGAGTATATTATGACACTCAGATTAAGGCACTCCCTGGGTGCCTTGTCTGTTGTCTCAGTGTATGTTCTGACAACAGTGAGTGACGTCTTAGTGAGGGAGACATTTTATTCGCAACTTTGCTCAATAGTTGATGGTGCCCACGAGGTGACACTCCTCTAGTCATGGGTGATTTCAATGCGACCACTAGCACTGACAGGGCTGGCTATGAGGATTGTTTCAGTCCTCATGTGTCTGGTGGCAGTGGTAAAAGTGGCTCCATGTTCCTTGACTTTGCAAAAGGTCAGGGGCTATGAATCACTGGATCCCGGTTCCAGCGCCCTGAGTTGCATCATTGGACTTGGTACTCTAAAACTGGTGGTGCGTTGAAGGAGATCGATCACATCCTCATGGACAGACACTGGAGGCTCTTACAAAACTGCAGGTTCTACTGAAGTGCCTAGTTTGTGAATTCTGACAACAGACTTGTTCTTGCTACTCTGAAGATCCACCTTAGGTCCAGTAGGCTACCACCTACTAGGAGAATGTGTAGCCAAGAAGCCACATTATCTGAGTCAGAGTAAAAAGATGAACCATGTTCTTGTGAGTGTAATGGAGGTTAAATTTGCCTCAATCTGCATCCATCCGAAATGCCTGAAATATTATTGTAATTGTTAAATAACAAATTGTAAGAGCTAAACTTAGGAGCAAATATTAATTGTTCAATCTGTAAAGGAGAACACTGTACCATTCTATGCTGAGATGTAAATGTGAATATTTAATTCCGGAAAATACAATAATGTTCCATCCTATACAAAAGTGTCTATATATTTGGCACACTCTTGGTCCAGAAAATGGCTGTAATTAGGTAAACACTGCTGTTTTTTTTCTTCAGTTGTTTAGATTCTGTTTTTAATGTTGAACAAACAGCATAATTATTCTTGTAAATTTGTTAAATGATATGTAAATTATTTTGTAAAGTTGTACATATAAGCGTTTGTGTTATAAAAACACTGAATTCTACATTGAACATCATGTTCTCGGACACTAAAAGAATTTTGCCCAATGTTAATTATTTGCTCAGAATTACAGTAAATTGATAGTTGCTAATCAACATGTAATATGCCTGCACTCTCCAGCACCATGATTAGTAAGTATAACAAACACATTTCAAAACCTCTGTTTTCCTTATTATAGGATATACATGAACTAATGAAACTGCGGTATGTTTCCTAACAGAAGAATAAACTAGTTTGTGCATGGCAAAATCTTTTCTGGCCTCTCATATTTCCAAAACATTCTCTACACCGAGAGAAAAACTAAAATCAGCAGTGCAGTGTTTGGTACCTTTAGGCTTGACCAGGAGACTTACAATGCCAGTAGATAAATTTTACTGCTCAATTTAGTTCAACTGTTTAACTTCTTATTTTATCAGGTTAACAGCACTGACTGTAAACGTTATTTACAATATAAGTTACTTCTTCCAATTTGGCTGCCTATCAATCTCTAAATGCAGATGATTAAGTGACACATTTATATATATATTTATTTTTTAATGTACCACATGGTCATGGTAAGTACTGTACAGTGATATCTAATGGAATTTTGTCTATGTTGGTGTTTTTGTCTTCCTTCCTCATATTTTAGTACTTAAGTATGTAATGACTAAAATAAGTTTTATTCCATTCTTGTTTTTCTATTAGAGTTAAATAAGAGTCAGTTTGCCATCTGGAAAGTCATTTGTGTATTATCATAACCCTCTGTATTTAAACATTTAATCTTAAAATGTTAAAGCACTATGTGCATAAAGTACACCAAAATGGTGTGGGCCTTTTAAGAGAGCAAAAAAGAGTCCCAAATAACCTCAAAGATTACCATTGGGCAGGCAGTCAAAACCCAGGTAGTAACAGGGCAAACACAGGATCTTTATGACTAAAAAAAAATATTTTTCAAAAATACTAGGAGCACAAAATGCAAAAAACAGTTGCCTGAAACATTAAGGCAATCTGAAGTTCCAATACAGATCTCCAAAGAATAGTCAAAGAACAGAGAAAAACATCAGAAATGGCAAGAAACACAAAAAGCACAAGCAAAGCTGCTAAAACTCATCAAATTTCCAATTGCGTTTAAATGAATCGCAAAGTACTGTGGGATACCCTCCCTGTATTTAGTGCTGGGTATAGTACCTTGTGGCAATGGCCAGGTGGCTTCGCCTTTTGGGGAGCCACTAACAAAAAACATGGCACATAACGACAGCTCACATACCTCATAAGCATGTAACATCGTAAATAATTAACAAAAGTAACATTAACATAAATAAAATAATCAAAAATAAGACATAGAACAGGAATTTAAACTCCAGTCAGGTGGAAACCCTGGCAGAAACATAACAAAAATGAATAACACATATATAGTATTATTCATTAGTCTATCCAGTTATTTTATTGTAACATTGTTTTGTAATATACGTTAAACAGAGAATTTTTTGTCCAAGTTATGCTTTTTGCATTACCTATTTGGTTTTTAATTAGTTTTATTGAATGTAGGCAGGCCATTACCCATTGCCCATGCAACCGTTTACCATAAATATTTGTGTTGGCTTCCCTGGGATCAATTTATTTCATTTCTTGAATTTTTGCATGTTATATTATTATTCTGGCAGTGCTATTTTGTGTTCTGTTTTTTTGTATGGTCACCACTAATTTGTGACCAATTTGTTACTGAGAGTTAAAGGATTTAAGTTTGTTTTAAGCGTTTTGTTAAGGAAGAAATCAATGTGAAAAAGAGAAAGGACTGGAAGTAGAGATGTAGTCATAAGAAACTGCAAACGGGAAAATCTAGCTAGAATCATCACAGAAACCAAAATGTGAGCCAGAGAAGCATAGCATAAAGCTTGACAACCAGAACAGCTATTAAAAAGAGACTCTTAATGCAAAGTTGTTGCTCTTGTCTGCAATCTCTGACCTTTTAACTTATCACATGTGATGACATCATGTGTCTGAAATGATGATGTCATGAGAATCACAGCAAAATACAAATGGAAACATCTAAAAATTGTGAAAATTTAATTTTAAACATTTTAAATAAAATGACATCCAAGAACTGTTGTTAGATTTGGAATCACCATGTATCAAAACTCAAATACTGTAAATGCAAAAAAGCACAGAAAAACAGAGAATATTACCATAAAAAATAAACAGAATCACTTCATGACAAATGTTGCTATTTTTCTACTGCATTTCTGTCTTTCCCCTTGCATTTTCAATTTTTTGCTGCCACTCAAAATAATCCTCATGTACACCTGCCGCTTCTCAAGTGATCATAACTCCTTTAGCACAGTAATAACTCACAAAGCAGTAAGACCAGACAGGGTTTCACTTCACACTCTCAGAATGTTGGCAGACCAACTAACTCTTCCATTCACAGACATTTTTGGCTTCTCACACAGTAAACTGTCCTGTTTGTTACAGAAAACAATTCATCACAGGCTAGTTTAAAAACTTGGAGATTTTGCCCTTTGCAGTTACTGTTCATCAGAGCTTCTGCTTGACCCCCGATTAAATATAGTAATAATTACATATTCCGTTTTGCTAATAGCACCTTAATAATTAATTATGTTAAAAACAACAATGAGGATGAACCAGTGTCACCAGTCTGAACATTCAGTCCCTCCAAAGTGGAGTTAATAAATTGACAGCATGAAAGCTCACACAAAAACTGTTATTACTCCCTACATATTACATCCTCATTGACTAACTGATGTTCTTATATTCTGGAGCTGTAAAATTTCTTCACGCTTAAACATATTGCCCTTCATGTATATTTTTATACTGTATACATTGCATTACTATATTCTAAGTGTTGACTTTTTTATTCATTTTCTATTTATTGTCCTGTTTATTATTTTGGTAAGGAGAGAACAAATATGAATAAGAACTCCAAAGTATTCATTACATTTGGCAAACAAAGATTAAAGCTGACATTATGAAATCTTTAAGAAAACAAAAACAGATTTTCTGAGATGCAACCTCTGATAGAATTTTTACCCTCATCTTATACACAATGTCTGAACTTCAAAGGAGCCTAGTCCCTGCTTAGCACAGAGCAAGAAAATGGATAACTGCATATCACCATTCTGCAGAGTTGGCAAAGCAACATGAGGCCTGATGAGACTAAATTAGGCCCCAAAATGAACATTTTGTTTCAGTTGTCTATGAGAAAACATTAGCCCATTCCCCTATTTAATTTTATTATATTTGTTGTTATTTCTGTTGAATAAACAAGTTAGACTGAATACAACAATACTAAACCACTGTGATTTCTTAGCAGATGATTAGTGCAAATATGTTTTTAAAATTGTCACATCCTTTTAAATCTTTCCAAAAAGATCAAAGCTTGTTAGCATGACCAGAACTCTAACAAATTAGCTGCAGCAGACTTTTGGGTTTGTGTGTTTGAAAAAGACATTTTACTGTTTTTCAGAACTTTTTTTGTATTATTGTCTTTATTTGCTTTGGAAATGGTAAGGGCCATTTGCATTTTCTCCTTAACTGACACAAAGAGCTTGGTGTGCTCAAAAATGTGATGTAAGCTTTACAAAAGTAAGCCACTGATGGTGGCTTAAATGAAGATGAGAAACAAAAAACCGGTGGCATATGTAACCAAACGTAAAGCACGAAATATATTTTGTGAATTTGTATGTTTAGATAAAAAATTGCACTTGTTTAAGATATTGAGCTCTGGGAAGAGCTGAAAATACAAGCAAGACAAACATGCCAATTAATCTGTCAGAGCAGACAACCATTCATTAATTGTGTGCTCCCCAAGGTTCCCCATGCAACTATACCTTGATACTTACCTCCATTTTTACAGCAAATGAAATTCAGTGTTCAATTACTGGACAATTTTCCTTCACATTCATCTTTTTTGCGCTTTTTTAAATACTACAGTTTGTTTAATTGGGAAAAGAAGACAGTATAAGATGATCATTTAGAACAGAACTGACTTCTAAAGAAGTGAAAACTGTGTCCTGAATATAAATCTGTTCAAGTCTTGGTTTTATGAATACCATTACCGGCATGGGCTTCATTGTGTTTTCCTATTCACTTATGAAAAAGATGTAATGAAAAGATGTGCTATGATTAGATACTTATATTATAATATACTTTTTTGTGTAATTCTCCAAAATATGGCCAAGGTAAAAGTGAAAATTCCAAATGCCATATTACTTTTTCTTTCCTTGCTTACTGAGGAAACACTTTCTAACATTTGTGAAAAATTTACCCTCAACTAGCTTCCATTTTTGCCCATAACAACATAATCCATGTGATCCACGTTTCTGTCACAGCTGTAAACAGTTCTGTAATATCACTTTTTAATTTTTTCTGTTTGCTTAAGATGAAACTCATTCACCTCATCTTTCCTTGTAGTGCACATCCAACAGTCTCGGACTAATTTTGGTAACAGTTCTCATGACTTTTTTTGTAATACAGAGACTAAACATGTACATAGCATTCCAGATGAGGCTCACCAAGGAGTTCTGCAACCAGCACGCTGTGTGGCCCAAAATCCTATTACCTAAGTAATTCTTTCTATACACTGTCTGAATTGCATCAGTAATCAATCTAATCAGAGTAAGTCTTTCTAAAAAAGTTAAATTTTTTATTGGTATGTGTGTGAGTGGGTTCTATGATGGACTGGTGCTCCATCCTGAGTTAAATCCTGCCATATACTCAAAACTGCTGGAATCATCTCTGGTCCTGATAGTGATGGATAAAATTAATTAAAGCTAAAATTATTTGTTATGTTATTTACTTATGACTCTTTGAAACCATTTCCACCATTCACCACTGCTAATCTTAACCTGTGGTCACATGTGATCTGGTAAATATATATGGCATTTCAGATATAAGTTAGTACACCATTTGTTTATATTGAGAAAAGCAATTGAAATTTGTATGTGATCTAATTAATATTAGATTAAAAGATAGTCACATGTATTAGATAAATAAGGTATAATCAATAAGGTCTATAAATTTGCAGCCTGTGTTACTCCTGTGGTTGCAAACAATCATCACATGTATATTACACTTAATAGGTTTAACAGCCTCTAATGCCAAGTATCTGGTTCCTCACACATGCTTAGAAGTCATTTAGTGAGTTTGAAAGAAATGTATGTGCATCAGCTACATGAAAAATGTCCACATTTCAGCAAGCAACCAGTTTTATCAGTTTCTCTATAAATTGGTGACTGCAACACTACAGATGTTACACCAGCAGTCCTATGAAAAAACACTTAGATGTAGTGTTGTGTTTGTCTAGTGGTTCAGAGAATCAGTGGATAGTGGAAGAGAATCCTTTAAATATAACATCTAAAGTTACTACAGTATATGGATTGAACAGAACATCTGGGACTTGGCAATGAATTATGCATGTAAACTTTTCACAGACTTTTGATACATTGCTACATAACTCAACATTTCTCATATACACTGTCATACCATTGTCATTGAAGGTCTCAACTTGCCAGCTACAAGGCAAACACAAGAACTAAGCTTTGGTCAGCACGTACCTACTATCACTCCTAATATGTTTCAGTTGCTGATTTTTGCAAGAGGCTTACAAAATCTGATGTCTCATTGCTCAAAAGTGGACATAAAAATGAAATTTTGTAAGTATTACATCTTATATTTTACTAATATAGCAGAAAAGTGGAGTACTGTTTATAGATACATGCTAATGCAGCTAAAAAAATACATTGACATACTGGGGTGAGTTTTACCAGGCAATGAGAAAACAAAACCAGAGAGCTAAGCTTCACACACTAAATGCAGCACTGATCAAGTGTGAGAAAATGTGTAAATAGATTTTATAGCTAATGACATCACACATATGGAAAAATTATCTTATCCCATCCATTCATTCATTTATGACTGTCTAATCCTGGAAAGTGTCACTATGAGGCAGAGCCAATTGCAGCTAGCAACAAGTGTAATGTGAGACAACTTGTTGGATAAGACATCAGCCTGTGACTGGATACTGAACTCTCTTTCAGAAGAAACACAGTAAGTACAATAACATAAACATCAATACAATTAAAAGTAAGGCAGCTTAACAGTATTCTATATTCCAAAATGTCAATACAAACTAACAAATCAAGAGTTAATTGAATTTTCACTATTTAATTCATCTTTAGGAAATGTTACCTAATAAGGAATATAACACTGGGAAAAAGGTAGTTAGGAAGATTTAGTGGAATACTTTTATACTACTGATATGTGCTTTGTTAAAAGAAAATGATCTTGATGTACTGCATGCATATTACACAAAATGTGATGGTTATACACAAAAATTGTTACATACATCATTTTATTTTTAGTCTAGTTCATATGAAGTTGCCTGTATAGCATTTTACCTTTAACAGGGTTTGACTTTTAATAACTGTTCAACAGGTTTACAGGTTACCTTTAACAGGGTTTGACCTTTAATAACTGTTCAACAGGACAAACACAAATCAAGACCATGTAAGTGCAGAAATTTGAAGTAATCTTTTCTTACTCAAATAAAACAGTAAATGTGAAAAATTGTTAACATTGTATATAAGCCCTGAAGCTGTACAATATCACCAGATCAATAACACATACTACTGTACATCCAATTTTTGATTCTATTGACAAGACAAAAATGTGACCAGTGGCAAAATACCAGTTTTCCTCTGTTGTTGATATTGAACACAGACTATGAGTCATTTTTAATGGACATTCTGCTAAGACAGTGTTGACTGTGGCAAAAGAAGAGGAATGGTCCTGTTATACTGGCTAGGAACAATTCAATCTTTAAAGGCCTTTTGTTCTCTTCCATTAGAAATCCAGTGATTGCACAATAGTTAATATTGTGGTTTACGGTGTTCATGTTCATTGTGTTATTAATTATGTTTATAAACTATAAAGCACAAATTTTAGAATTTTGTAATTCACATATTTTAGCACACGTGGGACAATCTTTAGCCACTTACAAAATCAGCACCATGGAATTTTCTTTTCTTTTTCATGCTCAAACCTTTTTGATTGGCCCTTGTATATAAAGATTTTAAATTCACTCAAAGACAGACTGGTTAGGAATGCATTCAAGTTAAAATGAAAAAAAAATAAAACAAAAAAATGTAGATTATACTTTGGTATTCAAAGATATCAGTAGACTAGTAGTAAAAGTGAATGATGCATTGACTATACATAGTTTGTGTTGTTAATAGTTACAGCAGAGTAAAGTTCATGTTGAAAGAAGTCTCAGCTACACTCTTAAAAATAAAAATGCAAAAATGTTTTATTCAGAGCAAAGAAATAGGAGAACCATTTTTGGTTCCTAAAAGAATCATCCACATGAAGGTTCCAGAAAAAATATTTATTTAGATCTGTAACAGATTCCATTAAATTACTATGAACAGAGATAACATGCACGTCCAATGATTTCCAGCATAGGCTTCAGCTGCCCTGTGACCTATTTTGGGTGGATGGAAAGACAGATGATAACAGAAATGTGTAATACCAGTGGGTTCTTGATTTTAAAAGAACTCTTGCTGCACAACAACACAGCCTCAGTTCATGTTTTCTTGATATGTCTGTATCCTGCTAGGTAGCCTATAATACATTAAAGAGTTGTGTTTGTCCACATATTAGGAACCTTATCAAAGCACAAAAATCAGATATTATTTGCAAATAACCCTTTACAGAATGGAATTGTGCCACTAAGAACTGCACAACCCAGTAAAGTACCATTAAAGAACTGTTATTTTTAAGATTGTGCTTTACCTCAGCAAAAAGAATATTCTGAGAATTACGTCTGTCCCCACAAGAACAGTCGAAAGCAAACAGTTGTATAAAATGTTAGTATGCTCAGAAACTGTCATGCTAATCTGTCTTCTGTATTGCTGGCTTTTGCAAAACAGGATATGGGAGATCATTCCTGGGTTCTCCGTCCATGAAGTTAGTTTTCAGAACATATAAAACAATCCTTAACAATAATGCAAATCAAGAAGGAGGCAACTGACCCCAACTTCATCTGCCCCAACTTCATTCTGTGCTATATTACCTTGATCTGACTTATTTATTCATGTGTCACCAGCCTTGTCCTACCTCTGTATAATTAAGCAACCTGGTGATTATCAGGTGTGACATAATAAGGAGGATATGTTCAAATTTAAGCACAGCTAAGCCACCTTTTTTGAGTTCTTTATTTGTGATTTTAACTTTTAGTGAGTCTCTTTCGCAAATTGTTATTTAAATAATAAATAATAATAATTCATTTTATTTATAAGGCACTTTACATTAGTTGTAAATCGCAAAGTGCTACATAAAAATATTTAACAAAGACAAAACAAGATAAAAACAGAGATAAAACAACAATAAATAGTGGCATTCTTGTTAATATGCTTTTCTAAATAAAAAAGTCTTTAGCTGTTTTTTAAAACAGCCCACAATCTGCTGTGTTCTCAGGTTCTCTGGTAGGGCATTCCTGAGGCGTGGAGCAGCGACTGCAAAGGCTCGGTCACCCATTGTACTGTACGAAGTTTGGTCATAGGGGGCAAAGGTGGTAGATATTTGCGAAAGTTTTCTTGTAGTAGATTGTAATATAAGGAGTTCCTTGAGATATTGTGGAGCATTTCCATGAATACACTGATTGGTGAGCAAACAGAGTTTGTATTCAATACAGAGGTGAATAGGAAGCCAATGAAGTGACTGAAGGATTGGTGAAATGTGCTCATATTTCCGCACCCTCATCAGGATCATTGCAGCACTATTTTGAATCTGTTGGAGCTTTTGAAGGCTCTTGTTGGATATCCCAATGAGGAGTACATTACAATAGTCCAGCCTGGAGGAGACAAAGGCATGAACCAGCTTTTTAGCATCACAAAGGGAGAGGAGGCAAGGATGGAGTTTGGCTATGTTTCGAAGATGAAAGAATGCAGTTTTACAGAGGTGATGAAAGTGTGTATAAAATGACAGATAGGAGTCTAATTTGACACCCAAATTTGTAACAAAGGCAGAGAGGGTAATAGTATGACCAGAAAAGGAAATACAATTTACAGAGGAACGAAGATGATGGGGGGTACCAATTAAAAGAGCTTCAGTTTTGGTGCTGTTCACCTTAAGGAAGTTCTTGGACATCCAGGCCTCAATCTCATCCAAGCAGGAGGAAAGGGTTAATGGAAGTGTAAGAGAAATTGAATCCAGTCTCACATAGAGCTGCGTATCATAGGCATAGTAATGGAATGAAACTCCATGCCTGCTGATGATGTGACCCAGGGGCAGCATATAGATGTTAAAAAGGGTCGGCCCAAGGACTGATCCTTGTGGGACCCCACAGATGACAGTGTCGGTACGAGATTTAGCATTCCCCAGGGCCACATACTCAGCCCTATCTGTGAGATAGGACTCGAACCACTCCAGAGCAGTGCCAGAAAGTCCAATTATATGGTGGAGACTATGGTGAGATCCAGGAGGATAAGGAGTGATGGAGAGCCCTGGTCAGCAGCCATCAGGAGGTCATTGGTGACTCTGACCAGGGCTGTCTCTGTACTGTGAGAAGATTGGAAACCCGATTGAAATTTTTGAAATGTTTTTCCCTTTTTCATGCTCTGACATTTTTTTAATTTTGCTTGTTGGTATATTGCTTACTATATTTGTTTTTGCTTTTGCTCATGCTGTGTATCTGATCTACTGACTTCTTTTCTGTATCAATAAAGCATTTTTTAACTTTTTATTTATTCCAGATACTCTTTCTGACTGCAGTATGTCTCTCATTACTTCTTTTTCAAAGATCAAACAATTAGATCTCTCTTATATTATGTGTCACTGTTGCTCGCTTAAGTACCTATGAGCATTCTGTTCTCATTGGCTGCCCTTTACCCACAAAGAGTGTGACCATGAGAAATTACAGGTATTTAGACAAGCAAAGAGTAACACAACAGGGCTGACTTTACTAACAATAGAATTCTCAGACAAGAATATGACTCTGCTTATCAATCTATACAAACTCTTTGCAGCTATGCCCCTCAAAGACACAAAGTGTTTTTCCAAGTTCAGACAGACAAAAAAATGCAGATGAAATAGGTTATTGAAAAATGAGACACAAAACAAGAGGGGTGTGAGTTGGTAAATAAGTTAGCAAAAATTATATGTATAAATGAAGAAGTAGAGTTCATAGTAGAACCAACTCACCATGGGTAAAACACATACAAAGACAAAATCAAAGGAAATGTGGCAATGACAGACTAATAGAGATCACTATCAATAGCAACAACTTGTTTCTGGTGGCACAGTGGTGTAGTGGTAGCGCTGTTGCCTCACAGCAAGGAGACCAGTGTTCACATCTTGGGTCCTCCCTGAGTGGAGTTTACATGTTCTCCATATGTCTGCATGGGTTTCCTCCCACTTTCCAAATACATGCAGGTTAGGTGAAATGACAATGGTAAATTGGCCCTAGTGTGTGTTTGATGTGTGTGTTCATCCTACAAAGGACTGGCTCCTGGTACCAGGGTTTCTTTCTTCACTGTGCTAGCTGGGATAGGTTCCAGCCCCTCCATGACCCTATTTGGATTAAGTAGGACAGAAAATGAAATGACAATTATTTTTTAAAACAGACTTTACATTATACAACATATCTAAAGGAAAGATACAGTACATAAAGGTAAAAGCAATTAATCATGGTTTAATTATACCACAAGCTCTCCTAAACTATGCAAGTCTTCCAAATAATTGAACAAACATAAAAACAACCCAAATGCTTCATTTAAAACAACTAGTCTAACAAAAAAGTAATCAAACCTGTTAGCTATTATTTCCCTTAATATTATTAGCAAGGATATTATGGATTTCTTTAGTTAGTAAACTAGATACTGTACATTATAACAACAGCCTATTCTTTAAGCCAAATTTAAAGTATATTTTTAAAATGTTCACCAAAATAAATTTATCAAATTTTAACAAACCACTTGGTATGTCAAACATATTTGGCTAAATAATAGGCAAGTTATCCTAATATCTCATCCAAATACTTATTAAACATGGTTTCTGCATCAACTGTTTGATATGCTAGTTTGTTCCAGATTCCTGTGTTCCTTTTTGTGAAAAATTGTTCTGTGTTCCTATTGTTCTGCCAAATATTAATGAACTACAGCAACTGTGTATTAATGCAGTGCATATCATTTAACTACATGTTAATGAACTACAGCCACTGCCTAGGATTATTTATTAAATAAAGAAACATGGTATACAGTCCCCATTATATAAATATACTATACAACTGAATTGAATAATCTCCAAAGATTTTCATTTCCCACCAACATCTATTTACTCACTATTAATATAAAGATGTAGGGGCTAATACTAGATAGATAGATAGATAGATACTATTTAGGATATGAGATTTTACTTGAGCAAAGCACTAAGCTCAGGACTGAAGCTAGAAGTCAGTCTTTGTTTTGGTTAAGATGAAATCAAGGAGGTCCTCAAATTAAAGTCAAATACAACTCCAGGCTGGACAGAATAAGAAATAAGAAATATCCCCCTGTATTTTTCTGATCTCTCTGCATGTACGACAGGCACCCAAATTCTATAAACAGATCACTGTAATTCCAATTGCTAAAACTGCTACTGCAAAGTCTCTGAATGGTTTCACTCTGGTTGTCTTAATTTTTCATATTATGAAATCCTTTGCAAAGCTGAATAAAAGCATGATGGTAAACAAAACTGAGGTCCACTGTATCTGGACCCTTATTAATTTACTTATAGAGGAAAGCCGGAGGTGGCGGACACCACAGGTACATTTCTCCATCTGTTGTATGAGTACATGGAACATTGTAGAACAAGACTACATTGTTGTTTATTGATTTTTTATCTTCTTGTGAAAGTGTCTTATTTTAAGGAGCCAAGCTGCTTCCAGTTTCACTTTTCTCAGAAGCTAATTACTCATCTCTGTGTGGAGGAGTTTAACTTGATTGCCGCGATCCTGCATTTTTTTTTTTACCTAATAGAATACAAAGAGTAGCTATAGATGGCTTCTTCTCTCCACTATAATTATTGTAGTACCTTGCCCCTACTTATGTTTTTCTTTATATTTTCTATTTAGCCCTGTTCATATTCCTTGTCTCTTTTATATTTTACTTTGGGTTGTTCATTTTTCTTAAATTCTTTTCTGTTTCTCCCAGGGCAGGGTCTTGTATCGAGTTATGACTCTCAGATGCTGTGGCCATTAGGGTCACATTTACCTGAAATGACTGTTTAAGACCCTCTTTTCCTATTTCCCATTCATTTTTAATGATTTTTTGTTTTATTTCAATATATCTACAGTATATGTTTTCATTGTACTTATTTTAGCTAAATTAGTGCTGAATTTTGTTATATTTGCCTTAGTTTTTCAGGTTCTCTTTTAGTATTTCACATATTTTTTTAGTTCCTAGGTATAATGCCCTATATCATGACTATGAAGCATTACAAAAACACACCACTCTGCATATAGATATATTTTATAATACAGAAAAACACCTCTCCTATTATTATGTGATCTCCCAAACAATTGATCATTAAGAATAATGGATGATACCTGTTTAAACTAAATAAGACTTCTTATATGTAAACTGTTAACAGAGAATAAAATACAAAATTAAATGTTATATATGGTCTCATTTTCTTATTTAAAATATACTGATACAAATGTCAAGGCGACCTACATAAACAGGGAGGCAGTTTCAACTACCTTTTTCGCTTACAATGTGTCATATCTAGAAGGAGCAAAATAGAATATATAATATAACTGATTACGCTAAAAAAGAGCAGATTGCACTCTGTAGCAGCTTTATGTTATACATAAAATATGATACAGCGCATAAAATACATGTAACATTTGATCTAAATTCCAGCTTTCTAAACCACAATAGCAGTATTTTGCTGTTTGCTTAAAATGGATTAATATTTAACAAGTTTCCATTTTTATGTTTATTTTTACAAAAGTAAAATGCCCTTTATACCCTGAAATGGACTGGCACTGTATCCAGGGTTTGTTCCTGCCTTGCGCCCTGTGCTAGCTGGGATAGGCTGCAGACCTCCAAGCAAGACCCTTGTGTGGATTAAATGGGTTAGAAAATGACATGACAAAATGTACTTTATGCATAATAGTTATTTTTTCAAATAAAAGTTCACTTATTTGAATGTCTGTATTTGTGATCAAGTAGTCTTCATGATGAGTAAACAATATTTTTTTTCTGGAATATAACAGACTCAAAGCACTAGTGTGATCCAAATTTCATCAGGCAGCTATCCATACCACAAAATGGAAGACATTTTAGTTACGTACAGTTTTTGGAGGTTGGGAAGCAATAGTCAGAATTTTTGGCATGCAGTTCAGAACATTCCTACAATTAAATAAGGAAAGCGCCCACAAAATAAATCCCAGCAGAAGAAAATCATGTAATTTGTAAAGATAATGCATGATTTTTGCAGGAAGGGAGAAGAAAAATATGGTAAAATGCTATTCTCTGAAAGGTGAAAGGTTCAACACACCAGATGGTGTTTTAGATATTGTGTATATGATGTGCTTGCTCAACATTGAATTAGTTATGCACATGGACTCCCAGGGAGTGTCTCTCATCATTTTAAGAATGTTATTAAAACAAAAGAGCAGTATTTATAGTATTTTATGTTTGAATAAATCAAATGTATAATATTTTTCTAAAAAATAAAATGAAATGGACATGTGAAAAAGCTAAATGTATCAATTCAATTTACTGTCACACTTTAAAAAATTTCTTCCTGCCTAACTTCTAGATACCTGAAAGAAGCTGGAACATGTGTTTTATACCCTTCCAAATTAAAACAGCAAAAAAATAGTACTTGTCATTACACTTTAGCCCCATTATTCCAATTAATAGCTGAGGTTTATTGTACTATGGCAGCCATTCCTGCAAATTCTATAAGAGTTCAGTGGCTTTTGTATATCATAATATTACTTCTGTGTACTTTTCCATTGCATTTTATAATGCCTACATCCCTATTACAGTAGTTGCAGACAAAAACACATCTGTTCTTACATTTCATGATGAACAACCCTGCATTGTGTGTAAAACACATTTAAACCTACTCCACTTCTCCTTCACTCTCTCCAGACTTAAAATGAGTTTCACTTTTTAAGTCTTTGGCACATCTGCTCAAAATTGTCCCTGCTAAAGTTAAATTATGCAGTTTTAGTTTTTGAAAATATGCACCACCAAAACACTGTTAAATACATTAGTTTATGATCATTAGATCCTAATAGCTCAATTCCATCTATATCCTGAATTATTTCCTCATTATTACGAAATACTAAATCTAGATAGAATTCCCTTGTCATTGGTGCTTTAACATACTGTGTTAAAAATAATCATTGATTATGTTAAAAAATCTCATATTCTTGTGGTTTGCCCTTCTCCCCCTGTTGTTCAGTTTGGATGTCCAGTCAGCTCTAGGAAGAGTTGTGATTGTTGTAGACTTCTTCCATTTAAGAATTACAGAAGCAACTGTGCTCTTGAGAACCTCCAGTGCTTCAGAATGTTTTATAGGCTTCCTCAGTTCTGTGTGTCAACACAATCCTGTATCTGAGCACTACAGGCATTTCCTTTAAACTCATAGCTTGTTTCTTGCACTAATATACATTGTCAGCTGTGGAACAGAATATAGACAAGTGTGTCCCTTTCCTAATTATGTGCCATGAATTGAATTTACCATAGGTGGACTCCAAAGTTGGTGAATAAACCTCTCAGTGATGATCAACAGAATAGCCAAATTTCAGGTCTCATAACAAAGGGTCTGAATATTTTTGTCAGATATTCAGATTTTTTTCAGCTTTAATACATTTACAATCATTTCTAACATCCCATATTTGCTTTGTTGTTCTGTAAAATTGAATGTTCCTTAATATAGGAACAAATAAATATAAATGATGTTAGCATAAGTGTGCAACATAATAAAATGTGAAAATGTAAAGGGGTCTGAATATTTTATGAATGCACTGTATTTTGTTTTTTGTGTTTATTTTTTTCTATGTGGAAGCACATTTTTTTTACAAGAAAGAAACAAAAAAGCAAATTAAATTCTTTTAAAACAATTTGAATTTCACAAGTGCAATCAGATCTGTAATGTTTATCAACAGGAGAGTTACAGAGCTAACAAGAGAAAGGTGGAGAATGAATACAATTATAGTTCATTTAAGTTCATTGGGCTACTGTGTAAACAGCAAAAAAAATGCAAGTATCGTTGTTCAATGAGATTAAAATTCCAGTATAAGGAGTCAAGGACTAGAGCCAATGGAATGATGTTGTAAAAGTGACAAATTATGGTGATTTTAACATTGAACAATATACTCTTTTTTTGGAATTCATTGCTATTATCCATTGTTTTAACATTCACCTTTAATCATGTTCATTTAATATCCATGTTTTTTCATCTGCTCATCATTGAGATGAAGTCAAACCTATGTAATACGTGAATAATTTAAATTGCTGGACGCATATGGTAGTATTTATCACTACCACATATCACTTGAGACCTAGGCTGGTGCACGTTCTCTATGAATGTTGCATACTCTTCCTACAGTTATATGAGTTTAGCCCAGAAACTGTTATTTCTTCCTATAGTTAACATGGTGATTGAAGTCTCTAAATTATAGCTTGTTATGAGTGTTTATGTGCATTCACATCTACTGATATGTCCTTCAGGGTGAATCTTGTTCAAGTGCCAGTTGTTGACAGGACAAGGTGGGCCCCCGTAATACTTTTGTGCAATTTTCTACAGTAATTTTGTTTGCTTTATAAAGTGGCCTGTGATGATATTTGATGTGAAAGGCAGTATACACAATAAAGATTAATTGATGGGTCCTGAAGTGAATAGTTAGAAAATAAAAAATGAAACGTTACCAGACACATTAACCTAATTCAATAAGCACCATAAATTAATATGGTTAAGCAGCCATCATGCGCTAGATGGACTGTGTCAGTTTCACTGGGAGGAGTTCCACTGTGTTCCATGTCCATTGTTTGTCTTTAGGTACCCTAGTTTCCTCACTTGTCCCCAAACACTTGCTCTTCGGGTGAACTGATGACTCTGGATTTGTCCCTTATCATCTATGCGCGACTGCACCCATGGATGTCCCAATCAGGCATGGACTCTGTCTTGCACATTTTACTGCTTGGCTAGAGCATTTATGTACATAATTTAGAAGTGGGCTTAGAAAATGAATGTACAGATGGCTAAAACCTTTTTTTAAAAGATGCAATGTTTAACTGAAATAGATAAAAGGCATATGTTTCCCCAATTCGACAAAAATAATGGGCTTTATATTTAAATGGCCACCTGTACTACTCAATTCCTGCTATAAAATGTATTGATCAATTTATATGTGTAACCTTGTTGGCTTTATACAGTAATTACTTTTACAGAATTAAGAAAATTAAAATATGAAAGCCGAATTGAAAGCAAATATGTCTACTTGGCTACAGCACAAAGAGGAACTTTCCTGAGACATTTAAAGCTAAAAAATGACACCAAGTTGATTCTCACATATTGAAATTTCGCTTTCATCTGCAGAGTGTAACAATAAATGTCTGTGTCTGCTGTAGTTAATGTATACATTTAATGTAGGTTTTCAGAAGTAGTCCTTTTGAGGTTTATTCCAAAGTATGAAATTTGCCTTGAGCTGTTAAGCCCCATCACTGCAAGATGCCAGCTTTAATAGTATAATCTAACTAGCTTTGATTTTTAAAAGAAAAGTTACATGAACGTTTGGTTTGTGGTTAGTAGGAGTTTTACTCAAAATATTTAGTTTCTCACTTGTTTGGATAATGCCCCGTTTTCTCTTGTTCTTTTTTTTTTATTCTCGACGTCTTCAAATATTCCGTAGTACCCTAGTACACGAATTATTATTAATTGAAGCTTCTCCTTTCATCTTCAGTTAAAGCAAAGTGTCCATTGTTTTTCGAAAATGTAAAATGCAGAATAGAAGACGTTAATTATAATTTACAATGGATAAAAGAAAGTCACTCGTTTTTTTCTTTTTTGTCCGCTATTAATAACACCTTATAATAACAAATTTTGAACCTCCGTAGTACGGGACAGCCAAGTCAAGTCCTGCGATCGCTTGTGCGCATGCGCGCTGCTGTGCCCATCTCGCGCTTGCTGGCTCTGCGCTGTACAACTGACGAGAAAATGAACTGAGCGAAGAGTGTAATATTCAAACAAACTTATAATACTGATGAAGTTCTTAACAGAAGAAACACTGAGTGGAAACACCCATTTGGGTATTCATTTTCCTAAGGATTTTTGCCACTTGGCTTGTGTCTTTTATTTACTTTTTTTACCTGAAAGACAAGAATTTTGTGAGCTTAAGTGTATCTGACAGCGCGGCATAAAGCCGAATAAACAATTGCGCATTTAACGTGTTGTGAACGGGACAGATGCAGTGAGCGAGGCAAAAGGAGAAGGAATCACGGGTGTGCGAAGAGAAGGAAGAAGCCGGGCAGCAGGGTACGCACCTCACGAGTTTTCCTTTCCTTCAAAATCAGTCGTGTTTTTTTTTTTTTTTTTTTTTTGTATTCTATCATGCGCAAACGTGATTTTAACTGGTTGCGCCACGGCGCAGTAAGCAGCTAATGCTGAGAGTCGAAAGATTAGAGTCGTTGTTTGTGGCGAAATATCACGTCGTGAGTAAGCAAGACAAAAGTCGAATTGAGGGCATAAGTAAAGAATTAGCCGTGGGGCTTTGTGGACGTGGACTGACAGCGAGCAGGAGTCTTGCTCACAGTCAACTGAGAGTGCACACCGGTTTGCGCTTGTATTCTACAGAGCTCCTGTCTGTGCCGTTGGGTGTCTAAATTAAAAGAGAAAGGACTAATTTAGATGACATGTTCAGCGCGGAGCTTTTCATCGTAATACTTTAACACACGTTTCAATATTTGGCGTACCCCTTGCTAGGTCAGTTTTATTTACATTAATTTAAAGGTGAGCAGATGTACATTGCCGAGTAATAAAAAGTGTTGAAGTCACCTTTGATTGTTTACAGTATTTTTAACAATAAGATGCAGCACTGTTCGTAATAACCACGTAAACAATTTAACTCCTTAACTAAACTTACTCAGGCATTCATTGCATATTTAGGGGCTTGTTTTAATTCGGTACATTACGAACATAAATTTAGTGGCCAGATAGTAAATTTTTACAAAGCACTTGTAATGCAAGGAGGTGGAAGGCGCGTTACATTTAATTTTAACCGTGGCAGCTAAAGTGATTAAAAGAAGTAATGGTTTTCAGCGGACTAAGTAATCGTTGAATTCTAGTTACGGTACATCCCGTGTTGACATTAGCGGTCGATAATTTAACAATACAGACTTGCAATAAATCTCTCGATTAGTCTGATCGCCCTGTACTATATAAGTGACATTGTAGACACGTTTCTTGCAGTTTGCATTGTCCAGACAGGACGATGTATGTATGTGTGGACGTGAATGCATTTACGCGATTCTGGTTTGTAAGGAAGCAGGTTATGTTTTGATTGAGTTCTCTTACACGTGGAGTCTATGTTGTATTTGATTTGAAAGAGGAAGTGGCGATTCCCTTACAGACACATTCACATCCCTGTGTTCAAACTCAGCAAGCTATTATCCTGTCTTTTTGGCTGTCATTACAGACACTTCTAAAATCTGATACCTAGGAAAACATAACAGGTTGGATTTCTCATTAAGGAATCATACTTCCTAGATTCACAACGGTCGGGCTTTGTTTGGAACTGCAAAATGTATTCATTCTTTGCACCCAGTGCTCGACTTTTTTATAGTTATAATTTGTAACTTAGTTGTTCCGAAAATGGAAATACTTGGTAGACGGCATAGTGCTGGCGTGCACCGCATTTAGATTGCGCAGTTCGTCTGTATTAGTTTATGCACAAAATTTATGACTGTACTATAATCACTACTATTTAAAGTACATTTAACCCTAAAAAGGATCAATTCACTGAATTCTGTTAAAATCTCTTTTAGTGTGATCAAATCTTAATCATCTGACGCATATTTTTGTAGGGTTTGATTTTTTATTTATACATTTAAAATCGATCTATGCTCTGTGCTCAAACATTTATCCAATAGTGTTCTTTGTTTAGGTATTTTGCGGATGTTTTTACTAATTATACATTTATCTCATAATTTAATTAGCACAATATTGGAATGCATTCACTATTCCTAAAAATGTTACTATTATTGCAAAATATCACTGGTTGCTTGACTAATTAAGTGTCTCTCTTTATTAATATTGTGACCGTAAATACTTTTTATACTGTGGGTTTTAGTATTCAATGAAGCGCGGTAGAATTTTTTCTGTAATCTGTCTTAATTCATATTACCGCAATAAATGTCAGCTCTCTCAGTAACAGACTTTACTTTTGCTTGCCCATTTTCACTCTTATCATGTGTGTTTTAAATAAATATATACTTTTCATGTTTTTCAGTTTTTATTGCTTTAATACCCTTATAGTAGACAAACACATTTTAAAGAAAGGAAGCTAATTTACTGTCTTAGTCTATAGTGCACTTTTATCAAAGTGTTTGGGCAAAATGGTCAGAGAATTACAATTAGTAATCTTTTATTATTCTTTTATTATTATTATTTTATTCTTATCTTTTATTATTATTAATAATAATAACAATAATACATTTTATTTACATATAATAGTTTTTTGTGTAGGGTATTTTACAATTACACGTGTATACTTATTTTGTGTAATAACTCTTACTTGAGCATTTGTTAGTATTAACTAGTTATATTAAAGTTTGAAAGACTTTATTGTACTATATATTATTGTATGTGTGCAACTTAATCACTCATGTGTAAGTAAACATTAAAATTTTATCAGTAAAGATTTATATGATTCTCAAATTGTAATATTTTAAGTACTTCAATGATTGTTTGTTCAATGTATGTGTTAAATATTCACTTCACTTTAATGAATAGTTTATTTAAATTTACAATGTGCACTCTGAAATTATATTTACACTAGCTTCATTGACAAATAATACAAGGACATCAATTGTTAATATATTTAAAAAATGTATATAGAACTGAAATTTTTCAAAGTTTTAGTAAATATTGAATTACTTTTTAATGTTTACACATTTAGCAGAACAATTTAAATTATAGCCTTATTGTTTACTAACAGCTTACTACCCCACTAGATCTGGATCAAATATCATGCTGCCTGTGAAGAAGTTATTATTCATATTTGTAGGACTTGGTAACCGTAATAAAAACAGAAAATTGCTCAGAAGTATAAGACAATTTCAAACAGAGATGTATGATGCATTTTCTGTTACTGACAAAAATGAACATTTTCTTTAAATAAGGTCTTTACTACACTAATTGTTTTCAGTCAAAGTGGCAATGTACATTGTTGTCTTACTGTTTTAAACTCTTTTGTATGTTTTATATCACTGGAACACTGGAAAAGTTTGTGTGTAGCCAGATGTAAAATCTGACGTACTAGCAAAACATTTTGAAAACTCCAGAAATAGGCTGTTGATCCCTTTACAGTTTCCTTTTGTCATCAGATATATACATTAAATTTAATTTGAAGCGAGTGAAAAAATATCTCTGTAGAATAGTTTGATGGAGTTTTCTATCAGTTTATGAATTCTGTTATAAAGTGTTTATTATACTATATTCTAAGACTATAAATTAGATGTGTCACCTTCATTGCAACTTATAGTAACTCATTTGTTGCCTATCCCACACTTATTTAAAAACATTTTTAAATATAACAATTAAGCTCTTACATTTCATTTACTTTTAGCCTCGGTGAGGATCACATTTTTTTAGGCAATCACTGTAACTGAAACAATGTTTAAAATGAATGAGTGTCAGTGTGAAATTTTGTAAACTCAATATTTAGTGTACCTGATTAATCAAAGTGAAGCTAATGTGTGTAGCAGACATAGTAGTCTGTTGTGGTTTGAAGTTGAGGGAGACTGACTAAAACGTTCATTTAAATTCTTATTATACTCAGGAGCACACAAAAAATGTTTAATATATGTGAATGTAATACTTTATTTTATTATAAAAGTGATCTTTTAAAGTATACTGTTAATTCTGTTTTAATGTGAAAAATAATGTTTCAGTTACCAAACAGAAGCATAATGCTCTGTTTGGAGTGTTTGCTGACACTAAATTTAATTTTGGTTTCTGATGATTTTCTCTCAGTTATATTAAACTATTGTGTTAATATGGTCTCATGGCAGAAGAACTAGACACCCATCCCCTTGTTACTATCTTGCCCTTACACTGAGCAGTGACATTAAGGGTTATCTTGGTGATACTAGCCATTGATTGACATATTAAGTAGTGACTCTTAACAAGTAAAAATTAGACAGTTACTAAAAAGTGAATATTATAAAGTTAGTGCTAAATAAAAAACTTAATTAGCTGCAGTATGTACTGATGAATATGACAGCATTATATTTACTAGTAAATTTTAGCATGCTCCTAAATTATTAAGTTTTATTTTTATAGGTAACTTGTATATTGAATATGACAAGTCAGAAGAATTTAACGAATGATTTGACCTACAGAGTACAGTGAGTGACTTATGAAGATTCCAAATAAATCAAACTAGCATAGTGTAAAAGCAATTGGGTAATGGGAAATGCAAAATATAGTTGTTTTGTGAAACTTTATTATTTAACTATTTAAAGCCAGAACTTCATTTTGTTTATTTATTGAAAAATGTCAAGGTTGGGGCATAACATTTGTTATGGTTATTTTATTTTTAATGCAGCATAGTTTTCAAAAGAAAAATAATCACTTAGAGGTGAATGTTAGCAATTCATTTGATTACCACTTTCAGTAACCATTTCTACAGTAACAGCATAAATAAAACGTACTATAATATGGTTCTGGGGTAAAGCTTTTGGATCCTTTATTATTGGATATCATTCATTTTGCGTGAATTTTATCATTGGTAAGAAAATGATTTGTTTTATTTTGTTAGTATTATTTCTGTAAAATAATTTTATGAGAAGTTTTAATTATAGGTATTAACTTCATGGTAGGTGACAACAACACCTGTAAGATTATGAGCAAGTACTTTGTATTCAGCCTTGTCAGTTTCATTCAATACAAGGAATCTTTCTTGGTGACATACTTATGTTTAAAAGCATCCATCCATTTCTGAACATTGCTTAATTAGTTTTCTTTCTTCTTTTGCTGTGATCATTTTCCCTCTTGTCTGCGAGCTTTGTATATAGTGAGTGCATTGTTTAAGATAATTTGTACAAAATAGCAAATAAAAGAGCAATCATTTTAAATAGCTAGGCTTGTTTCACATAATCCTTATGGAATGTGCAGAGTCTCAGCATACCAAGGTGCTTAAATAAAATCCTTACTCTTTCTTGAGCTTCATGACTTAGCATTTAAATCTTATTAGTATATTTAAAGTTGTTTTTTGCCTATGTACATAAGAAGAATAATTCTTATTGTTAGTTTGTTGTTTCCTTTTCTGCTCTGCTTTTTTAAATATTAGGTGATAAAATCACCAGCAAACAACGTTAAGTAATTTTTTGTAAATACTAAATTTTTGCACTCTTTTAGGAACTTAGATTGGTTTGGTGAATAAGAAACTACAGCAAGGACCATCCATGGAAGATCAGCACGAGCTGACTGAACAATCAGTGAGTTTACCATATATTCTGTTAAAAAGTGAACAGCCTGTTAAAACTTTTTGAATTTGATGAACTACACCAGCTGTCAGATGTAGTTTTCACATTTGTAGGAGGATTCTGGATGTGATTCTATGCCATACAAATACTGTACAGTTATATACCATAAACCTTGTCTTGGCTTTGTAGCACCATATGAAACGCTGAAAGTCAATTGGTGCAATTATTCCTTCTTTATATGTGTATTTCTGTGACAGTAATTGCATAAAAGCTTTTTATAGGCTTTCACTAGAATAGTAAATTACAATGTAAAGAAACTCTGATTCTTAACTGCTTGAACACAGTTTTGGGATTTTACCATGACCACAAAGTGGGATCAGAACTGCATTTAAATCTATTACCATTTAAATTCATCAAACATTTCAGCTTACAAGCCACATTCCCTGTTAAGACGGAGTAAACAAACACATTATAAGCCCTTTTCCTAAATTAATACTTGCTTACAAACACTAGACATCTGACCTAATGGATTTGTAAACTGCAAAATTATATAACACCATTAATTAAGTGATATGTTGGAGTGGAAGCTACACAAGTATACTTTGTGATATTCATATTGCTGTCTACAGGCCAATCATGAGGGTTGCTGAAAACACAAATACACTGATTTGTTAAAGTAATGATGTATCCTCCATTTACCCTCAACGAATCAGCTTCAGAATTATGACATCATAAAGTGGAGAATATCTGCAAGAAGGCAGATAATTTCACATGCTTTAAAAATTGTTTAAAGAATTTTGCTTAAATAGGAATTTAAATGACGGTGATTTTTTTCTTCCAAAATCATAGAATTTGGTATACATTTTCGTAAATGAAGAAAGTTGTTTTTTTTCTGCCTTAAAATAGCTGATTTTTCATTCCTTGTTTTATGAAGTCAAAGGAAAATATTAAATTGGATTGGATGAAGGTGGATGAGTGTTTAGTGATGGCAAATGTGATGTGATTCAAAGAAGAACAGAAACTTGACAATATCATAATTAACTTAAAGTAACACACATGCAATTGCTTTTGATATTGCCTATAAATCCAGTCAAGGGTAAGTCAAATATAAGCCCATAGGGAAAAATACACAAGGGGTCATTACATTTTAGTTGCTATCACAATAGTAAATTTGGCAGTATATTATGTTGACCATGTGTAACAGCGGCTGGTTGTGCTGGATGCTAATAAAACAAGATCATGTAATCCTAGTTTAATTGCTTTAGTTTCCTATGTTTGCTTAATGTTTAATTTCAGATGACTGACAAAACTGACATGTCATTAGCAATATTTCCATAGTGAAACTTTTTGATAAAAGAAATTTAAATGTATATATTTCTCTTTGTCTGGTGATAGTACATGATGTAAATGATAACACCAGCCATTGGTTAAAATTTGGTTCATGATGCAAGAAATCAAATCATTGTTTTTCAGAATAAATGTGGGTACTTGCAGTGAAGGTATTTTGCCAGTTTAAGCACTTGCTTGACAACGGCATATTTTTAAAAATTTCAGAATTGTATGCATAGCCAAATTGTAAGGAGTATTGACATGATGCTGATAAACTGGTTTATGTACTGAGGATAAGTATTTGTCCAGACTGAGTTTTATCAGAGGCACACAACTGAAACTGAACCATCAGAATATGGTGTTGCATTATATTTATTTCTACACATGTAACATATTTTAGATATTGTAGTGCATGAGATAGGGCAAATGTAGGTTTTGTTAACCTTGATTAGTACTGATCTTTCACTGTATTAATCCAGTATATATTTTTCATGTTTCATGTTTTCATTCATTTAATCCTTCTGGATCACTAAAAAGAATCACTCATAACTTAAAATAATGTGCAAAATAATCCAACTAATTTACTTTACAAGACATAGCAAAGTAACGGGGTGCTTTCTTTATTGAGATTCAGAGGGTCAGATGCTTGAGACTTATGATACCAATCAAATCTTGCAAAATTTTCAGTATAGTTTTGTCCTATACCGAAAAGTACCAGACTGATGTCACTCTCACATTTGTTAATTTTCAGATATGTATACTTTTTGTTGATTGATATTTGGGCTTCATTTTTTACACACGGACAGAAACATATAAAGTACACCCCCAAAATTCGACAGGGTTATGTTCCTAGAGCACCTGCGAATTGTGAAAAATTCAAAAAATTTCTAAATTTCAAAAAATTAAATTATTAACCGAATTTTTGATGTGGTTAAAAAATGCCTATTTGTATAGTTTAAACCCTAAATACAGTATACCCCCAACGCACTTTAATTTCATTGCAAACTCAGCTTAATACATTACCTAAAAAATTACCTTAATACATTACCTAAAAACAGAATGTAAAGGTAAACCCATATACTGTACAGTACTGTACTGCAATGTCTCCCGCGGTGTTAGAATGTTAAATAACAATGTTACTGCTATATGTACTGTAATTCATGCAAGCGCGTTTTCTTTGTTATAAGTAGAGTAAATACATAATAACTTAATTTAATTAAAATACAAAGATGCTGATGAGTAGGTGCGAGGGAATTTAAGGTGGCTTGGTATTACAAATATTTTCATAGGCTTCAGGGATTCTAGGGTTAAAGATGTTGTGTTCTACCATCTCCTTGATAACTGTTTTTGTATGTCTTTCTAGCAGTAAGTATGCATGTTTAATTACACTTTTAAAATGTTTTGCAATATTAGTGTGTTACTGTGCTAAATTTGTGAAACATTTTTCTAGTGATGTATTGTTTTAAAAATAAAATTAGATATAAACTTAGGAAGTACTATGTTTGGAAAATTTGATAATTTGTCTTTATTCTGTTTCAATGATATGGTTTTTGGAGAATCTATTAATATTTAAAAAAATATTAATTATAGTATTTATCAATAAACACTGTATTTTTGGGGCTAGGTATGTAATGTCAATCAAAGAAATGGTAAAGGTAGTATTTTAATTTAAAGATGTCATACTAATGTTCTACATACTCAATTGCCATCTCTTTAATTTTTTAAAATTTATTATAATCTTTATTTACATTTGTTATTTATCTTTACTTGTATTTCACCTCCTTTTTATTTTTTGTTTATTATCACCTCAATAATGTGTGTTTATGTATTTATTTATTGATAGTCTGGGTAATAGAGTGAGTTCTCAAGCCAGCAACAAACCAGAAAATACCAAGATTGTTCAAAGTATTATAAAAAAGTGTTTTATTTTCAAAAATAAACTACAATACATGAATGACAGAATGAGGTGAAAGTATCAAAATGAAATGGACAAAAAAGCCCTGGTGGACCTCCGTGGCCTAAGTAAGCAAAAGTATAGCTTCTGGTCTGTTGCATGGGGTACCTAACCTATTATACTATCCCAGCTGCCACATATTGTGATGGGGAGCTCTTGCTTTTACCTTCCATCCAGAGTGATTAAAGGTGTATTCACACTCATAGTTTGTTTTTTGTGTTTTGCATTGAATCAGAAGAGTATTAGTTACTTTGTTTTAGTCTTCAGTCAGTTCTGTTGTATTTCACAGAGCAAACTTTCAAATGAACCAGAAGTAGCAATAAACACCCTGTAGGTATATTGTGGTCTTCCTTCATTGGACATTAACAACTGTTTTTGCTGAGAAAAATCATCATTGTTGCACAACAACAGCTATGTTTGTACACCACTGCACCAGGAGTAATTATGTGGTTTGTATACCAAACACAGGTTCAGTGATAAGAAAATTATGTGCTACTTTGCATACTTCAGGAAGGACTCATTTCATCTAAGCCAGTAGTGTCAAATTCAAGACCCAGGGGTCTTTTTAATGTGGCCCGTGTCATCCGTATATTATAATATTTTGCATACAGCCTGTGATGTACATTGAATTCATATACAACTTAACTGGATTTCATTTACACCTGCCATACAATGCTTTTTCAGTGTCCAATGGTGTTTATTTGTACAACACAACATTCCTTAGTTCCTAACCTGCAGTTGTAATGGAAACTGACTACTCATAATGACCCAAGAGAAAAAATATGAAAATAACATGACACACTATGCTGTGATAAAGAACTTTAGTGTTTTCACATGGCTACCTTTCTTTGGTGCTGACAAGTCTGTACTGTCTCTGATTTTGAAAACAGATTTTAAGTTTATAGACTTGCATGCTCTTCTTTTGCCGATGTCAAATGTATTCAAGATATGAAAACTATTTCTGACTGTGAAAATCCTGGTCAGCCTGAGGCAATTCGGGAAAATGTATAGCTCTGCCAGTGGAATCGGCTGTTCACTCTGCAGTACACCATGTTGCTCAGAAGAGTTGTTAACTCCTTTTATAGAAAATGTAACAAGAAACTTCAATTTGCATCTGGAAGAAATGAGAAGAGTAAAAAACAATATTGCATGGGAAAAACATGTTTTTTTTTGCCATTTTTCTACTATGATTATTTTATGAGTAATGTGTGAGAAGCATATACCATACAGTAACAAAAGCTGCATCTGTTACTTGTAGAAGTGATGACATAAAAACACCTAAGACACCACTACTGCTAACAAATTAAACTGGCGAAAGGTTATGCAGTGCACATATAGTGAAAAAGTCAAAAACTACTTATGTTCCACTATAACTCACGAACATTTAGCAAGTTCAGCAATTTTAGTGATTCAGTGCTTTGTGCTGCAAAATATACATTTTAATAAAGTAGTTGACAGTTGTATACAAAAGAACAAAGATATTTGCACTGTTTATTATTTCTGTTGGTGTCATACAGTATAAAATTGGTAAGAAAGAAATTTTACATAAGTAAACTTCTTATTTAGAATTACACCTCAAGAATTAGGAAGTGGACCACAAAGAATAGTCTTGTTTCCTTTTCTCTTCACTCTGTAAACCTCAGACTATATATTATTAGGTCTGGCTACTTGCAGGAGTTCTCAGGTGTTTCTGCAATTATGAGGTGTATCAATAATGGAAACAGGCAGAGCATAAAATTTTTTTCTTGGTGCAGAAAGAATTCTGTACAACTTAATATCAGCAAAACCAAGGAACTAGTTACTGACTTCAGGCACACCCAACAGCCTCTATGTCCAGTCAATATTCAGGGAGTGGATGTAGAGGTGGTGCAATCGAACAAAAGTTTAGGATTCCATCAATGACAGGTTTCGTAACACAGAGGAACTATTTAAGAAAGGGGAGAGCCAAATCCTGTGTTCCTTTAATGTAGGTAATGACATCCTTCACAAAATCTACAACTCTGTGATGGCCAGTGTGATTTTCTACCCTGTGGTTTGCTAAGCCAGTAAAATCACTTCAAGAGAGGCCCACCAAATCAACAGACTAAAAAGGCAGGTTAAGTTATGTAGCACACTCTGAACCCCCTGGAGGTAGAAGCGAAGGAAAGAATGAAAGCAAAACTGAGTGCCATTATGAACAATGTTGCACATCCTGTCTTTGACACACAAACACTACTTTCAGCCAACAAGTTATTCAACAGTAAAGTGTCAAGAAATGCTACTGGTGGTCCTTTACACCAACAGCAATATGCCTGCATAATGCCTGCCTCATTGTTCCCTTTGCACCAACAAACAAAGTTCTCCACTAGACTTCTAGAATCTGTTTCTCAGCCCCTTTATCAATACACTACATAAGTGCAGAATCATCTGTGAATTTCTGCAGTTGACATGACTTGGTGTTATATTTATAGTCTGAAGTGTACAGAGTGAAGAGAAAAGGAGACAGGACTGTCCTTGTGGTTCTCCATTGTTGCTCACATCCATATCAGAAACATTTCTGGAGTCTCACAAACTGTGGTATGCGCAACATATAGTCCATTAGCCATGTTGCCATAGGCTCATCTACCTGTATATCTCTGAGTTTACCCCTTAACAGGGATGGCTGGATGGTACTGAAGGCACTAGAGAAATCAAACACATAATCTTTACAGTGCTGCCAGCTTTGCCCAGATGAGAATAAGCCTTGCGGTGCAAAAAGAAAAATGCATTCTCCACAAGAGGACTCCTATAGTCCAGAACCAGTCTCTCAAAGGTCTTCATAACGTGAGGCGTAAGTGCCACTGGTCTGTAGTTATTAGGTCAAGAGGTGCCTGCCTTCTTTGAAAAAGGAGCAGGATGAGTTCCACAGTAGTGACCCTTTCTGAAGCCTTAGGGACAGACTGAATAGGTGACACAGGACACCACAAAATTGGTTAGCATGGGCCTTAAGAACTTGAAGAATGATTCCATGTGGCCCTGCAGCTTTTCCTGTGTGTAGCATTCTCAAATGCTTTCTTACTTGATCTTCATTTGTAGGCAGCCCATACTGATCATCAGTGGTGACCTTATCATTGGCCATTCCAGTCTTTCCCAGACATTTTTCATGTTATTCTGAGAGTTTATTTTCTATTTTAGCTTTGTCAGCTTCCTTTCCTTCACTCAACTTTTTCTTCACTTGCCCTGCATCCTTCAGAACCTGTTTATTACCAGATCTGAATGCTGTCTTTTTCTTATTCAGGAGAACGTTTAGCACCTTAGTAATCAAGTGCTAATAGAAGGCTTGTAGCTGGGAATAAAATGAATCAGGTGGTGGTCAGATCTACCCAAAGGTGCCAGTATTTTAGACTTAATGGCATCTTTAACATTTTGATAGAGCAAGTCCATCTTGTTATTTCTTTCAGTGTAACAAGACACGGACTGATTGAAATTGGTCATAGCAAGAGAGACAATTTAGCATTCTATTTTCATTTGTTCCTGAAATGTGTATGATATGGAAATGGTTAGTTAGCCATGTGGATTGAAATATAATTAAAAAGGCTTAGAGCCATGGTGAGAACACATGCTGAAAGCAAAAGTTACAAATGCACATTACCTGTACAAGTGCTGGAGTTAAAACTTTAAATCTCTTTGCAGATGTTTCAAGTAGTCAGTTAACTCCTATTTATTCCTTTGTCTAAAAATGTCATGCTTTTTAGTATACATGTCTGAAGTGTGTTTGTCTAATATTTCATATTTTGGTCCAGTTGTGTACTTCTTACGTATTTTTGACCTTTAATATCTATTGGTTAGAAAGCAATTACCTCCTCACAGGAATCTAGTAAGAGACTGAAACGACTAACTGACAAAGATAAAAAAGAACTAGCACCAATGATAAAACCACAAGCAAAATCACCTTAACTATAGTGTATATGATACTCATTTTAGAGTTTTCTTTTGTAAGCTAGTTTCTTAAGAGATAGTGACCCACCCTGATAACCTTTTACTTTTTCCAAAACAAAAGTACAATTTTCCCTTGTTCTAATTTCTGTGTCTCTTTTAATTTTATTTTAATAAACATTTTTTTTAATATTTTCCAACAATCTGAAGAGTTTCCTCCAGTATGTCACAAAGCTCCATCTACATGCAATAGTTTCTTCATTCTTAAATACAAAATTGTACCTTTGATGTCATCTGTCATGCACTCAAAAAGTACTCAACTGATTGCATCATCAACAGGGATCACATGAAATGCTAAAGTTAATGTGAAAATGGTAAAAAAGATAATAAAAATAAATTAGTTATTTGAAAGTATATTAAAATATTTCTCTATTATAGAAAAAAATCTTGGGACGATAGACTTTTTTCAGAGAGATAATTTCAAGTCCAGTGACATGAGACTTTGTGCCAAGAAATGAACTGAAAATCTTACAGTCCAAGTGGGGGCAGAAATAAAAGACAAACAGTAGAAGAAGAAGACAAATTAGAAGACAAAGTAGAACGTCGTAAAGAGGTTCAAAAATGTTGGCGTGAAACACATGCAGAGCATGGCAGAGATTATGAAAGTACTAAAATTCGAAAGTCTCAAAAAGCTGATAGTAAAGATTGCATTAGTGGTAACAAATGGAAATTATTACTTGGTGAAATAACAGAATAGCGTAAAGAGATCAAATATATGGACATAGGTGATATGACAGAAGTATGTAGATATTGTTCGGCTTTAAAACTTAAGTCTAATTTGTGTTGCCATCAAGGAAAAGTAGTGTTTCTTTCCAGTAAAGAGGCGTATCCGCGAGAAATAAAAGATTTGTTATTTGGTGAAAATGAAATCCACCAACGCTACAGGTAAATTATCCAAATCTACAATAATCTGTGCGCGTTCACATCATTCAGTGCTCAAAACGTACATTTACACGATTCAGGACTATACACTACGAAAATCTGTGGTCCTGCAACAATTAAAGCTACTATAAATTAATTTCAAAGAAAACACAGTTCTGTCAGGTTAATATTTATGATCACGGAGAAGCGATGCACCATAGAATTGAAAGAGTTCAATGATCGAATGTATTAGAAATTCTACAGCCAATAATTGATACAAATACATACGTCCAAAAGTATCGCACTTTACACAAAATTTATCTGAAAAACACGGACAAAAAAGTTTTCTTGGATTTCTATATGAATCCGAAAGATCACACTAGCATATATAATAAACCAACATGTGACGAATTGTCAGTGATAATAGTTTCGAAAGACGGAGATATCAAAGACAGAATTGATACTCGTGTTTATCCAAAAGCACAGCACGATTCGTCGCAAGCGGCAGATCTGGGAAATGACGTGCACATAGGGTCCACAAGTGGATTGGCGAGCGAAGCGAGCAGGGGGCTGTGCCCTTTGTGTTCTCATGAAATTTAGCTTGTTTTACCTGTCATATTCAGGTTTATTCTCAAACATTTTGGGAATTTTTGGGAACAAGCAGTAAAATGCAGTAATCAAGACCAATTCAGGATGTTTTTTTTTTTCTTTTTTTTCTGCATTTGATTGCATTTGTGAAAACTGCTGTGCATAAGCTTACAAATAAGTGTAATAGTGTTATCAGATAAATTTCATTACTTTTTAATATTTCAGCTCTTGAATTTGTGAAACATACCTTTTCTTCATTGACACAATGTCCTTCTCATATAATCTGTGAAATTAAGTGTATTACTTACACTTCTGTTTTTTTGGTTTTTCATTCTTTCTAGATTATGCCAACAATATGAAAATTACAACTTAATAAGAATCTGAATAAGTACAGACTTCTTTAAGCATGGATCCCTGTAAGGTCTGATGTATGTTAAGTGTTATATGTTACATTTGCAATAGATGACCAATACCTATGTTACAAATACAAGAACCAATGCTTAAAGAAACAGTTCTGAAAAGATTATAGGACAATATATTTTTAATATAAGATCAGATCTGAAAACACTGGTCAGTCTATACATAATGTATGGCCTTTGACAGAGTGCACAAGAAAAACTGTTCACACACATAAGATGGAAAACAGTACAAGATAACACTTTTTCATAAAAGAGTACTGGAGAACCCTGAGAAACTATTCAGACACTAGGAGTATCGGGGTATCATGGAAGAATAAAAAAAATGAATGTACAATGCAGCATCCTGACAGTACAGTATGACTTGACAGACATGCATCATAATGGAAGCAGGGTGAAAAAAGTAATTACCAAAAATAAACAGGGATAGCAAATCTTGAAAAGTAATACTGAAAAAAATACTGAAAAGTACTTGAATAAATTCAAGTCATCAGACAAAAGTTTTGACCATCATTTGCACCAAGTACGATCCTTAAGGCCAGCTACATACTTTCTGAGAGCTACGTAATGGAGCTGTGGGAGAGCAAGTTAGCCAGGGTCAGAATACATAAATTGTCTAACAGGTATTTCCAGGGCATGCAATGATGTCACTGTGTGGTGTTTGTACAGTACATTTGAAGCAAATTTTGAAGATGTTTTGATATTAAGTAGCACATCAGTGTGAAAGATGTTGCGGAATTGTGTGTTTGCTGTGCCTGTTTGTTTGTGGTTATGACTTTTAGAACAGCATTTCAAACCTTTCTCATCTCTTAGTTCTTTGTGCAAGGAAAGTTTTAAATAGATTTACCAGCATGACCTCATGTTACACTGATATGTTGATGATATCCATCTCTGTAATAAGATCACTCCTGGATGCATATCAGATAAAGACAAACTTACTGCCTTCCTTAATGACATCAGTGCATGGGGTGATTGCTGAACACTAACAAAATCAAACTGTTTTTAATGGGATCTCCAGCTCAATTTAAGCAGTTTAACTCTGTTTAATCTTTGTCCTTTCAAGAATTTCTACTTCTTATATTAAATCTTGATATTTTAATCAGCAGCATATTGAGATTAGAATGTTGTACCCTGGCAACAGCCAAAATATCCTACAAAATTGACAAGATTTTGATAATATTTTACTCCTTTGAATTAAACATATGTGGTCATATATGTATTATTTCTAAACAGGATTACTGCTGTTCTCCTTTCTTTGATTTTTCTGCAAGATTTGTTAACAGAAACATGTTCAAACTGTTGCTGCCACTGACATAGTCCAAATTCAATTAAATATTTCCCCATCATTTGGCTTTTCTGTACTGGCTTCTTGTATAATATTGGATAATCTTCATAGCTCAGCTACTAAGTTACAAACCTGTTTACTTCAATGCCACAGACTACCTTCCATTTTTACTTGTACCTACCTGTCAGGTACATGAGTGGTTTTGCTAAAATTTGGATAAATCTCCACATGAAACTTTACGAGTGTTAGAGCTGAACCATTTTCTCTCCCATGCATTTCAGATGGTCTTCAGTTACATAATAAGATAGTTTTGTACTACCTACCATAGTTATATTGTTTATCAACTTCCTTTTCTACATCCTTTTGTTTTTTTTTTGTTTTGCAAAGGTCGGGTCAGTCATCTTGGGGAGCATTTACTGGTACAGTGCATTGCTGTACCTCCCACATGAGGAAATGACTCGGGATCCTGGTTAGCAACCCCCCAGGCAGACATGAGGTCCAGTCTCACCCTCAGGAAGTGACCCTCTATTTGCTACAGCCAGGTGTTATCTCCTTGGCCCGGTCCAGCTGCTTGGGTCCTCAGCAATAAGGATCCTGTGAGCTGGATCAGCCTGAGGGAATCATGCCACGTGGCCTTAATGCCATAACTGATGCTCCCCCACAATGCAGGTAATGTGCCTCATTCGGGACTCCATGAGTAACCACTCATTCAACACAAAGTCAAACCAGCAGTACCCAAGGATTCTCCGGAGAGACACAGTACCGAAGGAGTCCAGTCTTCGTCTCAGGTGACTGGATTGTGTCCATGTCTTACAATCATATAGCAAGACAGGAAGCACCAGGACTCTAAAGACTTGGGGACTCATGCGTAACGCTGTGTGTAGAATTCGCACTATAACATGACGTAAGCACAAAAGCCGAAATGTGCTTGCGCACAGAAAAATCCAGATGCAGGAATTTGTGCATACTCCATCTTCCACGTTGTTCTGCTACATAAATCCCGGTCAGCATGAAAAGTAACGCTCGTGCACTTGCCTGCTGTCCCGCCCCAATTCCTCCCAGAATTACGCCTCTTTGAATATGCAAATCAATATAAATAGCCCTTAAGCTCAACGTTCTGTGAAAAGACAATGGGAAAAGCATGGGGGAAAATATAAGAATTTCAGCGAATACCAAGTGGAGGCAAAGGAAAAACATACTATTTGTTGATTTAAACAGTGGTATAATCAACAAAAGGAAGTTGATCGAGTGACATAGCGTGTCGGAGAAACTCGAAAGCTCAAGTTCACAAAGTCGCACAGTGCCCGAAATAAAAAAGGAGTTGTCTGATATCAAAGTCGCCGTGAAAAGGCAAGTTGTAGCCCACAATCAGAGTGTCATACGAAAGCTTATTAGGGTACTGAGAAAAAAAAAAATAGGGACACAATGGGGAAAAAGCACGAAATGTCAACTTCAACCTTGAAATTTCCACTTTAATCACGTACTTTATTTTGTCATTAAAGTAGAACATAATAAACTTCATCTTAAAATCATTTAATTAACCAGTTTCCCAAATCACATCGTAATCAAAGTAGCCTATTAAATGCTTTGTTTTCTACAGTATGTGTTCTTCTATGTGCTCTATGTGTTTGAATCACTACGTGCTTCTTAAATCGGCTTTCTCTTCCTCCGACGGGACACAGAATCCATTACATTCGTGATATTACAGCTCTCTGAATAACTAAAATACTGAGATGTATACGTGATATCATTTTCATGATGATAGGAGTTGAAGCACGTTATAAAACATGGGTTTCATGGTGGCGCAGTGATTGTGCGTGACCTTCGATGAAATAATTTATTGCAGCAGTACTCAGGGGAGGCTCTAGGCTCGTGGCGGCCCTGGGCAGAGAAAGAATTGGTGGCCCCTTCGCCCGCCAATGTCAATATGGTATCTTATGCACGGCGGATGGCCACGTCCTTTGCGGACACTGCATAGCCGCCACGTGCTCATGACACAAGCGTTTAACTTTTGCCGAAATTTGCCGGTGCATTTTTAGCTGTGTCATTATTTTCTCTTTCTGTTTTATATTCAATATATATTGGCTTGGTGGCCCTGTGCAGGTGCACAGTTTGCACATGCCTAAGGTCGCCCCTGCAGTATTGTCTGTTTCAAACGTACTAACCTCCAATTCCTGTCCATCCTTTTCTTTCTCCAAGTAACCGATCGCCACACAATCAGCTCTGTAATGGACGTTAAGCCATCTGTAAGCTTATAATGTCGATTCTTCAAAACTTTTAAGGAACATTGAAATATCTTCGTAGTACATGTTTAATTATTCTGTCCTTCACGCCAGTCCCAGTAAAGCATACAGTGCAAGGCAAGAACAATCGCGAGCGGAGCGCCAGATCCTTGCTAGCGTAGCAACACTGTGTCCTTTAATTATTAACAATATAGATTATTTAAATGAAGTTAAAGTTTTATCTGTATAATATAATAAACATATTTTGCTGCATTTCATCTTAAAAATGATATCATCATCATATGTAAATACGCGCTTTATAAAGTAGTGCAGGTTGTGTAATATTATAACTGTAGTGCAAGTTTACAGTGAGGTGATCGTACTTATAAGTCCAAACAGTTCTACAAGGAGCAGTTGATGGACTGATTGAGTGCGTTTAGAGCTCTTGGGATGAAACTCTTTCTGAACCGCGAGGTCCATACAGGAAAGGTTTGAAGCATTTGCCATGTGAGAATCAGTTCAAATAGACAGCATGGCTGAGGCAGCGTGTGCTTGATGCCTTTTACCGATAATTCTCTTTCCAATCAGCTGCTCCGAGTGGTGCAGTGAGAGTAATATGGAAAAAGATGATCTGCTGTGGCAACCCCTAATGGGAGCAGCTGAAAGAACAGGAAGAAGGTGCAGTGAGAGTAACAACGTTAAAGCAGTTATGGTATTTGGAATAGTTTGACCATTCCGTGGACCATTATATTGTTGCTGGTTAATTACAATCAGATGAATTAAACTAATAAACAATATGCGGTTAATTTCAGTGTATTTATAAAGCCGCGTCAGGGACGTGAATCTGAAAAAGAAAGGATAAACCACACAGGAACAGTAGCACTGCTTTGACATTGGGTGCCGCCAGTCTGCAAAACCGAGCGGAGAACTTGTGTACGACAGGGTATGAGGTACCGTGGAAATGTGCATGGCTTTACGGCAAGTTTAGGTTTTATACATTGTGATTTGAACAGACTTATTGGAACGTGGAAACGTTCTTACGCAACATTTCTGTGCGTAAGCACCGTTTATACATGAGGCCCCTGGACCTTTGTCATTTTGCATAGATATCAGGAGCGCCACACACCCCTTTCTAGTGAGCTCATGACTCCCATGCTCCCCCAATTTGTCTACTGACTTCATAGGATGAGTCACCAGAGACATGAATGTCACTGCTGAGGTAACTTTTTTTGTAAACCATGTGTATTTCTCTGATTTATCTTGCATTAAAATCATGTGTATCATTTGGAATTCTTGCGCTTTGTGATATGTAATTTTTTTTCTTGGTCTGTGAGAAGCATGTTAGAAAATAATGACTTTGCAGAGAAACTTGAGGTATACCACAGGAAGAAAGTATGCAGGATTTTTCAGTAATGACCATTATATCAGACTGTTCAGACACAAATAAAACTGCATAGGTGTGAAACTTTAAGGTTGTTAAGTCAAGCCAAAGCTTGGATTGCAGAGAAAAAGAAATACATGTCCACAGTACTTGTAACACTTCTTAGAATATTGCACACTGTAGACAGGTTCTGTGTCAAGTACATGTTGTTAGCTTGTATGGTTTACAGTTCTGATGATAACTTTGCCACAGTTTAAGACAGCTGAACTAGAAGGAAGATTTTATTTCTTACTCCACTAGGGTATGAAAACTCAGTATCTGAAAAAGTTTGAGCTGAAAGATTCATTGGAGCAGACCCAAAGATTTGCAGTTGTTAATGACAATATTAAATCTTAATAATAATTTAAACTATATAGTGAAACTCACAGTTGAAAGCACTGTGCTTGTTTGAAATTAGGAAAGATGTATTTCAGACAGAAGAAGGAATTTTGCCTTACAATAGTCACTTTGAGAGAATGGAATAAAATGGCCAGTCTTGCAGATGAAATATGTACAGTTATTTAAACACTGAGTGAAAGAGATAGAGTGGGCATTAACTACTTAATTAACCAGACTTAAAAGCAATGTAGTTTCCTTTCATATGTAAATTGCCCTGCTATTCTTGGGCATTTCTGACAAATTCATTATTTACAGTATTTTATTTTACCATGTTCTTACACAGCCCTCATCCGGAACTACCTTCACATTGATAATGATGTCTTCAGTCATTTTTAAAGGTGTTTTACTTTCAGTGGGCTCATTTGATAAGGAAGCATTTTGTATGTTCAGCTTTCCAAGACGGCAATACATATGATGAAGCCATCAAATACATATGTCTTTTGGCATTTTGAAAGTAGTTCCTCATGGCTTGTGCCGTAAAAGAAAATAATGTCAAATTGATTTCTCTGTTGCTGTAATGATTTTGCCTAGCATATGTAGTTTACATGGTGTTGTTATAGGATAGAGTTTAAACTTGATGGAAACACATAGTCATTTAGTAACATATGATTAGTAACATTTTGGTTTAAGGTGCGATATCTTTAAGTATACTACAGCAGTATTTTGGCGCACGGGCTCCAACTTTAATTTTGGGCTAGAATGTCTATGTAGTTTGCTTGTGTTTTGTAATCTTTCATGTGGATTTTTCCCAGGAACTCCTTATTATTCAGTCAGACTTACTGGAAAATTGTGTTTGTCCCTTTGTTGGTGTTAAATGAAAATATGAATTGTGTCAGATAAAATGTTAAAGTTAAAGAAATACTCCACCCAAAAATGTATATTTCTTTGATATGTTACTTACTCCGTGTAGCACAGGTTGCATATCCCTAATCCGAAGTTCCAAAATCCAAAACATTTAGAGCACTGACATGACATCACAAGTGGAAAATTCCACACTGTGGGTCTCTTTTATAAAACTTTGTTTGGATTTAAGTGTGTTAATATGCATACACCAAATAATATGAAAATTAGTATACCAGAAATATCTAATTTAATGATCCCAGGCATTTCTGATTAGGGATACTCAACTTGTATATAGTGATGGCTGAAAATAATTTTTAATCTTATGCTTTCTTGGAGAATCAACATAACAGCATTTCTGATAGAATGGGACAGAACCATGTCCTAATCTGTATAACAGCAAACAGTATCAAAAACGTCCACAAAAAACTCATGTAATTTATGTTGCATAATTCACATATCAAGTCATTCAGTTGTTTGTTCAGAACGTGCAAAAGGAATTGATTTTTTGCTAAAATATTGTCAAATAAATAACTCCAGAAAATGAAAGTACAGTGGAACCTCGGTTCACGAACGTCTCGGTGCATGTACAACTCGGTTCACGACCAAAAAGTTTGCCAAACTTTTGCCTTGGTTCACGACCAAACACTCGGTATACGAACAAGCCAGTTTCCCTTTCAGTTAGTGCGCACCGATGATTTCCGCACTTGTTGCATTGTTCTCGGTCAGACTGCCTGCCTGCCAGAGAGAAAGAGAGAGCCACGTGCCTGCTGGGAAGGGGGAGATTGCTGCACGTGTTTGCCTGCCTTTGCCGGGGGTTGGGGGATGGTTCGCGTACAGGTACTGCCTGCCTTCTGTTGAGGGGGAAGGGGTTACAGCTGAGAGAGAGCGTGCCTGCCTGGCTGGTTCATTTAAGCAGAGCCGCTCCCTGTTTATTGTTCTCAGTCAGACGTGCGTGCTTTTGCAGTTAACTATGGCTTCTAAGCAAGTGAAGAGTGGTGAGAAGAAAGTTTTGAAAAAAATTGAAATCGAAGTAAAGAAAGAAATTATTGAAAAGTATGAGTGTGGCTTTCGTGTTACTGATCTTGCTGCCAAGTACAAGAAATCAAAACCTACGATTTCGAATATTCTAAAGCAGAAAGAATCTATTAAAGCAGCTGATGCTGCAAAAGGAGTTACAGCGTTAACCAGGCAGAGGCCTCAAGTGCTGGAAGAGGTGGAAAAACTGTTTACCAGTTTACTCATTTACTAATTTGAGAATCCTCGTGCTTTCAAGCAGCACAATGTAAGCAAAGCCAGACTGCCAGTGATGTGGAGGGCAAACACGAAGGGTGGGGTCACAAGGAATTTGTTTTTGGAATGGCTGCATGAGGCTTTCGCTCCCATCAGCTAAACAGCTAAAAACACCAGAAACCCAAGAAATCACAAGAGAGAAAACACCCGAAGGAAAACATCCCTCCATTGTGGAGCCAGACTGTTCCTCCTCACTTCATGACAGAACTCGACTCATGCAAGGTTAGTTTTCTTGGTGTTTTTTGTATTACGGATTTTTCAAAAGTTAATTTTTCAGTTCGTAGCGTGAATTGTTGCAATTTTACTTTTCTCTCTTTTCAAATGTTCACTTTTTTCCCTGTGCTTAAAACTCATTAAAGTGTTTACAGATGGAGTTGTTCATAGCGTGATTAGTTGCAATGTTAATTTTCTCTTTTTTCAAATGTTCCTTTTTTTCCGCTGTGCTTAAAACTCATTTTAAAAAAAGGGTTTACAGCGATGGGGGTGTAAGGCTAAAATAGAGTGATCTTGTTACTTTTTTGGTTGCTTGTGGTTGGTTTTTAAATAAATTTTGGATTTGTTCTAATTTTCCTTTTTTTCCGCTGTGCTTAAAACTCATTTTAAAAAAAGTGTTTACAGCTATCGGGCTGTAAGGCTAAAATAGCGTGATCTTGTTACTTTTTTGGTTGCTTGTGGTTGGTTTTTAAATTAAAGTTCGGATTTGTTCAAATGTTCCCCTCTGTTCAGAGAGAGAGAGAGAGGGAGAGTGGGAGCGAGCGAGCTCACTGAGCGAGCGCGTGCTGCTGACAGGGGTGTGTGTTTGTGCTGCTGACGCGAGGGCGTGGGGTGTGTGTACTATAGAGAGAGAGAAAGTGCGACCGAGCCTGCTCGTGTAGCTGAGCAGGGAGCCTGGGTGTTTTGTGTCAGTGTTATTCAATGTTTTTACATTAGTTTACTATTACACTGTGCATTCCATGGTGTAATTAACATACATTTAACAATTAACATTACATATTCACACATACAGTTCGTACGGTCTGGAACAGATTAATTGTATTTACATACAATCCTATGGGGGAAATTGCTTCGGTTCACGACCAACTCGGTTTACGACCAGAGTTTTGGAACGAATTATGGTCGTGAACCAAGGTTCCACTGTAGTCCACAAACAGGAAGCTTCTTTACATGGGACCACACTTTTGAATTGAAGTCAGGATGCTTAACCACTGAATGAGGAGGTAAAGCCAGTGATGTGGCTTATGTTTAATATATGGCCCTATAAATTCCAGTTTATTTTTTCTGTTTTGTAAAATTTACAGTATATCATAGGTTAAAAAATAACAACTGCATCATTATGATTTTAGTTTATTTTTTAAATTGCTTGCATGTAAAAAATCCAGTACAAAACAATTGGTGCTAAAATTTTAAACCTTAATTATCCAAAATATTTCACATAAACTTCAAACATTAAATTAACATAAATAATTCACAAATCAAAATGAAAGTGTACCTGCAAGACTAAACAAATGTACAAATATTGAGTTTTACCAAAAGTCCTTATTTGAAGTGAAACAGCATGAACATAAAACTGCTTATTTTGCCATCTTAGAGACACATCAACCAGATAGATGTTACATTGGTGATTGAGGTGGTTTCCCAATATCTATGTAAAATTGAGTTGACTATAATTAATTAAATTATCATCTCAGCTGAAATACATGATAGTCAAGTACTTTGTTTTTTTTTTCCTATGAGAGACACTTGTTTTCCAGCAAACAGTGTTCTATACTTAATGGATTTAGCACAAAGAGCAACACAGTCTTTCATAAACTTGCATCTGAAATGATTTAATGATTGAATTTGGTGAAATAGGAGAAAACGTGCAATTCCATTCAGTTCTATTTTTTTTATGTAAAATCCATTTTAGCCCTAGCCCCCAAAAATTTGTGGTATGAGCATTAGCCATTGTGCCACCGGATTAGTGTTGAATTAACCCTAGAATTTTGACTTAGGTATGGACACCAGCTTTAGGACCTCAGTACTGGTATCAAAGTTGTTTAGAGGCAAATAAAGGAAAACTCTAAAACCCTGATCTTACTGTAGCCTCCCTGGAGTGTTGCACAATTGCTTGCCTCCCTGTTGTGTGTCTCTTCTGACAGACGTGAAGCCCTGTTTGTGTTGAAGCAATGGGTATGTCCCAGTGAACTTCCAATCATATTAAAGAAATAAGGGGGGGGGTGTCTCTAGAGAAATCATAATCACATTGAAGCAATGAGGAAGTGGGAACCATAAGAAGTTCTGATTGCATTGAAGCTTGTAGTTTTGTTTCTTCAAGTCTAAGAAACAGACATTTTATCACAACTGCACTAGCAATGGTTGAGGTAGTGGGAGTAGGTTAGGGATTGAGAGGAAAGCTGATGTTTACTCCTGGTACCAAAAATGATACATTCTGAAATGCTGGTACTGTACTCTGTACTGTACTGCACTGTTGTGTTTTCCAGTATTTTACCAGTACTGGCATACCAATGAACCGTGCACAAGATCACATTTTAAAATATCTGTAGCAAATAAGAGGATGAAAACTAAACTTGACACTTTACAAACAGGTTTCTATAAGTGGATTTCTGTTTTCTGAGAGTAAGACAGCCGGAGCATGCCTTCTTTGTGAAAAGGACAAAACTTTTACATAATAGTAGCATAATTTTTTTTTCAGAGTGTTGGAAATAAGCTTTTGCAGCAATGCAATAATGCAAATGTGTTTGTTCTCAAGTAATGAAGGTATTTTTACTTCAATAAAACAAGTATTGCATTAGGTTACTCATTACTTTAAAAGGTAATCTGGCTGTGTAATGTACATTACTTATAACAAGTTATGCCCAACACTGGCTTAAACCTTAAAATACTGATTCTTCAAAACATTTAAAGAACATAGAAATATTGCTAACTTCCACATTTATAATTATTAAGTACAGGAATAATTTAAATTAACATAGCAATGTCAGTCAGTCATTAGCCTAACACAGGGTCATCTGGAGCCAATTCCAGCCAACACAGGGTGCAAGGCAGGAACAAATCCCGGGCAGGGTGAAAGCGTACCACAAGCACAATTTAGGATGGCCAATGCACCTAACCTGCTTGTCTTTGGACTGTGGGAGGAAACCGGAGCAAACCCACACAGACACAGGGAGAACATGCAAACTCCACGCAGGGAGGACCCGGGAAGCGAACCCAGGTCTCCTTACTACCACTGCGCCACCATATCAGTGTATTTATATAATATATTACAAATGTATTCATGCATTTCATCATGCAAATGATATCATCTAAAGTATTCATAATGTGAAATTAATGTGTTCTGTCTGGCGACTACTGTCTGTCACTAGGATTGGCACAAGAGGTAACCAGTTTAAGAAGCACATGGTAATTGCTAAGTTGGACCGCACATAGATTATGACATACCAGTAACAGCGCACTGGAGTGAATACATTTGTCTTGAGCATTCATAGTTTTCATACTCTTTCTCTGTACGTTTAGCATTCATTTGCTCAGAGGTTGATGCGCTTTCTGCTTCCTGAGCAGCTCTTCTTTTCTCCACGAACAGCCACGGCAGCGTATTATATGTAAAGATTTAACATGGTACTTTAGTTGTAATGGGTTTTGGGAAAACCTAGTAAATTAACAATTGATTTTATAATATCAAGTTTTCAATGTTCTTAGTGTTATGATGCTTTTGGGAAACTTTCTAGTTGCTTTAATTGGATACTGCACAGTTAAGAAAAGTATGGGCAGTGGCACTTCACATATTGTAATTTGTAAAGCCACTTACACCCAACAGATGAAGATACTCTAATACTCTAAAGATACTCTAATTTACCTAAAAAAATTGCAGACTATTGATGTTTCAATTATAGGTGTATGCAGTACATATTAAACACAGAAACCCTGTATCACCAGGAAACATGATGTTCATGCAGTAAAACTATAATAAACACTTAAATGCTACTTAATGTAAATTACATTTTCATCTTAATATAATTTAAGGGTGGCTTGGGATAAGATATGTACTTTTTATTATTTTTTCCTGCAGTGTAATATAGCTGTATTTGTAGCAATTGTGAGATTATGTACCATTAATACATTTGACATTGAAATGTAATATTGTACTTTCTACAAGGAGAAATTTTAGGTACTCAGTACTTATTCTTACCAAACAAGTTTTTTTCTTTTTTCTTTTTTTGTGTATGAATAATTTGTTGTAAATTCTTTATGTTATTCCCTTGGTTTTAAACTTGATCCTTACATCTGTAATGGTGATATCAAAACATCCCGCAATATAAAGTGATATGTCAGATCAGCCTGATATTTTTAAAAGCTGACTTGATCTGTACTTTATCTTGCCCAACATGTGTGTTCACTCAATGAACATCTTCTAGGACATTAAGAGAAAAGGATAAAAGATTAAATATATACAACTGTTTGCTGTTTTTGTTTGTTTACATTTTATTATTTGAAAATATAAATATATTATTTAGAAAAACTGGTGATAAACACTCTACAGGATTGTTCATATGTAAGAAAAAACAGTATTACATTTGTGAAAAAAATACTACTAAAAATGAAACAAAAAATAAACAGACAAGCACAGTGATTGATCTTCTTTGCAGTTTCTGCTATAAAAATCTCACCCTTAGTTAACAAAAGCAGAAATCTTACAGTGTTGTGTACTTCCCTGACAAATATGCCAGTTTGCAGACATCCTCATAATATGAATGCATTTTTGTTTGTTTAAAGATCACCCACTATTGTTAACAAAATAATTTGGCAGGTAACTCACACGTTTCAAATTTCAAAGCGATCTGGCAAAGAACAGGTGTAATTTCATCCCGTGGACCTTTTTTATATAATGCCATACCTTTTTTTTCTTTTTAATATAGTAGATGCAACCTAGAAACTGACAATGGTATAAAGTGGGACAAGGGATATTAAATAAATTGTTTTTAATGCAGGACATGTGAAATCCGATCCTTACAAGAACAGAACGCTATTGGCATGGTTATATTTTTGTAATTCTTTTGTCTTTGTGTTAACAACAAACTGGACTTTATATTTGTATTCTTCCTTTTTTAAAATATACAATGTTGAATTGCACTATTATATAATCTAGTTTAATAATAATTCCACTTAAAAATAGATTGATTATATATGTGTAACATATTTTATATTTATAAACCACAGTTTCTAGTATCAATTGGATTCTGCTTAGTAAACCTTGTGTATTGGTTATCAGTTGGCCATATAAGCAATAGAAATAGTGGAGCAATTTTAAGTTATCCAACCAAGAACATTATATGTTATTTGGTGACAGGAGTACTTGTAAAGTCAGTAAATAGTAAACAGTAAAGTTTGCCCCATTAATATGACCTCAGAAATTGATATTTTAAGCTGTTTATTTGGTTTACCTTTCAATCTATGTATTTTTCAAACCTGCTTTTTCCATTATAGTATCATATATAGTGCATTGTAAAGTGTTAACCTGGCAGTAACTAGTGCCAGCCCTAGCTGAGATGCCAGCTCTATTTCAAATCATGTTCATGAACACACCCACACCAGTTGAGACTCACCAATTGAAGTAACAAGCTTCTGTGTGACTATAGCTGTTGTATTTTGTAATGATTTGATTAACAATAAAAATGAAAAAAATTTAAAAAGTAATTGTGTATTACCTGTTATATATTAACCAAGTTACACATTTTAGTTGTAGTAGTTATGTCCTTAAAGATGTGTAATAAAAAAAAATCAGCAAAGCAACACATTCAAAAAATTGCAGATCCTCATAATTATATTTGCTGTAGGTGATTGGAGCCACATATATTTATTCATCCCTGAACCCCAGAGTAAATGCCAAGAACACCAAAGCATGTATTGTAAGTAAATGACACAAGAGAAGGAAATAATGCAAGACAGCAGGATAATCCTCTCTCCTGTCTGTGTAGTGTGTGTTGCAGTGGCTGGTCCACTTTCCCATAAAAGTACCATAATTAAGTAGTTCTTAATCTCACCTCCTTTACTTTTCACTCTAATCCTCTGGACTCTACTAACTCCCATTGCACTCCCCTCAGTCTGTCAAAACTATCAACTCTTTGCTGCATTGTAGATCTGAAAAGTTTTTTAGTGCCAGCCAGATTTAACTTCCAAAGTAACCACTTTCAGTGTCAGAAATGTCTTTTGAAACATTTGGGCCCGACGCAGTTGAAGTCAGCCTATAGGTTGTAGAAATCAGGAGGGGGAGTCTATACTATAGAAGGTGACAATGTTTAGAATGCTGTAATTCATCAATAAATATGTATTTTTTAACTAATTCGGTTATTTTTGTGCCTCACTTCATATATGTACACACACACACACCTTTTTGCCAGTTTTTTTAAGTGCTGATAGCACTTCTAGACAAAATTAACTTAGTTGTAGTCTTTCTGGAAAATGCACTTCAATCATTTATATTCCACTGTACACCTACATAAGTTAGTTTGCGTAGACAAGGGACATAAAGGATTTTGCCAGATGAGTCTGTGTGAAAGTACATTGTGACTGTTCCTGTTCTAATATTCTTGTTAGAGATTCTATAGCTATTTTATTTCCTTTTGCTATTCTGAGCTACATTGCGCAAAACTGTGTAATTCATGCTGAACTTTGTTGTTAGTTGTATGATAAAGTGCTTTTGTAAAATCTTCCACAATATAACCTGCTTTGTAAAAATAGTTCCATTATTTGTACCTAACTGGGAGAATTTATAAGTCTGTGTTATTGATGATTAAATTGACGTTGTTACTATATTTTATTGTGTTTCTTATTCTAAGTATTTTAAATTTAAAATTTGTAAGTGTCTGTTTTTAGGAATTTTTGTGTTAATGCCTTAAATGTGATGAATTCTTGCATTCAGTGTCACTTACTTGTAATTTCTTTCCTCTTTGCTATGAACATTTCACCCTCTTATAAATTCATTGGAAACAGTGATATAAGTGGAAAATATTTTTGCATATACCTCTTTTCAATTTGTTGAAGCAAGCACCAGTATGAGCCACTCCAAAGGACTGCTTAGGTTTCAAAGTGTTAAACATTAGAGTGTGCTAAAACAAAGTATCTCTGAGACCTTAGATAACGTTTCCATAACCTGTGAAAAACAGTTTGTCATTGTTGTGTCTGCCTGCCCACACTAAACTACTCAGCTCCTAGTGGACTAATTCTTTTGAAATTTGGTATACTTATTCTTCAAAGAAATTTGTTGGCTACGTTAAATTTTTGTTGAGATATCTTGAATTTAGCTTATTATAGAAAGTTTTGAAATTTCAAAATCTCCCATCTAAAAACACTGACGAATTCTGAAACTTTCTATCTTGAAACAAAAATTATTATGTGTAACTTCAGTTATTGATTAATTTACTGTTTCAAATTTACATTGAGAGAGGTTATTTCAATTGGTATATTTTCCTTTTTACATGTGTGGTAGCCACATTTGACAGAAAATAGATATCCAGTACAAGGTATTAAAGAACCTGAAGAGTAGTGAATGTGCAAAGGAACTTGCTATTACATCAGCAGCTTGTGCAAACATTTGCAACAGGAGATCACTGTGCTTGCTGCTTGAACATGTACCAGGTACTCTTAATTATTGTGATACCCATAAAAGTAAAAGATGTAATCAAGGAAAAAAAAGCAACAGCTTATCTAGAAATGAACAGAAGGGGAAAGAAACTTTGAAAGTGTGGCTTTGTGAGGTGTTATATATGCAGTGCATAAACATGTACTCAGTGTTTAGTTTACACTTAAAGCAACCTTACTA
>JANRMT010062791.1:80601387-80618657 GCA_026402145.1 Polypterus bichir lapradei | reverse complement strand
TATCTATCTATCTATCTATCTATCTATCTATCTATCTATCTATCTATCTATCTATCTATCTATCTATCTATCTATCTATCTATCTATCTTTTAAAAGTACCTCTTCCATCTATTGTTGATTCTGTCATGCTCACTCAAGACCATACCATGCTCATCTTTCATCTATGTATATAGAAACTTAATTTTAAGTGCTACAGATGTTTCATCCAGTAACATCAGAAATTAACTGTTCACTATAAATACCGAAAAAATGAAAGTATTAACTATTAAAACAACTATGAGTTTACTCCAAATGTGCTGCATTATTTTCTGTAATGTTCATGTAACTTATATGACAATTTCACATACCAACATGATGTTTCAGCCTTAAGTCATTGAGTATACCATTATACAGACCTTGATATAGTACTTCTCACTTTGCGTCCCTGCTAAATGTGGGGTTCCACCCACTATCTTGTCTTCCTGTATGCTTGAGGCAGGACTTCACTGCCTAATACATTCTGTTCATATATTTCAATATTTGAAGTATCTAAACCTAAATAATATTTGTGTGGACTCTCACTTCTTTGTGAAGTACCTGTCATAGTTTGGAGGTCAAATATGGAGCTTGTGTTTTGGACATTGAAAAAACAATCCCAAGCATTTTTAGAAAACATAAGGACATAAAGTATGTAATAATACATGCTATAGTTAGACTTTATATTGTTGCTTGACACCATTAGAATTGAGCACGCTGCTACTTCAGTTGTGCTATCTGGCTCACTGCCCAACTTTATCAGGGGTAGAGAGATTTTTAGCTGACTCTTTGAACTGCATATCTGGCTTAACACACAGAGTATGAGTAGACTATGTGAATAATTGTAGTACCTTTTGGGAAAGACCACGGCTCTACTGCAGGGCTCCACTCTTATAACTGGCTAAATCAGAGCTGTCCTGGAAAATAAGAAGGCTATGTGATAAACTGATCAAGGAGCAAACAGCATATCTCTAGCAAACCCCAACTTAGCCTTACAGAACGTTTCTCCTTAATTCCCCCTGTGATGAACTGTGTCAAGCTGAGCATGAGTAGAAACAAGAAAAACTGAAGAAGACACTTCATCTTCATCTGTATTACGACTAAAGAATATCAGAGTCCACAAAATCAATACACTTGCAAACTCAATATTTCCCTCCAAAATATTAGAGCACGGAATAGTAAAGCTTTTTTGTGAATGATCTGATAAATGATCACAAATTAGATTTTATATTATTTACTGAAACTTGGATAGGTTCAAATGGAGCAGCCTCCTTAATAGAAACTGCACCACCACACGATAGTTTTATCTTTTCAAACCATAAGCATAAAAAGTAGGGGCCTTTAATTGCTGTCTATTTAATTCTGTTAATTGTAAACATACTGTACTTGGCACTTTCTCTTCCTCTGAGTACCTATCTATTATGGTGAATGGTCAGTCATCATTTTTAGGCCACCTTAATACTCACATGCCTTTCTACCTGAGTTTTCAGAATTACGTTCTCTCTGGATTACTAAATATGATTGGATTTTATTAACTGGTGATTTTAATTTGCATGCTGATAATGCCACTGATGACAAGGTTATGGATTTTGATTGTACGCAGCATGTTACTATTCCTACCCATAACCATGGGCACACATTAAATTTAGCTATTTCAGGACAGGAGGCATAAATGTAAATATTAACTGCCATGTTTACACTGCAGTCTCAGATCATCACTGTATTTTTTTTAAGTTGACACCTCTACTCCAAGATCTGAGCTAAAGCCACATTTTATAATAAAGGGCTATATTAATGAATTAACTAGTGACAGATTTGCTAATGTTTTAAATGAGATACATGTTACCCTGGAAATAGTTTAACAGTTGCCTAAAATCTGCCCAAGACGTAGTTGCTCTGGAAGTAATTTGAAAGAAATCTATCCAGAAAATGTACCATGGAGAAATGAGCTTGTGAGCCACTTTAAAAGAGACTGCAGTAAAAATGAATGTCTGTGGAGGAACCCTAAATTACCAGTTCATAATGATGCTATTAAACAGTCTATTGATATTTTTAACAAAGTAGTGAGCAGTGAAAGACAAAAGTATTTCTCAGCTTTTATCAATAATAATAACCCTAGAATACAATTAATGAACTCTTAAACTTTTCTCTCTTCATCTAATTGGTCTATCATTGCATCCACCTCCATATGTGAAAAAAATCACTTAATTTTTTAATACTAAAATTACTGATATTTGATCATGTATAATCCACATTTTGACCCACAACACATAATGAACTCGTTCTGTAAAATTAATGAAGCTAACCACCATAAAATATTTAATTCTTTAAGTAATTCCATGTGTCCTTGATCCCATTCCTACATTTTTCTTTAAAGAAGTTATTGATTGTTTAATTTAACAGTACTGGATGTCACAAACTACTTTTCCAGAAACACTTAAACCAGCAGTTTTTAAACCTAAACTTAAGAAACATAACTTGGACAATTGTACACCACTCTGGTGTTTAAAAACGTTACAGCACTGAAACAACTTTAGTGAAAGTTGTGAATGATCTAAGAAACTCTGTGGATAAGAATAATGTTTCTATTCTTGTACATCTTGGTTTAAGTACTGCATTTGATACAGTTGATCATAATATACTTTTAAATCATCTTAAGGAATGGTTTGGTCTGGAATCTGGATCTGGAACTGTTTTAAATTGGATTAGGACATATTTAAATGAAAGGCAGAATTTTATTAGCGTAGGAGACCATGTATCAAAAATAGATGATATTCATTAGTGTACCACAGGGTTCTGTGCCTGGTTCCTCCCTGTTCTCCCAGTATATGCTGTCATTGAGTAATACAGTTTGGCCCACAAAAAAGTGTCCCTCCCCCACCAAGATGACTGCATTACGTGGTGAAGAGAAAAATGATCAGTTTTGGTACTCACATTTACAGAAGATGCTGAAAGTAATCTACTTGTGCATCAATACATCTCTCTGCCTGTTTCAGCTTGTTCATGTACACTTGGACTTCTTTGAATGTGCACGCGAATATCTTAAACAACTGTGCATACAGGAGGGTCTCTGTTCTTCTTGGCATTACAAACAGAACCCATTGTGTGCCACTCTTTCACTAAGTTCTGGATGCTTGTTTTAACTGGCTTTCTATGATTAGGAAACTGATCTGCCAAAATTTCCCTTGTTTCTTTGATGGAACCTGTCAACACATACACTTCCACTATTGCAATTCTTTCTTGCAACGAATACTGCATGCCATTAATTTCGGCTGCACTAGTACACACTGAACAATTTAGTACACTGCTACCACAAAAGTGGTTTCCAGGGGTCAGACAGCAAGGAATCAAGGCAGGCAACACTACCGCAGCTGCCTATCTGATGGCAGATGAGACAGGAGTCGTTTTGGTGGAGGAAGGCCACTTTTTTGTGTAACACCCTGTATTATTGCAGAGCATGGAATCAGCTTCCATAGCTACGCTGATGATACTTAAGTTACACATATCTGTAGTACCAGAGAATCCCCTTTCTGTAAATAACCTTGTCAGTTGTCTATTGAGTGTCATGATTTGGACAGAACTTTCTTGAAATTAAATGAAGATAAGGGTGAAAGGTTGTAAACAGTCTGGGCAATCTGGCACTACAGACTAAAACTAAGGTTAAAAATCTAGGCAATATTCTTGACTCTGAGCTCACAAATAAACCACACATTGACAATATTGTGAAGACTGCCTAATTCCACCTCAGAAACATAACCTGTGAATGACTGTTCCTTAACTTGGAAGATGCTAAGAAGCTGCTTTTTTCCCTCAGACCTAGACGATTGTAATACACTTCTCACTGGATTGTCTAAAAAGACAACAGAAAAATTACAGCTTATTCAAAATACAGTATCAAGAGTGCTTATGAACTAGAAGAATGAGCAAATTACTCATAATTTAGTAAGACTACATTAGTTACCTGTTTCTTTTAGAATTGATGTTAAAATACCTTTATTAGTATTTAATGCTTTAAATAGACATGCACATTCATATATTTCAGAGTGTCTGACCTAATATTTCCAAATAGGTCCATAAAATCATCAAGTGCCTTTTTCCCAAACAAGTAAAATACAGGGGTATAGAGACGCAGCCTTCTGTTTTTATACACCAAAGATTTGGAACAACCTGTCCTTAGATATTTCCCAGGCCTTTTCTCTTAGTATTTTTAAAAAACATACTTTTTTATCCTGGCTTTTGGTTAGTTTTCATTGGATTATATTCATGTATTTTTATTTTTACTTTTAGCCATCTTTTATCTTAATATGATTTCTTAATGTTTTATTGTGTTTTTATATTATTACTGTGGGGCTTACCCCCTGCTCACTTTGCTCGCCAACCCCCTTTGCCTGCGCTATGCGCCAGCCACTTCGCGTCTCTGCCGCTCGTTTTGTGAAGGGGGGGCTGAACTCACCTCCTCCGAAACCCCCTCTTAAAGGGTGATACAATGGAAAACAAATGCAGTTTTTTTTTACCTCCTCTTTGCTTGATGTGCTGCTAGCTTGCTGCTGCCGTGCCACGTGATCTGCATCTCACATGGCACTTCAAACATTTAAAATCCTGTACAGCAAGTAGCTGTCTTTGTCCTCTACTCTTTGCCTTTTATTTCTGGCCCCAGGCGTGGTTAAATCTGTTGGCATAAAGTCTTGTCTCGCGGGACGTGAGTTCTTGATATTTTAGTTTATAATTTAAAAACAGAATAAGAATCAGAAAATCTAACAATATCACATTAAAGTTCGATAAATTCTGAATAGAAAGATACCAAACATATATATGTAGGTTTTAAAATAATCCCGATATAAAGCATTAAAAAAAATGTCACATAAAATCGTTGCACAAAATCGTTGCACTTTTAGGCTTAGGATTTTATATATATAGAGTAGATTATTTTTATTGATTCTCTTGTGCTTTATTTTGTTTTTATACTTGTTTTTTTGTTTTACTATTTGTTATTTGCACTCTCTGTAAAACCCTTTGAGCTGCATTCAGATTTATGAAAGGTGCTACATAAATAAAATTATTAATTTCATTTCATCTGGTTTCTTTTTGCACAATAGCCTTTTAGATATAACATTTACAAATTTTCATATATGTTGCTCCTTAAGATCAGAACATTTTAGTTTTACAGTGCATCTCAAAAAGGTTAGTACATTTTTATTGTATTTTTGATATTTGCCTACTCTTAAGTGGTTTATAAAAACAAACCACTCAGCACGTTATGTGGAAATAAGTCATTGCACATGAGGTGTATACATCTGAGACTCTCAGATACTTTTTTGTGAGTTTGCTTTTTCCTCCCTGTGTGGTGTTTTGCCAGGTTCTTCCTTCAGAATTCCAAGGACATACAATAGGCCCCAACATAAATAAATGTTTGAGTGAGGCAGCCCTTCTATTGATTGGTACCCTACTTTGCCTTGAGACTGATGCTAACAGAAAAATGTCCAGTCCATCGTGAATTTCAGTTGCACAAAGTATACAGCTGAATGAATATTTCTTTCAGGAAATTAATTCCACCTTATCGTTTATTTGGACTATGTACCAGTAGTACTTCTAGATCAATAAAATGGCACTCTATGAAGAAGTAATTCATTTATTGATTATCTGCTTTGAGTCTGTGCTTGACTTAGCTTACAGAGAATGTAATTTAAGCTGAGTATTAAAGAATAAAGTGAATGATTGGCTGAAAATCTGCCTACTCCATAGCACAGACCTAGAAAGACACAAGTACACTTATGGAGGCATATAAAACATATGAATTATGTATTTTTTTGAAGAAGTTCTTTTTTTAAACATATGACAGCCAAGCTGAACATGCTAACATGCATGCATAATTAATTTGACCTATCATGGTCTTTTCATAGCTTCTTCTTTGAAAAACAGATTATGGTGTGGCTTGGAATCTAATGTTTTTGGCTATGTATAGTTTATTATCATGGTGGGATTTTGTGTTTCATTTTTTACAATGCAGGGTCATTTTAAGAGATGATTGTAGATGTTTTTATTGAATATTTGAATATATATATACAATTACTGTAGTGTAGTTTGCTTTTAAATACATTAGCAATTTAGCTTTGTCAACTATAAAAAAGTTTCTGTTTTATTATAATAAAATGTAATGAGTTAAGAAATTACATTTTGATATTGTGTCTTCCTCATTAATGACTTTTTTTACTGAAAAATACCCTTTGTTGTTTATTTTGAATTTAAGGCTTTAGACTCTCACTCTCATGGAACATGTACTGTAACTATAAAAAATTACATGTAGGTCTGTGCAGCATAGTCTATATGTATAAATCAGTCATGATGCCTCCCTACTTTTTGTGTGACCTTAATAAAAAAAATCCTTTTCTTACCCTTTTTTTCTTACTCTCAATAATTTCCCTTTTTCCCATTTGCTTTTACTTTTTGTCACAGTGGACTTTTGTTTCATATAGAGCCTAATGCAAGAACATTGACTCTTTCCAGAAACCACCCTACAACACATTATCATTGCAAACCTTCAGCACTTTGCATCCATTTTTTTCTTGCTACTTTACCATGTTGCGATGAGCAAGGCTTGATGCATGGATTTTTGTTAATTTTTCAAAAAGTAGAAGAATGGACATAGATGTAGCCACCTAAAATGGAATAAAGAAGGTCTCTGTACAACAGCAGAGCCCTGGAAAAATACCCATATACTATAGACACTACCACACAGTATATACAAAACAGAGCTGGTTGATTTAGAAGTAATGATGATAGCATGGATGTTTGAAATTAACAATAGTGGGTTACTATGAGAGTTTTCGTCATAATGCAGTATTAAACAGAGTAATTGAGCTAGTTGAACTTGATTTAATATGTGTGTGCTTTAATCAGACACTGAAAATGAATTGCAGTAATCCAGTTAAAAAGGGTGACAGGCTATTTCTACTTTTGAGGAGGAGAGCAAGAGTCAGACTGTATCAGTGTTGCTTAAGTAGTAGAAAAAACTCTTGATAACCACAGAAATGTGATTCTCAAGGATCAGAATACTGCCATGAACAAAAACAAATAAATAAACCAAGTTTTTAAATAGAGACTGTCTGTATTCCTGAAAATTGTGTTTTTAGCAGCTTGCTTGCATGCCTTTCTTGCATGTGCAGTTTTGAGCAATGCTGATTTCATCATCAGTTGATTTGGTTGGCAGCAGCATCCCAAAAAGTGAAATTTTGGGTGTGACCTGGGGTCTATCATAAATCAGTATAAAAAGCACAGTTTGCAAATTTGAAACAAGTTAATAAGAAGAAGAATAGTTTTCCAGTAGTAGATTGACCAAAGCAGTGACAAGGAGTAAAATGTATGTTCTGGAAGTGTTATTGCAACTGTGCCTTTGGGCAATTATTATGTTTTTCACATACTTCATCACTGAGTCAGAGAAAGAGGATAGTAATGGTTTTCCAGGTGAGATCTTTTACATTTTGGTACAGTGCTAACAATTTGTCTCATTTTCCATTTTCAAGTGAGGCAATTTTTGCATTTTTTTTATTTCCTTTTTGCTGGTAATGGGGACAATGTTCCAAAACTCTTCCATCTGAAAACAACTGAACTCCAGTGCAACTGTGGACTTAAAAATAAGTTCACCTCAGTTTCATTCCTTGATTTTTACAAGCATGTTGTGTGCATGGCATCAATATTTGCTATCACATACAGATGTTAGCAGAACAGAGTCACTATGCTTTAAAGTGACCCATTTATTTTTATTTTATTAGTGTTTTAGCATTGCTATTAATAGCTTTGAAAAAAGATTTTTATGATTAACCCATTTCTTGTTTCAACCATTTTTAAAGTTAATATTTGTTATTAACATATGTGTTAGATTGTCTGGGTTCATAGTTATACCTAGATTTTATATGGAGATTTTATATTAGATTAATAATTTTTCTCAGCCATCACTACAAACTACTAATAGACCAGGCTCGGCAACCACCCCCACCCTATAACACCCCATAAAGCAACCCAGCCGATCCCATCCCATCCCATCCTGTCCTGCTACACTAAAATTAATAGCGACAATAAAAGATTAAATGAGCTAAAACTCTTCATCTTCAAATACCTTTGTTTAATGGAGTGGTATTTAAATTCTGAATGTCAAATCTGGAAGTAATAATTAGATGTAATGTATGGCTATGACAATAAGTAGTGCAACTGACGGTCTAGCATAGTCCTATGTTTAACAGATGCATAAAACATTTGCTAAAAGTGCTGCTTTCTACATTTATGTGGATATTAAAATCTTCCATCAACTAAGAGGCTGCCAAATTCAGTCTTGAACAATATGTATGATCCTGGTGGTCTGTAGACTAGTATTACAGTTGCACTGTAATCTGTTTTAATATCTGAATGACATCCTCAAACAATGTGCATTCATCTAAATTTCTTTGCAGTTCATTGTACAGAATTATCCAAAGGCCACCGACTCGACCAGTATCTTTAGACATATGAAGGAATATAAACCCATTTGGTGATGCCTCAGCTAAAGGAATAGTGCAACTTTTACTGAGCCACGTTTCCTAAGATGACAAAAATCAGATAATGCAGTTAATATAATATAGTTTATCGAAGCAGCTTTATTTCCAAGACAGTGAATATTTAGCAAACAACATTTTAAACTACAAAAATTTTGAACTGTTTTAATTTGAATTTACAAGTTGAATTTACAAATTATTAATGCAGGTACTCCTAGTGCAGGATCTGATTTAATTCTTGGTATATTTGTGCTCTTTATCGTCTGGTTATCAGTTGATTTATGATTCAAATCCTGTAAATGCCAAAAGGGACCTGCAATTGCTGAGCGCTTTGAGTAGTGAGAAAAGTGCTATATAAATGCAAAGAATTACTATTATTATTATTTAATTTTTTCCATAGAATGAACTTATAAGATGACCCACAACAGGGATTTTGGGTGACAGCTACAGAATAATAAAAGTTGAGATAAACAAAAGCCTGTGATTTAAGATCACAAGGCCTGGATGGTGCTCTTATTAGTCAGCCAGTCAGTTTTGCTGCTATATTTTGGTATAAAATAATTATTGAATCAGTTATAATTCTGAATCCATCCATTCTTCCATTCATTATCCAACCCACTATATCCTAACTACAGGGTCACGGGGGACTGCTGGAGCCATTCCCAGCCAACACAGGGCGCAAGGCAGTAAACAAACCCCGGCAGGGCGCCAGCCCACAGCAGGGCGTGCACACACACTCACACACGAAGCACACACTAGGGACAATTTAAAATCGCCAATGCACCTAACCTGCATGTCTTTGGACTGTGGGAGGAAACCGGAGTACCCGGAGGAAACCCACACAGACACGGGGAGAACATGCAAAGTCCACACAGGGAGGACGTGGGAAGTGAACCTGGGTATAATTCTGAATTAGTTTGTATAACAGAAATTCTTTTAAATGTTGTTTATGAGCAAACTAGACTTTTTCTATGATCCAACAGTATTACTGTCATTAGTGTTTTTGTTTTATTCTTTTATAAAAACAAGCGTGTTTCATTACATATTGTAAATTATTTTATTAGTAAATATGAGAACCACACCTCTCTAAAACGCTCAAATACATTAACAAGTATGATTACAATGTGTCACATTAGTATAAAATATAATGAATTTGTCTATTCTTTCTTATCATTTTATTAAACATATGTTATCATTGTTCATCAGATTTACTTGGTTTTTCATCTACAGGTGACAAAGTGATCACAGTGTTTTGTGACATTAACATCAGCTTTGATCCCCCCATGTGCAGATATTGGGCTATTCTTCAGTGAACATAGAAGTCTGAATGAGTGTCTTTAGTTAATGTCATTAAAATTACCACTTTATACTCTAAAAATGATATAGAAAACATAAAAACAGGTGAATTTAATTCAATTAATAAAAATGTCTTACAGAGCAGGCACAGAAAAAGTCTCGTAATACAGTCATTATTTTTTAAATGCTTATTCTGGTGGTATTTATCCAATTCGACTTCTTTGATATATTAATATAGCTCTTCCTCTTTATGGTTTCCTACTAAAGCACTGAAAGATGCTATCAAATGTTAAAGTACTGTACTCTTATTATATATTATTTGTAATATTTAATTGAGTGCTTGACAAATCTAAACGGTATCATTGGAGTTTACCACAAATTTACAATATGAAGAACCGCTATTGTTATGTACTGTACACTACTCCAGTAGTAATATACTAAATTACCCCCTGTCTTTATTCCCTTGTTATATGTAAGGCTAATAGCTATTGATTGTAGTGTTTTAATCACTATTCCGTCATAATTATAGATTAGTATATATCAATAAGTTTTGCCAAGATGGAATTTATTCGTTTTGCATAAATTATTGATTTTTCTGATTTTTAAATAAAGTTTTATCTTTTTTTAAAAGGAGAACACACTCTAAAAACTGCTAGGGCTAGCAACACAAACCCCTCCTGGTTAATGCAAACAGAGCTGCCACTGGAGGCAACTAGACTGCCTTTTGAAGTTTGCTATGTTTTGATTGAGTCACAGAAGGTGGATGAAGTCAAACAGGGACTTAAGGCACGGCCTTTGGGACTTATGTAGTGTTTTAACGTAAGAAAAAAAAAATATTTTAGCTTTTCCTGTAGAGAAGGAATGTGCCCAGAGCTCCACATTTGGTGTCATAGGGCTGTACTTGCCAGGACCACAAACTGAGACAGGCAGGAAGGTTTTAAGTTGCATTTGTTCTAAAATCAAACACAACACAAAAATTATTATAAATCAGTAACTGCCTCTAAAGTGACAAAGATATATAGGCAGACTATGTATTTAGTTGTAAATTAATGTCAATAATATATATGCCAAAGAAGACAGTTTTATTTTATAATTGTAGCGTGACAATAGGAATATGTTAGAAAATTTAATATACAATTTAACTAGACCAAACTGTTATATATGCAAATTTTTGCAAAACAGTAATTTTGACTTAAGCTGACAATTTTATATATAGTACTTGACCTTTTTCAAAGTACACATTCCTAAGGTTCTGGCATTAATAATTCTTTTGATAAGCATGTGATCTACCATATCCACTGTTTCTTTTTATAGGAAATGTGAATTTTTATTCCAGGTCCTCCATTGTATTTATTAATGGTGATGACATTTTTTAAAGCTGAGTTAGTTTGTCACGTCCCATGTTTGGTCTGCCAATGTTTTGTAAGGCCAGATGTGTTGTAAAATGCTAGGAAAAGTAAAACCTAAAATATGATTCATATGCCCCAACCATGAATTTGATTAACAAGGGTCAAAAATTAATTTTTCGGAAGTGACTATCAATGCCAAATTCAGTCTTGAACAATAAGTATTATCCTGGTGGTCTTTACTAGTATTACAGTTGCACTGTAATCTGTTTTAATATCTAAATGAGAGTCTCAAAGGATGGGTAGTCATCTAAATTTAAAAATTTAATTTATGGTTTAGCGACTCTCTGTGTACAGGTTATAAGTTTTCAGCATGTTTATACCTGTTTTCTCCAGATACACCATATTGGTTGCCAGATACACCATATAAGACTTGTATATTAGGTTAACTGGTCTTTTTTCATAAACCAAGCATGAGAAAGAGTGCTTGTGTGACACCTGCAATAGACTGATACCAGTTTATTTTACCAGTGATTTCATATAATACAATTTATGTGATAACATAACCAGGAATGACTGTAGCAAAGACCAGTGTAGTTATAGGTTGTTTTCCCACCTGCCATCTTTTTTTTGATACAGTTTAAAATGATTAATTAATTAATTAAGTACCTTTATTGTCCACAAGTGGAACTTTTTAGTTCAAGTTATTGAACAATATAGAACAAACCCACTCATTTATTCTGTCAAGTAAAGCTTGACAGCAGTACAGCAGTAATACATTTTAACAATTCAGTACAGAATACAATGCAAAGCAAATAAAAGAAGAATAAATAGCAGTACACTTTATGACAAATGTCCATATTTACATCATATCTAATAGATGTTTCTATATGACACATAGTGTGAGATCTCTAATCTAAAAAGCAAGATTTTATCTGTATTTCGGATTCCACTATTATCATGCACTGTTTACCATAATCATTGTTTTACTGTTATACAACAATCTTTCTTCATTTTCACTGCTTTTTGTTTCCTGTGGGGAAGTCTGTATAACTTCTTAAAAAGTCATTTTAATCTGCACTTTTAGTGTGGTGAACAGCACAAAATACCATATTTTAAGGAACACCTCCTGTGGTCTTGACTCATTTGTTTTTGAGATGTGACCTACCCAAAATTTTGTTAGATCTCTATATTAGATAGATAGATAGATAGATAGATAGATAGATAGATAGATAGATAGATACTTTATTAATCCCAAGGGGAAATTCACATAATCCAGCAGCAGTATACTGATACAAAACAAAATATTAAATTAAAGAGTAATAAAAATGCATGTTTTTACAGACAATAACTTTGAATAATGTTAGCGTTTACCCCACCAGGTGGAATTGAAGAGTCGCATAGTGTGGGTGGGGAACAATCTCCTCAGTATCTCCTCAGTCTATCAGTGGAGCAGGACAGTGACAGCAGTCTGTCACTGAAGCTACTCCTCTGCCTGGAGATGACACTGTTCTGTGATTGCAGTGGATTCTCCATGATTGACAGGAGCTTGCTTAGCAATTATTAGCACACATTGTGGCCTGAATTTACTTTAGGAGTTGACTATATCAGTATCCATGCATGTATCTGTCATGTACAAAAAACTAAAAAAGTCTGTGATGAATTATTAAATTTTGTGTGGTTTTCAGCATCTGCTAAAGCATACTATGCATCTTCCTAAACAAAGGTCTACACTTCCTTTAAGTTGAATATTTTATTTCAGCAGACTTTATCATCTGAATATAACAATCTGTTACAATTCAATAGTGTGTGAAAGGAAGTTAGAGGGCTTAACATCCAGAGACATGACAGAGAATTGCATCGCAAACGAAGGTGACTATTTAGAAAAGTGATGTAATTTGTTTTTGAAATTCTTAATAGAGTTAAAAAAAGTGAGGAATCTTTTTGAACGTCCCTCATACATAGCAGTCATTTATTCCTACAGGATTTTGATAATTATGAGTGAAGATAGTGGATTTGTAAACTAAAGAACCAGCTAATGAACTCCCTTGATTGATAATGACTATGAATCTCTGGGATCCTAAATGACCCATCAACTGTGACAATCAAGAATCCAAAACATTATTAGCTTGAAGTGTGGACTTTTTAAAAATAATATACGGTGGAACTTCGGGTCACGAACGTCTCAGAACACGTACAAATCGGGTTACGACCAAAGTTAACCAAACTTTTGCATCTGTTCATGACCACACACTCAGGTGACGAACAAGCCAGTTTCCCTTCCAGTTCATACGTGCCGGTGATTTACACATGTGTTCAGTCTCTCCCTGTACAGTACATTGTTCTCAGTCAGATGTGCATCGCGCAGGGGGAATTTACCTCAAAACTGTAATCTCTTCTCCACCCAGTTCCTCCTCACTTCCTTCATGCCAGAACTCGACTCATGCAAGGTTAGTTTTCTTGGTTGTTTATGGTTGGTTTTTGTATAAATTACAGATTTTTCAAATATTCCATTTTTTTCCCTGTGCTTAAAACTCATTAAAAAAGTGTTTACAGCGAGCGGTTCGTAAGGCTGTAGCAAGGTTTTCTCAGTGTTATTCAATGTTTTTACATTTAGTTTACTATTACACTGTGCAATCTATGGTATAATTAACTATTTTTGTGCTTAAAAGCTTTTAAAAATATATATTTACATACAGCTCATATTGTCCGGATTAATTGTATTTACATACAATCCTATGGGGGAAATTACTTCGGGTCACGACCAAATCGTTTTAGAACAAATTATGGTCGTGACCCGAGGTTTCACTGTATTGTGTATTGTGAAAGATAAGGATTCTAAATTTCATCATGTGTCATATGATTACTATAGTGTGCAAAAAATGCAGTTTTTTGCTCTGATTCATACTTTCATTACTTGTTGGTTTTGTTCAATCTATTTCAACACCTACAGCACAAGTGATGTTTTTAAATAATGAAAAAGGTAAATTAATCAGTGGTAGGCATAGTTCTCTTCTGTTGCTATCCCTGTCTTTCCAGTTCCACCTTTATTGGCTAAAATGCTGTGATTTTTTAAATCACTCTGATTTCTTTTAGAATAGGGAGGATAGTCGTTCCCACTAATTCCTTTCAGTGACATAAAGAGCATGTTCTGCGTGTCCACTTTAGTTTGGAAAGAGGGACTGCCAGTTTTCAATGCTAAAAGCAGATAATGAAACTGGAATGTGAAAGATTGGAAATATTTGTAAAAATATTAAATATAGGTATAATTAATTTGCATTTAATACCAGTTTTACAGTATGTAATTACAAAAATAAAGTATGAATACATAAGAATGTATATTTGTAATATGAAAGAAGTGAGTAATATTTTAAAAAATAGGCATTTTGACATAAATGTTTCTATTCATTATTTGGACCTGTTTATTATGGATTATGAGCATTTTATTTGTTTTTCAAACACTTCAAGGAATTAGCTCATTCTATTATTAAAGATTACATTATGTTATATTCCAAAATTCATCAAATAGAAATATGACTCATTGCATATCAATAGGTATAAAAACTGTGTTGTAATAGATGGGGAATTAGACAATAGCAAATGGAATCTTGGAGATAATTTCTTAATACATATAAGTAATTACAAAAGATAAAAGCTGCTAATCTTTATTCATTGGTTCTGAATGAAAAAAGGTAAGCTTTGTAATTGAAATATGAAAGAACATTGTGTATTTCATTTCAACCATACCATGTTTCTTAAAAACAATAATTACATTTTACTGAAGAAATGCCTATGCTTTGTTAACTAAATGTATAAACTGTGATAGAGTGTGGATGTATGTGGCCTAAGTTGGACTGTTGTGAGATATTACCATGTGACATTGGCTGCCAGGACATGCTAAAGATGAGTGAATGAAAGATTTGCTTTCTGTAGTAATTACTTGAGGACATTTTGAGTTATAATGGAAGCCAGTATGGATCTCAGGTGAAATAATGTATTTAAAATATTAATTTTTCAATGAATCATTTAACCTTATCTATACTAATAAAAGGCAAAGCCCTCACTCACTCACTGACTGACTGACTGACTCATCACTAATTCTCCAACTTCCCGTGTAGGTAGAAGGCTGAAATTTGGCAGGCTTATTCCTTACAGCTTCCTTACAAAAGCTGGGCAGGTTTCATTTCGAAATTCTACGCGTAATGGTCATAACTGGAAGGTATTTTTCTCCATTTACTGTAATGGAGTTGAGCTTGACCGCCGTGGGGGCGGAGTTTCGTGTGACATCATTACGTCGCCCACGTAATCACGTGAACTGACTGTCAACGCACTATGTAGAAAACCAGGAAGAGCTCCAAAATACGCTGAACAAAACATGCATTATATAATTGAGAAGGCAGCGAAACATTAAGAAGCGAGCGAGTGACATACTACCATGTTCATCAGTACAGCTACTTCGGAAACAAAGCGAGGTATAAACCTAAACTTTAAATTAACTTAATAGACAGGCTGCCGCTGGTGCTTTTCGTGCCCACGGGTAATGCGGGATACAAGTTTAATGAGAGGACGCAGGATATAAACGAGAGTTTTGATCACTTTGTAACTAAGTTAAAATTGCAGGTGAAGGGGTGTGCTTATGCAAATTCCGAGAGACTGTGTTTGTGGGGGATTGACAGTTAAGGCGGGTGGGGGAGTCACGTCATCATCTCCCATTTACCTCATTTCGCTCTGAGCTGAGCTCCGCGGCTACCGTCTTCCGAAGCAACTTCGTCACACACTGCCACCAAATACAGAGAAATCCACAAGTTAATACACACTCTGTCTCTAGACTTTCTCCACACTGAATCCTCCAGGCACTACTTACAAAAGGTTACATTGACAATCGTGTTACGTTATTTTTAAAATGTTTAATTTTCTTAGCACAAGCACAGCTGAGAAGCTTCGATGCATGTGCTCCATAACGCGTTAAAAAATAATGCATTTAATCACACTTTGCATTACAATCAAAGGGGAACTTTTGTCAATGCATGATTTCCTGGTACACCGATAACATTGATCAGCGCATCCCAATTCATTTTAGCCTCGCACCACCTTGGTTTGAGAAGAAGTATGAAAAAATTTGAGGTTAACACACAAAAACAGATCACCAATTCAAGCTTTATGAATAACCGATTCGCCATCAATAATTGTTTTGGTAAAGCCATACTCAGTGTAATCCTCCTTCCATTTTATAATTTTTCCGCCACTAGCCATGATTAAATGAACGGTAAAAAAGTAAGAGCGAAGCGAGGGTGACTTATTTAGGCAGGCATATATATGACAGCAACACTCATGACAATCATGTTATGTTATTATTAAAATGTTTCCTTTTCTTTTTCATTACTTCTTTAACCCATTACTTCTCTGCTGCGAGGCGTGGGTATTTTGTATATGAATGACCTCCAAAGAGCGCGGAGACTTTTGATCATGTGAACGTGTCTGCAAAAACTGGCGTCTCCTGCCCAGCCAAAGTCGAGCAGCCGGCGCGCGCGCATAGCTGTGCCGGCCTTTCACACGCTGACTGCGCGTCTGCGGCAAAATAATATTAAGGCGCTTCGCACTTTATTTTGCACGTATACGATTATGAGGTCGTCAGCTCTTATGAAGACACGCACAGGAGTGAAGGACTGACAGTGCCATCACAGCCGATTAATAGCTGGGACATCTCACCAGTCTGCACAAGACCCACCGCGACTGTCCCCAAAAGGCGCTCATATCGTCAGCGAACAAATCTCTCTATACTATATAAAAGAAAAACGCAACTTTCCTTTCTTTACACCTTTTTTCCTTTTATCCCAAACCAAAGCCTTTCTCTCTTAACACTGCAGAGGACACAAAACTAATTTTCTTTAATTGCTGGTAAGGCACATTATTAGAGGCAGAAATTTGGACTTTCACATAGAAAATGTAATTTCTATACCACAGCCGTTGTGTAGCGCCTTTCAAAAGGGATCTACTACCGAGAGATGATCCATATACATTTTAGCTGCTGTTAGTACTACTTACCTCTTCTGTTATACCGTCTTTAAAATGTAGTTTACCCGCAAC
>JANRMT010062791.1:80574357-80591387 GCA_026402145.1 Polypterus bichir lapradei | reverse complement strand
TATATATATATAGTGAACTTTGACCCGGACACACACAGACGGACAACATAGTTCCACCATACACTATTTATTTACAACTATTATGTACAATAATTACGTGCACCACAAACCCCAGTGCCTCTTGCACCGATTCCCCCAACTGTCCAGGCCACACTCTCAGTCACTGTGCCTTTCTTTCGTGGCCGCCTCCAGTCCTCTCTCCAGCTCTGTCCACTTCCACCCGACATCCACTGCTCACTGAAGGGAGGCGGCCCCTTATATATGCTTCCCGGACGGGCACCAGGTGTTCCCGGTATTCTTCCCTTGGCCACGCCTCAGCGTGGCGGAAGTGCCGGCTGTCCTCCCGGCAGCTCTCCGGGTGTCCTCCAAAGTCTTCCCCCCGGCACTTCCTGGTGTGGCGGAAGTGCCGGGCTCCCGGGATAATCAGGCACTGGGGCGCCGTCTGGCGGTGGCCACGGGTCCCTACAGGGCTGGGCTTCCAAGCCCTTTACCCGAGGCCCCCAACATAACCAGGACGGACACCCCCTCGCGGTCTGGAGGAGGCACAAGCCCTCCTCTCGTCCTCCTGGGCGTCCCGGCCGGGGACCACTATATATATATATATATAGTAAAAAGGAAGAGACTTGACACACGTAAAAAAAGGTTTGGGGCAGCCACCCGTATAATATTCCTAGCTGCAAAGGATTTAGTTTTATGCAACAATGAAGTTGACTGTTGAGAGTCCAAGACTGAACTGCGAAAGGTTGTGAGAAATGGCGGTTTTAAATGGTCAGACAGGAAGTGATGTTTCAGGTACCGGAACCGGAAGTGACGTAGCTCTAGTGGCCGGAACCGGACGTGACATTTTCCTAGGCACCAGAACTGGAAGCGACGCTCTTCTAGGTGCCGGAACTGGAAGTGACGCTCTTGATTCAGAAAGGTTTTCCCGCGGCTGGTCTGCAAAGATAATAGGAGAAGGTTTAATGCACTCCACCCCCCCTCCCGGCCTGGCGTGGAATTACCTTTACTTGGTCCACACAACGTCCTCCTATGCGCACGTGTGTGACATGGCCCCCCCCTCAGCCCAGACCCATCGGGTCGGGCGTACCGGTCCGAGAAGTCGTGGCACCTGGAAAGGGCATCAGCATTGGCCTGCAGAATACCTCGGCGATAAACGACCGAATACTTACATGGCTGGAGATCCAAAAACCACCTCTTGACCCGTGGATTGGACTCCCTGTGCAAGTCCATCCACTGTAAGGGTGCATGGTCTGTCACAAGAGTGAATTCACGTCCCAAGAGGTAGTATCTCAGCTGAGTAATTGCCCATTTAATAGCCAAAGCCTCCCGCTCCACTGCCGCATACCTAGTTTCCCGATCCAACAGTTTCCTGCTCAGGTACATTATGGGGTGTTCAACTCCATCGACGCTCTGGTTCAGCACGGCTCCAAGACCTGTGTCTGAAACGTCCGTCTGGAGAATAAAAGGTTCAGAAAAATCTGGTGCTTTTAATATAGGAGCTGACGTAAGGGCCAGTTTCAAGTCACTGAATGCAGCTTCTGATATCTCATCCCATACCACATGATTAGGTCGACCCTTCTTTGTGAGGTTTGTCAAGGGTGTAGCTCTCTCGGAAAACCGAGGTACAAACCGGCGATAGTAACCTGCCAAGCCGAGAAATGCTTGTACTTGCCTCTTGGTTATCGGACGGGGCCAATTTGCAATGGCATCAATTTTGGAACACTGTGGTCTCACCATACCCCGGCCCACTAGGTAGCCTAAATATTTGGCCTCGACCAACCCAAAAAAATACTTTTTCGGGTTGATACGAAGTCCAGCTTGTGCTAGTGTCCGCAACACAGCTCCAACCTGTTGTATGTGTTCCTCCCAGGTGTTGGAATAGATGACAATGTCATCCAAGTATGCAGCACTATATGAATTATGAGGACGGAGCACCTTATCCACCAGACGTTGGAAGGTCGCAGGTGCCCCATGTAATCCAAATGGGAGGACACGATACTGCCAGTGATCACTAGGGGTGCTGAATGCTGTCTTTTCCTTAGCAGAGTCCGTTAAGGGAACCTGCCAGTACCCCTTAGTCATATCTAAGGTAGTCAAAAATTTGGCATGTCCTAGCCGCTCGAGGAGGTCATCCACTCGTGGCATTGGATAGGCGTCAAATTGGGAGAATTGGTTAACACTAGAATTACCAGAGCCTACGAAAAAACTCATAATTCCGTCCCACCTTAAATTGCTTCTTAAATCTCTTCACACCTCTCCGCCAGCGTCCTTTGTCCTCTAAATGTGCTGATAAAGAGAAGCTAGGAGCAGCCGGCTATTCCATCCCCCCACCAATTTAGAACGTGCACGAACTTCTCCCAGCTCATGCCTTGATTGAGTATCTGGGAGTGAAGTAGAGTTTTAGAGTGGAAATAATAGATCGTTATTTGGAACACACGCATTTCATGTCTGTTCCGTTTCTACAGTAATCTGTGTAAACACATTGTTAAAACAGAAATGTTTTTTATATTCTAGTAGTAGATGACAAAATGTAGGCATAAACTATATAATGTATGAAGCCTGAAGTCCAAATATCAAAGAAACATTTTCACAAAAGGTACCATTATAACACAACAATTGCGCTTTTATTCAAAAATATAACTGCAGAAACAAAAAGCCGCCTTAACATGCGACATTGACAGCAGTTTATTATAACTGCCTCCGTGGTGCAATAGAATTACTTCTCGACTTGGAATCAAAAGGTCACGAGTTCGATCCTGCACCACTCCGTTTTAAGAAGTAAACTGCTCTTAGTCTTACTATTTTAGAATAAAAGCATACATTTGATTTCAGTCTGTAACAGCCGGTGCAATTTATGATCCTTGTAAAGGTTAGCTTTTTTTTTTTTTTTTTTTTTTAATTCACTTTTCATTCTCTCAGTCGCGTTCAGAATCAATCCATACAACCCCATCTGACACGGCTGTTTTTACTAAAGACGCGCTATAGCTCTGCAGTGTACCACGATGCATACTAACGCCCCCCCCCCCCCAAGCCACCCGGGTTCTGACACACAAACGCTGGCGAGGCTGCCTTCTTCGTATCTCACCGTCACTTGTTTTTCTTTTTATTCAGTTTTATTGAGTGTTCCTGCCAGTCCCCGCATGTTGCTGTATGCTGTTTCTTTAGTACTCCAGGACATGCAGAGGAAAGAATGGTAAAGAGCAGTAACTTCGGCGCTATATGCAATAATCAGAAACTCCCCATCTGCCCGTGTCGTTCAAACATAGGAACATATGTTGGTGTAAAAGTATAACAAAACTGCACTTTTATTTAAGTGCACTTTTTCCATCGCCTTTTCCTGTAAGAAGCAATGTACACACTTCTCTCTATGCTGTGGTTTCTATTACACACATCGATAGTACCGGACATCCCCGTGAATACAGGTAATGCGGGTCTTATTCTTATACCATTGTCGCGGTAATATTAAGTGGCAAGCAACAATGGAAATGTTACTGCCGGAATCAAATAAAGAGGTTACTTTAATTCCATTGACTAACACTTTTCCCGTATGTGAACAGGCCAACGGATTAGCGAGAGCACACCGTACCTCCTCCCACTTCACCCCGCAGACCCCTTTGTTGCTTCGTAGTGCCTGCCGGCGCATCTCAGGGTCCACCCGAACATGCCTCAGTTTATAGCCGTGGGACTCTGTATTAGGGACGCAAGCACACTCGGGTTCGCACGAGCCCAGTTCTGACGCCCCCAAGCCGGTTTCTGCCCTAAAGTGTTCTATGATCTCCGCTAAGGCGGCAATATCCGTATATCCCCAGGCCGGCTTGGTGAGTTTTTCGGGGAGGCTTTTGAGTAATAAGGCACAGGCCACCTGCTCTGCTATTTGGTGGCTGGTATTTTTATGAGGCTGTAACCAACCAACCACTTACCCCATAAAGCCATGGCCTGCTTCTTAGTTGCCTTGGCAGTATTAAATTTCCAGGCCATTATGGTTTCCACCTGCCAGCCTGGGTTTCTCCCACCTTTATTAAAGGGCTTGCTCTTCGTGGGATAAGCTGGGGCAGTCCCCACACCCGGGAGGTCATAATAAGCACCCGATGCGTTCCCTGACGTACCTGGCTCTAGCCTGTGGGTCCCGGAGCTATTTTTCCCCGGACCCTTAACAGGTTGATGGGTTGAGGCACATTCCAGTTTTCCCCAACACGCCCCGACTGATGCCCACTCGGCAACTTGGGAGCGGTACTTACCCATCTGATGATTTGTTGGTTTATAAACGTGTGTCAAGTCAAGGTTCAAGTTTGCCTTCCGATCTCTCCAGGATACCATCATCCTGCCGGCTACGCCACTGTAAAAAGGAAGAGACTTGACACACGTAAAAAAAAAGTTTGGGGCATCCACCCGTATAATATTCCTAGCTGCAAAGGATTTAGTTTTATGCAACAATGAAGTTGACTGTTGAGAGTCCAAGACTGAACTGCCGAAGGTTGTGAGAAATGGCGGTTTTAAATGGTCAGACAGGAAGTGATGTTTCAGGCACCGGAACCGGAAGTGATGTTCCTCTAGGGGCCAGAACCGGAAGTGACATTTTCCTAGGCACCGGAACCGGAAGTGACACTCTTCTAGGTGCCGGAACTGGAAGTGACGCTCTTGATTCAGAAAGGTTTTCCCGCGGCTGGTCTGCAAAGATAACAGGAGAAGGTGTAATGCACTCCGCCCCCCCCGGTCTGGCGTGGAATTACCTTTACTTGGTCCATACAACGTCCTCCTATGCGCACGTGTGTGACAATATATATATATATTTTTTTTTCTTCAAATTTCAGTCACCCATGCTCAAAATCTACTTACCTTGGCACATGAATTAGCCTGTCATTTTAAAAAGTTTTGAGGATAATGACAACCAGACAGACCGACTAGAATTTTTTTTTTCAAAAAACTAAAAAAGGCTACATTTCTAAGCCCCTCTCATGATTTCAAGGCAGTGGCTGAAGCCAAAATCATAATCCAAGTAATAAATGACAGTGAAAACACTCACTTTTTCTTTGTGCAGTTTATGCAATGCAGATTAGTGTTTCTGAACTTGCTTTATTTAAGCAATCAGTATGTCAGGTTAGAGTAATATTTTATTCTGTGTCCTTTTGACATGTGTTCCCCAATGTTTTTTGTTGTATTAATGCAAGGTCTGATGTCCATTGTTTTAGTGACATGGTCATGCTTATTTGTGCATGTTTTACTGTGCAAGATGACCTTGGATGTAACTACTTACAGAATGTCTCTGTTTAGAAATATTTTTTGAGACAAAGATGAAGATGCTGATGAAAATCAATGCAAAACCCATAGTCCCTATGGGAGTATCATACTAGTGAAATATTTATTAGGATGTGGAGCAAGCTAAATTCAGCAGTTTCTGATATCATACATTACATATGTACTTATTGTACTTTGTTATTGAGCCCAATGGGATCAGACTCTGTTGCTTTGCTTTTTAGCAAATAGTAAATTAAAATAATATTTTTCCCAAAGCTTAAAAGCTATGTTTTTTGCTTACTTAGAAAGATGTTTTTTTTAATCATATTGTGTTTTCTTTCAGTATAATGGCTATAGTTAATACTTAATTTGTTTATTAAATGTTTTGTAATGTATTATTTTTTCCTTACAAGACTTAAAAAAATGCTTAATACTGCTGCCTTATAGCTACAGAAACCTTGATTTTGGCTGGGTGACTGTCTGTGTGTAACTTTACATTTTCTGGCAATCTTTGTGGGCTTTCACCAGCTAATCTGGTTTTTACCCACATACAAATTATTTATTGATGTAATTCAAAAATATTTTGTTTTCAGATACAGTATTTATGGCAATATGTTGTTTTACTCTTTGTTTATAATTTTCTTACATTTTTTTCTGCATGATCCCAGATATATTAAACAGTTTAATATTGCATTGTTTATGTGAAGTCCTTTTAGAAGTTTTTCAGTGTTAACTGCACAAAATATATAAAATGATATAATATAAAATAATATATAATTATATAAAATAAAAAGCTTGTTCAATAGCAGAAAATAATTGCTTTGAAGTCCAGTTCCCTATAAAAGCAAAAAAATGCTATTGGCCATTTTTACTATGAATTTGAACATGCATAAATAGTTAAACAAGTTCTGTCTCCCAGGTAAAGTGATTTTGGCACTACTTTTTTTAAATCAGAGTATGTGTTCTAAAAATTATAATTCTCCCAGAAAACCCATTCTTCTGCCCATCCAAACAATGAGTGCATTGTTCTTATGTAAACATGGATACCTAAGAATGAAATAGTGCAGTGAAGAGTATACAGTAATCCCTCGCTATATCGCGCTTCGACTTTCACGGCTTCACTCTATCGCGGATTTTATATGTAAGCATATCTAAATATATAACGCGTATTTTTCGCTGCTTCGCTGGTTCTGCGGACAATGGGTCTTTTTACTTCCTGTACATGCTTCCTCAGTTGGTTTGCCCAGTTGATTTCATACAAAGGAGGCTATTGGCGGATGGCTGAGAAGCTAACCAATCAGAGCACGCAGTTAAGTTCCTGTGTGCTGAATGGCTCAGCGACGGAGCGCTGAATTCAATTCCGTGGCGTTAACCAGGAAGTCTCGTCTCACTCATTCAGCATCAACGTGTTTCGCTGTGTAAACAGTTAACTTTTGTGCTCTTTTGTGTTTATCTTTGTGTATTGTCAAGCCCTTCTTTATGGCTCCAAAACTATCTGCTCCTGCTACTGCTTTAGGGGCCATGCCCAAGCGCCAACGGAAGATGTTAACGATTGCCGAAAAGGTAAACGTTTTGGATATGCTGAAGGAAGGGAAAAGCTACACCGCTGTAGGACACCATTACGGCATCAATGAGGCTACGATTCTTTTTATTTAAAAAGTAGGAAAAGAATATAAGATCTACGGCCGCAGTGTCCTTTTAACCAGGGTGCAAAACGAATTGTAAGTGGATGTAATAAGGCAGTAGTCTGGATGGAATCTGCTTTAGGGATTTGGATTGAAGAAGAACAACGGCGGTGCTACACAGTCGCCTGAAATGGCTTCTTTAGAAGAGCTGTAATGCTCTCCTTTGTTGTGCAGTAAAACTAAACTCATTGTTATCGGACAAGTCATCGTGTCATTGTTGGTGAGTAACCATAATTAATTTTCTGCTTACAGTACTTAGTACATGTATATACGTTTAGTGTCACTGTACACACATTTAGAGTATACAATATTTCTTGCATTGTACGTATTTATTGCTGGTGGCCTGTCTATCGTAATGGCTGTAACATATGTGATATCGGAGACGCTCGATATCTTTAAAATAATATTTAGGTTTTACTGTATATAAACAGTGTGTTTACATACATAATTTCAATGAATCTTACCTAATATCTAAGAGAATACAAAGGGTTTATGCTGTATAACTGTGCGGGGAATATTTATAAACAGTGTGGGAGAGTTTATAAGGGCTTAAAATATATAAAAATAACCATACAAACATATGGTTTCTACTTCGCGGATTTTCACCTATCGCGGGGAGGTCTGGAATGCAACCCCCGCGATCGAGGAGGGATTACTGTAAAAAAAAGTAAAAAATGGAGTTGTGATCCAAGAGAAAGCATGCAGTGTTCTTCTGGGATGCAAGAGGTTGCGTGACTCAGTAGAAACCAGGGCATTCACACTCACTCTTGAAGAGTAAATGTGGCTATATAAACTTTGCAGGAATTTGTAACACAATCTTGACTGCTTGGGTGCTGCATAGAATCCCTAACAACAACAAGTGGAACTTGTTGCTTTATGAAGGTGGGGAGTAGCCTGGAGGCAGTAATTATCCTGTTTGATTCCAGCAATCAGTCTCAAACTTAAGGCTCATGGATGCTGGAGAACAAGAGCAATTGAACAATTTGAAGGAGTTGTCTTAAGTCTGGTTTCCCAGATGTTATTCCAGCGCCCAGACAGGTATGTTTCACAGAATGTGTAAAACAACTACACATTAGAAACTCTTTCAGTCTGGAAATCAAAAAAGATTCTGGGTTAATGGTATAGTTGAAAGGAGAAAGGTTCAAGGTTGAAAGAAAGGATGATTGAGAGAAACAGTCAGATGAGAAGTGAGGACGTAAATGCTTATTGTTGTAGAGAGCAGGCAAGCCACTCGGCTTTGGCATCCAGGACAAGATACATTGATGGTATTCTTTCTTTTATCAATTAGTAACAGTGTTTCAAACTTTATTTTCACTCCCTAGTACTTCTGTTCCTTTATTCATTGTGTTACTTTTCAGCTACCTTGCTGTTTTATGTTTACGGAGTACTGCCGTGTAAACCAGTGTTTCCCAACCTCGGTCCTGGGGGCACACTGTGGCTGCAGGTTTTTGTTCCAACCAGCTTCTGTTTTTAATTGGACTCCTGGGCTAATTAAGTGATATATCCCAAGTTCTGTGTTTTGGTAACAATATAGAAATTAGAAAACTAAGTTTGGTAAAAAAAAATATATATACTGTATATATTAAAATGTACCAAGCAGTTGTATGGGAATAATGTATTATTATCTTGATTTTCATTCTACTTTTCTAGGTGTTCTAATTGTTTAATTAATCCATTATTTATTAATTAGTGGGTCTGATGGTAAAGTAGTTGCAGCCTTTGATTATTCAGTGTTGTTTGCTTGTGTGTCTGCTCTGCTCATTTTTAATTGTCATTGATAAGATACAACGAAGGGGAAAAACTGCACAGAGAAAGGGCAAAATATAATGCAATCAACAAAAGAGAGTTAAGCATTTAAATCTATAGTAAAAGCAGAAATATTCCTAAATGTCTTATAAATGTAAAACTCATGTTGCTGTGCTTTTCTGAATGTAGAATAAAAGAAAAATAATACCAGCTATTTAAATTAGATCAATTTTATCAGGTATTTCCACTGCCCTAAACCACCCCTCTGAATAAAACATATTCAGGAATAAGATCAGTGTTTTTAGTTTTGCTGAATTTAAAAAGTATATTTGAAAAATAGCTGTCACTTGAATAACAGTAAGTATTTGGAAGATGCAAACTTCAAGATATGAAGAATATATATCCCAGATTTGAAGAAATAAAGCATTAACTTTTTGCTCTACAATATTTGAATGAAGAAAGTGTTTTTTTGTGTGAAATTTGTGCAGGATCCTTTTTTCTTTCTGAAAACAATACAATTCCATGTTAACAATTCACTTCAGACAAACATAGTTGGCACGTTGTTTCCAAACAGTCCCACTGACAAAAGTTATTTGATTATGTTGACCTCTTTTGTAAGTCACTTTGGAAAAAACATCTGCTGATTAAATAAATGTATTGTATGAATGTTACAATTCTGGTTGGTTGCAGCTACAATAACGTCCTTGAACTTGGAACTGTTGATAGTCATGGCTGAAATCAACCAGGCAATGAGGACACCTATCACAGCAAGACTATGGTGCAAAGTGTCATGGAGCTTTTGTTTTCAGTGTTTGAAAAACAAAGTGCAGTGCAGTCTTCACCAAATAAAAAAAAATAAATATATATTCCCTATAAACCAGTGCACATATGGATGGTAAAAACCAACAATTAAAATACAGATGCAAAACCGTCCAGGCAGTGGATAAAGATCCTCAGCCAGCCTAGCGAGACTTTCTCTCCTTGTCTCCTCAGCTCACCTGCTTGGGTCTTATCAAGTGGAAAAGACACTGACATATGCAGTTGCTTTTTTTCAGCTTTTCAACTACCTCCATCAGGCATCTGCCAAGATGCAACGATCTAGGCTTCGGTCTTCTCTTACGTTTCTTAGTGTATACTGGATCCCTAGGATGTTTCACCCAATGTCCCCACTTCTAAAGACTGCTCAGCGGGGATACCCCTTAGAGTACCATTTCATTCACTCTCTTGCAGGGCCTTTGACCACACCGCCTTCTATCCAATGCACTGGTTCTCTCTCCCGATGCTGCCTTTTGGCTCCATTTATTCTAATGCAGAACTAGAGTGCTGCTGCATAGAGACTCACTCCTTTTAGATGTCTGCATGAATAGCTGACAATTCCTGAAACTAAGTAAGCCTCAAACCCAATAAACCAACATTTATTTTCAATTTTTACTTTCGGCAATGTTACTGTATTTGAGGAAAAACAAGTTGGTTTTTTGACTTCTATTTTTATGACCACATTGTTTAAATGCACCTTTATCAATCTAGTTATAAATCTAGTTTGTTCAGTGATTTTTAACTTGCAAAAATATATTTTACAAATGAACACTGTATGCTTTTGAATATATTTTATCGTTTAAGCTTTATCTCATTTTTTACTAAACTGCTAAGAGGCATAATTTCAACACCACGTTTGCCTACTTAAGACTCAATTACTTACTTTCAATATATTGTTATTTTAAACCTTATCTTAAAACATGCAGAAAACGTTTTGACTAATGTTCACAATTTAAGGGTGGCTATGAAAATTTCAATATGCAAATAAGTGCAAAGTAAAGAAATTGGGCAGATGCCAATATCTAATATGGAAACATGGAACAAATGTCATTGATGTTCCCCATTTACATCAGTCTAAAACAGTTTTGAGAAAAATATTATTGCTTCTTCATCAGTGATGTTATTTTAATTTTTCTTTACAAGGCTTTATCTTGTGTAAAAACTGATGAATGTGTGTCCATTTCAATTAAGAATTTATTTGTTCAGACTTTCACTTTTAAATTACTTTGATGTTAATAACTTAGCTTGAATAAATAATAATGTGTATAAGTATCGCAGATAAAGTTATTTGAGCATTCACTGTCTGTGAGCAATGGTAAAAATTATGTTTGCGTACAGTGGTGTCAAGCCAAACAATCTTAAATGGACAAAAAACAGATTGAAATAAAGGGCTGACAGAACTCAGCTTTACAAGGATTATTTAGGGTTTTTCAAACCAAGAACTGCATATCTGAATTTGCACTTCACAAATTTACTTAATAGTCAGAACTGTTTTTCCTCATAAAATGCCAACCAATATAGAGATAAATGTAAACAGTTGAAAATGTTGGTATATTTTCATGTAATCTAATGTGTGACATCATATCAAGGACTTACTCAGTTCAACAGATAAGAATTCAATTTGTGCAAAGAAATTCATTTAGCTGGAAAATAACAGATGGAAATATATGGATATTTGTTTGTGATGTTATGCAATAACCAGTTTTTATAACTGTATTTTTCATTATTGTACATTATGCCTTTTCATAAGTATTTGTATTGGTACTGTTTATTGTATTTCTTCTTCCCATTGCATAAGTTGTATATGTTATTGTGACATCACAAGATAGAGCTGGTGTCCTCTTGTTTTCAATAATTCATTCTGAAATTCTCACAAATGTGTCATCATAATGATTAGATTAAGTGTAAATTGTTGAGCATATTCGTGTGTCCCTTTTTATACTCATGTTTCAAATAGACAATCTTATTTGCTATCTCTGAGGTTTTGTTCAATCAAAAGCTTTCATAATTCAACAAACCAATCTGCACAAAAAAAAAGATAAAACATACAAATCTACATCAAATAAAGTAATTTTTGCTTTTCATTTGCTTTTTTATTAGTTCTATTATGTGTTCATTTTTAATTTTATTCAGTTTGTTCAATGAGTTCCTAACTGTCTCAGCCAGTACCAAATACTTTTATGTGTAACATTTTCAGCTGTCTTCTCTGGACATAACATATTATGCTGAAAAGCAGTATTCCACTGCACATCCAGTGTATCAGCGTTGCATCTGGAAAAGGTATCACAAACCATTTGCTGTCTCTGAGGTTTTGTTCCATCAAATGCTTTCATTCTTCAACAAACCGATCTGCACAAAAAAGATAAAACATACAAATCTACATCAAATAAAGTAATTTTTGCTTTTCATTTGCTTTTGTATTAGTTCTATTATGTGTTCATTTGTAATTTTATTCAGTTTGTTCAATGAGTTCCTAACTGTCTCAGCCAGTACCGAATACTGAAGTACTGAAGTGTAAATATATATATATACACACACTGCTCAAAAAAATTAAAGGATCACTTTCAAAACACGTCAGATATCGAAAAAAATCATGCTGGATATCTATACTGATATGGACTGAGTACTGTGTTAGGAACGAAAGGATGCCACATCATTTGATGGAAATGAAAATTATCAACCTACAGAGGGCTGAATTCTAAGACACCCCGAAAATTAAAGTGAAAAAATGATGTGGCAGGCTAATCCATTTTGCTGAAATTTCATTGCAGAAACTCAGAATCGTACTCAGTAGTTTGTATGACCTCCATGTGCTTGTATGCATGCCTGACAACATTGGGGCATGCTCCTAATGAGACGACGGATGGTGTCCTGAGGGATCTCCTCCCAGATCTGGCATCATTGAGCTCCTGGACAGTCTGAGTTACAACCTGGCGGCATTGGATGGACCGAAACATAATGTCCCAGAGGTGTTCTATTGGATTTAGTTCAGGCGAGTGTGGGGGCCAGTCAGTGCTATCCTCCAGGAACTGCCTGCATACTCTCACCACATGGTCGGACATTGTAGTGCACCAGGAGGAACCCAGGACCCACTGCACCAGCATAGGATCTGACAATGGGTCCAAGGATTTCATCAGCCAGTTCTCTGGCACTTTTAGTATTATCCCTGAATTTTACTTGCACTGAGTCTCATTTAAATGTGTATCCAGTCAAACCTTTGTGTGTAAATCAGAGACCGTGGGTCCTTTCTCTCAACAGGATTGTGATGTTCCGGTATACATTTTATTAGTGTTTTAGATGTTTGTTCCACGTATACAGCTGGGCATGTATCAAATGGTATGCTGTAAACCGCGTTATGTGTCTCTGTTGCCGATTTCTTGCTTTTAGCATTAAAAAGGACTGTGTGCAGAGTGTTTGTAGGCTTGTGCACTATTTTGATTCCTGATCTGGACAGGATACATGCTGTACCACCTGATACCCTGTGATGATAAGGAAGTGTGTGCCAGGTGGGGGGATCAGGTTGGAGTCTCTGGCATCTCCTATGTAAGCATTGCCTGATGAATGTCTTTGGGTAGCCGTTTGATGTGAACAGTTGGAAAAGATAGCGCCTTTCATTCTTTTTAGTCTCCCTGGAATTACATTGGGTGTGAACTCTTCTGAATACTGTCTTAGCACAGCTCTGTTTATATGATGATGGGTGATTGCTGGCAAAATGTAATGTTTTGTCTGCATAACATTCCTTATGATAAACCCCTGTAATTAGAGTGGGATCATTACCTCTTTCAATGGATATGTGATGCATCTGTTTATTTCTTTGACCAAATTAGATTGCAGAGAATGTCATGTTGGATGTAGTTATGGAAATCATTCAGATGGTCACTTTTTATATGATGAATGTGTCATCAACATAGTGTATCCAAAGTTTAGATATATACTGAGTTTTTAATTTATTATTTAGTACATTTAATTGTGTTATTTGTCCTTTAAATGATGTGTATTTGCTGTTTAAGTTTATCAAAATGGATATTGTTTAGTGTCTGGGAATTAATTAATTCACTTTCCATAATTAATTTTGAAGTACAAGGCACTGCTGTAATATTCTTTTCACATATCTAGATGGCCAATCTATTATTGCCATCCCAGGAATACAATACAACAGTACAATAGTAATAGTACAAGCTACAACGCAAAATGCAAGAGTAGATTACATATTCGACACCATCAATAGTCATGACTGGAATGAGCTTGGCTGATGAGGACAAACACACACATAGGATGGGAAAGATATAAAAAGTGCTCTGGTGCTTTTATTAAAACTCAACCAAACAGAGTGTTCCAAAACAGTGCAGTGCAAAAATTCAATAAATGAGTAATCCATAAAATGTGTCTGTGGAAGTTAAAATATTCCAATAAATATTCAATTTAAAATGAGGTTAGAAACTCAAGCAGGCATTCCTTTAAAAACCTTTGAGTGAGAATGTCCCTTCTATAAACAAACATCTTTTTAGCTTACCCAAATGGGGTTTTGCAACCCAAGGAGTTGGTAAAACCAACAGGCACAGACTACCATCTTCTAGCTTGGGTCCTCATCAGTCCATAAGACTCACCCTCTGAGTCTCGCTCTAGCCTCCACCCTTTCCTCCCAAGATGGAGGCTCCCATTGAGACCTTCCAGACCAGCAATAAGGAGCCCAATCTGAGCCCTGCTCCTCTCCCACTGCTGTCGAATCCTGGCTCCACTAGGTGAGAGCACTTCCAGAGCACTATGGCTGCTTCTGCTACAACAAATCTGCCTGCCTCTCTCCATGCACCGCCCCTCTCACACTCCCTGCCAGGCTTTACTTTCTCAACATTCTTTAACCTCCGTAATTCTTCAGTTTTGTTTTTCCTTTCTGTGTCGGATCTCTTCTTGTGTGCAGTGTCTCACTCACCAAATGCAGGAAGCTGATGAAGTAATTGAGACAGACTGCACCCTCAATGCAGTTGTGTCTCGCCACAATTAACTCCACCAACCTCCACATCTGCATTTGCTTGCACACTCACGGAGAACGGGCCAGCCTATTATTTATTTATTTAAACAGCCACCCTTCTCAGGTGCAGACATCACTTTACCACAGTCTATGATTAGTAAATATATGTGGGTCTAGGTTTGACTTTTTAAGTTATGGCTTGAAAAACAACACTTTTAGCGCATCAGATACTACGACTTGTAATAGTGAGCTATTGATAATGCTAAGAATAGGTGCTGCAAGAACATCCATTGTGTTTTGTTGGCACTACATCTAGGGAACAAGTAGTAGGTTTAATTTTAGAAATGAAAGTTAAGACCTCCTGTTCTAATACAGAATTTTAATTTAGTGTTGAATGCAAGGCAAGACAGGGTTTGCCAAGCTAGTATGTGGTTTGTATTGCGATGCTAAAATCTGGGATCTTATATTTTTAACTAGCAGAATACCCGCTCTTCGCAGCGGAGAAGTACTGTGTTAAAGAAGTTATGAAAAAGAAAAGGAAAAATTTAAAAAATAACGTAACTTGATTGTTAATGTCATTGTTTTGTCATTGATTTGAGTGTTGTTGTCATATATATATATACTAGCAAAATACCCGCGCTTCGCAGCGGCGAAGTACTGCCTTAAAATTTTTATTAAGAAGAAAATTTAACCTTTTTAAACTGAGGGAAAATATGCCATTAATTATTTGTTAAGGATCTCTTTGTATACCATGTTTTCAGTTCGGCCCTCCGGTTGTAACATGACCAAGCTGTGCGCTGAGCTTACTCTTGAGCATGTAACTTACAGTTGGCCATGTGAACAGTAATCTTGTCTCAAATCTCACAGCTTGGATTGCTGCTGTCAAAATTGGTTTGAGTTTCATGGTTTGTTTCAATTACGATAGTATTTGCAGGATCTGTTGTGTTGAAGTGACATTCGGCATCTGTCAAGCATTGTAAGCACACAACCGGTTTCATCGATAAAATCACATCCAGCTTTTGAGAGTTTAAACATTCATAAACATCAAAGTGTCCACTACTGAAATCGTCACCTGTGAATCTAAGATGTTTAAGAGGCATTGGCGGTTGTCGAAAGGTGTAAAATATTTGGCCATTTCAGTACACTTGAAAGCGACAACCGAACAATTCAGCGGCAGCCATCAACTCACATGCAGAACCATAGGTGAAGGGCTTAAGCATTTCACTCTTCTAGTGCTCCTGTGTAGTATAATTATCTCCTGTACCGTCATCAGTCCACACCTTGAACCTGTCCCAGTCATTCAATACATAAGACACAATGTTCCTCCGGATATCAAGAGTGAGCCTGATATGGCCGTGCAATATGTAACAAAGAGAATGGAAAAGGTAGGTGCCATCTCCGGGCATGGAAACCACTCAGTAAGTGACAGTTCTTTGATCGATAGTGATCACCTCGATAGACATGGTAATGGGGGTTGGAATGATAAAGGAAATGGGTACCTGAGCAATGTAAAGTAAGTCTAAAATACCTATACAATAACTATAATTGTAATAAACAAACAATAAAACAGCGGAGAAGCCGTGGATTAAACAAAAAGGCTGTAGTTATCAGTAGGGAGACGTGAATCCCGTGGCGAAGCAAGGAAGGGAATGTAGAGACCGGAGCGACGGATGGCCCTATATAGGCAGGCAGCCAACAACGTGGGAGGCGTTGGGATGGGGGACCCAACGCCACCTCACACAGTGACTGAGCTGCAGGCTATGGACGTATATATGTACGTAAGTAGGATTCAGTTAGCGTTGGGAACCCAGGTACCAAATTTCTTGAAGATGGGCCCATAAGTAACAAAGACTGTTGAAAAGTTCAATATGGTGGCCGACAGTGGCATCATACCACCGAAATAAGTACGTACATTGGTTTCGGTTAGTGCAGGGAAGCCGCCTATAAAATTTAGAGAAGATCGGGCCATAAATCAGAAAGTTCAACATAGCGGACATTGTTGACCATTATGACCATTACGCGTAGAATTTCGAAATGAAACCTGCTTAACTTTTGTAAGTAAGCTGTAAGGAATGAGCCTGCCAAATTTCAGCCTTCTACCTACACGGGAAGTTGGAGAATTAGTGACGTTGGAAAGTTCAATATGGCGGCTGACAGTGGCGTCATACCACCGAAATAAGTACGTACATTGGTTTCGTTTAGCTCAGGGAAGCCACCTACCAAATTTCGTGAAGATGGGGCCATAAATAAGAAAGTTCAACATGGCGGACGTTGTTGACCGCTATGACCGTTACGCGTAGAATTTCTAAATGAAACCTGCTAAACTTTTGTAAGTAAGCTGTAAGGAATGAGCCTGCCAAATTTCAGCCTTCTACCTGCACGGGAAGTTTGAGAATTAGTGATGTTGGAAAGTTCAATATGGCGGCCAACAGTGGTGTCATACCAACGAAATAAGTACGTACATCGGTTTCCGTTAAAAGTTTAATATGGCGGCCGACAGTGGCATCATACCACCGAAATAAGTACCAAATTTCAGCCTTCTACCTACACGGGAAGTTGGAGAATTAGTGACGTTGGAA
>JANRMT010062791.1:80508970-80539357 GCA_026402145.1 Polypterus bichir lapradei | reverse complement strand
CAAAATACCCGCGCCTCGCAGCGGAGAAGTAGTGTGTTAAAGAAGTAATGAAAAAGAAAAGGAAACATTTTAATAATAACGTAACATGATTGACATTGTCATGAGTGTTGCTGTCATATATATGCCTGCCTAAATAAGTCACCCTCGATTCGCTCTTACTTTTTTACCGTTCATTTAATCATGGCTAGTGGCGGAAAAATTATAAAATGGAAGGAGGATTACACTGAGTATGGCTTTACCAAAACAATTATTGATGGCGAATTGATTATTCATAAAGCTTGAATTGGTGATCTGTTTTTCTGTGTTAACCTCATATTTTTTCATACTTCTTCTCTAACCAAGGTGGTGCGAGGGTAAAATGAATTGGGATGCGCTGATCAATGTAATCATGTACCAGGAAATTATGCATTGACAAAAGTTCCCCTTTGCTTGTAATGCAAAGTGTGATTAAAAGCATTATTTTTTAACACGTTATGGAGCACATGCATCCAAGCTTCTCAGCTGTGCTTGTGCTAAGAAAAGGAAAGATTTTAAAAATAACATAACACGATTGTCAATGTAACCTTTTGTAAGTAGTGCCTGGAGGATTCAGTGTGGAGAAACTCTAGAGACAGCGTGTGTATTAACTTGTGGATTTTTCTGTGTGTATTTGGTGGCAGTGTGACGAAGTTGCTTCGGAAGACGGCGTTAGCCGCGGAGCTCAGCTCAGAGCAAAATGAGGTAAATGGGAGGGAAGATGATGAAGTGACTCCCCCACCCACCTTAACTGTCAATCCCCCACAAGCACAGTCTCTCGGAATTTGCATAAGCACACCCCTTCACCTGCAATTTTAACTTAGTTACAAAGTGATCAAAACTCTCATTTATATCCTGCGTCCTCTCATTAAACTTGTATCCCGCATTACCCGTGGGCATATGAAACGCCAGCGGCAGCCTGTCTATGAACTTAATTTAAAGTTTAGGTTTACACCTTGCTTTCTTTCCGAATTAGCAGCACTCATGAATATGGTAGTATATGTCACTCGCTCGCTTCTTATTGTTTCGCTGCCTTCTCAATTATATAATGCATGTTTTCTTCAGCGCTTTTTGGAGGTCTTCCTGATTTTCTACACACTGCGTTGACAGTCAGTTCACGTGATTACGTGGGAGGCGTGATGATGTCACACGAAACTCCGCCTCCACGGCTTTCCAGCTCAACTCCATTACAGTATATGCAGAAAAATAGCTTCCAGTTATGACCATTACGCGTAGAATTTCGAAATGAAACCTGCCCAACTTTTGTAAGTAAGCTGTAAGGAATGAGCCTGCCAAATTTCAGCCTTCTACCTACATGGGAAGTTGGAGAATTAGTGATGAGTGAGTGAGTGAGTGAGTCAGTGAGTGAGTGAGTGAGTCAGTGAGGGCTTTGCCTTTTATTAGTATAGATGATGGACTGTCACCAAATTCAAGGTTTTTCCTTCTTAATACCCAGTCTTGGTGGGATAAGGAAGAGCCTCCTTGACTCTAAAATGGTTTAAGTGGTTTTGAAAATGGATACACATAAGTTAAACTTGTATTCTCTAGAATAATTTATTTAAAAATTAATCATTAACCAAGAGCCAATCTCTACTACCTTACTGCTGGGTTTCCAATTATTAGCCCTTTTTTTCTATTAGTCGAAAATAAACTGTCTGTGATTACTTGTCAATTTTTAAAAGGCTTCATAGGATTCATTTAACTGTGTTTATTGATACATCTGCCTATAGTAGTTACAAATATTAAATTTACCTTGGTGAGGAATACTAAAGGACATCTTGTGTTGAATAACCAGACAATTAACATTAATATTTAAAATAAGTCTTTAATTAAAGACAACCGTTGCATTTTTTACTTACAAAATTTTAATTAATTTTAACAGGCTGTTCACTTGTATTTGTGATTCAGTCCAGAATATTGCATGTTGGTCTAAGATAAAGTTATTAAGCTGATGCTGCCACCACAGAAATCTACTGTAGATAGTTATAATAGTGTTTTAATGGAGACTGATGTATTTGTAAAGATTTATCAAAATGTGAAGTGGCAAACCTATGAGGATTTACCTTATATCAACAAATGTAAATAGTATAGGGTCTAGAAATTATTGCTATATATCAAAGTAATATTGTTTGTAATGGTAATGAAGCTAACTTGTATGTTAGATTCAGTAAAATAAAAATAATCTGCAGTTATTCATAGGATTTTAATTGAATGTGGTATTTTGGTATTGTTCTCTTTTATATTATTGAAAATCAATATTTTTTTAATTTTAAGTATCTTTTTTCCATTTTCTGAATCTACCTAATACAGTTTCAGAATTTAGGTATCCAGGGTATATCACAGCAGAACTGAGTACAACAAGTAAACAGTCTGTTTCAAGTTCCAGTCCATTTTGTGGGACACTTATGCACACACACACAAAATTACAGTTTCACCTTACTCTGGTGGTAGTTCAAATTTACATGGGTATGGTAATAGTTCTTTATTTAATTTGTTTGCTATTTATTATCTCAGAATACAAAGGTACTTTCAACATTTTGATGATGTAGTGGTGAACAAAAGTATTAAATCCCCTTGAAAGTCATATGTGCATATGGAGATAGAATGTATTCTGTGTATTCTGAAATATTAAGTGAAAGATTCTTTCTTCATTGTGCCCTGGGATCTTTGAAAGGAAGGTAGTTTAAAACATTTTTATAAGTTATGGAGATGAAATTGGGCAGGTTCAGTTTAGCACATTTTCTAGCTTAAAGGTAGTAGAAAAATTGTGTTGATGAGAAGTTAAATTTGAAGCTTAATTGCTCATAGGATGCAAAAACATTATTGATGTACAAGTCTGTAACAGTTTTAATTCCTGACATTTTCTAAGCATTAAATACTGTGTATTCTGAGAGGGTGGAAAAGAGTGGTTGTCATGTAGAGGTGCAACAGATAAGAGCTTCTCTGTCTTAAAGTGCTTCCTAAATTAGTTCAATATTCTGAGTGAATGAAGTGTAGCTTAATAGTGTATTGATGATAATTTGTATTTACTGGAGCACAGAGCGGGGAATATAATGAAGTACTGCAAGATTTTAATTCTGTTGCAGACCAGATTCTGTGATTTGTGTATATTCGGTGATTTGTGTCGATGTCCAGGTCTTTATGGCCTGTATATTTGCCGCCCTGTAATAAAATTGAAAGTTAAGTGGTGCCATTACCCATTCTGCTTTAGGTCATTGTAGAGTCATCCTTTGAATGTCTGAGTGTTTAGAATTCCAAATAAATGAGGTTATGATTAAATCTAATTTTTTAAAAGAAGATTTGTTAATGTATATGCGAATGGTTTGAAATAGGAAAAGAAGCTTGGGAAGGATGTTGGTTTTAACAGTGTTGATTCTACCTGCTAATGTGAGATTGAGGGTCGACCATCTATTCACATCTAATTAAATTTTTCCATGCAGACAGCAAAATTTTGTTGAAAAAGAACTTTATATTTACCCCTAGATATTTTAGTTGATCTACTAAGGTAAACAGGAAGGTGTCCAGTCTAGCATTGTGTGCTAGAGAGTTCACTGGAAAAAGCACACTTCTATTCAAATTAATTTTGAGTCCAGATATCTTTTGAAAATCTGCTTAGTGCATTAAGGACTGCTGGCATGGAATTTTGTGTGTCAGATATATACAGTACCATATCATCAGTATATAATGATATTTTCTATTCAAGTCCTTCTCTGAAAATCCCCTTTATCTCTGATGAATTTCGAAAGTAAACAGACAGTGACTCAGTGGCGATTACAAAAAGCAATGGTAATAAGGGACATCCTTGTCGAGTACCACATTCTAGTTTGAAGTAGTCTGAAATAGTGTTGTTAATATGAACTGAGGCTTTTAGTCTAGTATAGAGGAGTTTGGGCTGATCCCAAATTTGTGCAATGTGGTGAATTGGTAGTCCCATTCAATTGTGTCAAATGCTTTTTCTGTATCCAAATATAGTAAGATCTCTGGATTTAATGGTTGAATATCTTATTTTAAACACATATCAAAGATTAGAAACTAAGTGTCTGCCTTTAATAAATCTGGTTTGGTCTTGTGATATTACAGAAGGAACCGCTTTCCCAGTCCTTCTAGCTGGAACTTTGTAGAGTATCTTCAAGGGGATTGAATACTTTTGCATGCCACTGTACATCATTTTATTTAAAATTTATTTTGGGCATGAAAACTTTGTTTTTCTTTATTGTTTCTTTTCATACATATTGGTTGGGCTGTTAATTATTAACAACTGTACTGGTGTGAAGAGTTCCATTGGTGTTGCTATGGTTAGCACTATTGCTTCAAAGCTCCAATGCCCTGGTTTGAAGTCTTGGCCTAGTCACTGTCTACAAGAAGTTTTCCTGTGTATACATGGGCTTTCCTTCCACAAGCCAAAGACAGGTTGAGTGACAACAGAAAATCAGCTGTTTAAATGAGTTGGTGTGTATGTGAGACTGTCAGTAAGACTTGTGATGGCCTTTCTTCTACTCCTTTGGTCTTCGCACAAAACTATACAGAAATGAGCGGGTTTATAAAATGAAGGACTAGAGTAAGTGAATCAAATGAGCATTGTTAGAAAGGTTTAGACCTTGAAAAGGAGTCTAAGGAAATAGCAAATGATTTTGTGTTCAGGAGAATATATTTTGTTTAAAATAAAATATTTAAAATACAATATAAAATATTAAATATGGTTGGTTTAAAATATGAATTAAGAAAATGGAACACTTTCAAAGCTGCCAAATTTAATTTGGAGCCTGATAGGGAAGGAACCTATCCCAGCAGGACTGGGTAAAATGCAGAAGTCAGGTCTGAAAGGGCACCAACCCATTGCAGAGAGTACTCAAGTATACACTTACATGTGGCCAATTTAGAGTTTCTTGTTAATTAAGCACAAATGTTTTGAGGTGTGGAAGGTAACCATGGAGTACCCTTAAGAAATGCTATGTAGATATGTGAACATGCAGACTTAATATAGACAGTGACCAGGTGTGGGATTCAAAACTTGGACACTGAATCCATGAAGCACTAGCACTACTCAGCACATTAACATGCTGCTCAGATAAGAATAATGCAACACAAAACTTCCACTTTATGCTATTCTTTATCATGCTGATTTTAAAAACTCTTGTTAACGGTGACTGTGAAAAAGAGTAATAATGCATCCGTGTTTGTATGAGAAATAAACACTGAAACTCTTACTAGCCTGGATTTCACTTGTCTTTATTTCCAGATCAGTATCTATTTGAGTTTTATATGTCTGCAACTTTTGGCATGAAGTAGTCATTCAGACCAGAATAGTTAATAATTTCACTTTCATCCTAGCACATCCAATATGATGGAAAGTTGTGGTTGATGGTTTCCACTACAGCGACAGATGGCAGATAGATCTCAACAGTTTTCTGTGTTATATTTACTATTAACCACCTCCCTCCTCTTCAGCTTATCTTAAACTTTTTAAATGTAGCAGTGTGATCAATGAAAAGAGTCTACATCACTTTGTGTCTAGACCCAATTCATTCCAGATCCAGAAATCGTGTTTGTTGAACCAGAATCTTGGTTGTTGAAAGTGCTTACATTTACTAACTTGAAAGTGTGAATGATGTGGAGAGGAGATTGTAGTTTCTCTGTATGAAGGTTGCTCTGATGTTGTCTGGGGCAAAAGAAGTTAGACACTCAAAACAGCGGCTACGAAAACAAACATTTAAATTTGAAAGTCATCCACCTAAAATGCAAATAGCCCAAAACCTGCATAATCAGATTTTTGTTTTTCCATCCATCCATTATCCAACCCACTATATCCTAACTACAGGGTCACAGGGGTCTGCTGGAGCCAATCCCAGCCAACACAGGGCGCAAGGCAGGAAACAAACCCCAGGCAGGGCGCACACACACACATGCACACCAGGGACAATTTAGGATTGCCAATGCACCTAACCTGCATGTCTAGACTGTGGGAGGAAACAGGAGTACCCGGAGGAAACCCACGCAGACACATGGAGAACATCAAACTCCATACAGGGAGGACCCGGGAAGCGAACTCGAGTCTCCTAACTGCGAGGCAGCAGCGCTACCCACTGCACCACTGTGATGCCCTTTTTGTTTTTCTCCCACTTTTAATCATCTTGCAACAAACATCAAAAAAGCTTGTTTTGCTTTGGTTTGTGAGTTGAACTTCATTAATTTTACATTGAGATAACAGGGCAGAACATTTAGGGTTTGCAATAAAAACATACTAAATGCTGTTTTTGCTAAAATACATTATGCAGTTTGTCTTCTGTCCATTTGTGATCCTTAGCTGGCAACTGGAAGTTGTGGTTGCACACAACCAATATACCGCTGTAGGTGCTGTAGGTTTTTGGATGTTGCTCACGATTCCTTTCCATGCTATACGGTCCATTGTAACTCTCCTTGCATGATTGTGGTCAAGGCATTGGGTCTTCAAGTCTTGCAGTACATGCTTGATCCAAGTTTTCTTGGGTGCAGTTCATTGTATTACACTTTGTCTTAGAACTTACTAATAGACTTTTTTTAATGAATTAAATTTTTTTTACATTTTATACTGTGAATCTTAGAAAGCCTGATGTTATTTTTATATTAAAATTAACTGTCAGTATTAAATGTAACTTGCAACTTTAGTCTACATCTGCTTAAGTGTTAATGAGCAGCAGCAGTGAACAAATTATTTAGTAGAGAGGGGCTACTCTATGAATAAAACACTTTTTGCTGGATACTTTTGCATAAGTCATCAGAAAATCTACTTTGTGTTTTCATTGCTTTTATGCTCAGTACAGGGTCAAAGGGTCTTGGAGCCACACCACAGAGCAATAGGCACAAGATAAAAGCCATCTCTGAATAGGATACCAGCACTTTGCACTGTACAGCCACATTTATTTTTTCCAAGGCAATTTAAAATTACCAATTAACCTAACATGCCTATATTTGGATGTGAGAGGACATTAGTGTATGTGAAAGGCAACCACGCTAAACACTGTACCTCCATTTTATTTACCTAAAGATTTATATTAATTGAATATAATTAAAAATAATAATAATAATAAAAATATATTTTTTTTTTGTAATATTTTGTTTTCTAGTGGGAATTTACATGTTGTATGTTGTACACAGTGTTCAAAGGAACACTGAATTAATCAGATGTTAGCCCAGCCGGTTAAAAAAGGGACAGGGGGCTCTGTCACTCATCTGGTAACCATGAGTAACTCATTCAACTACCCTGTTCTCATATAATGTAAATATCCACCTCAACAAAGCTCATTATGCACTTACTTCATAGGTAAAGTGCTTTATCTTGATGTTCGCTATACCACTATGTTTGTTGAAGGCAGTTCATCATAAATACCAGTCTAAATCAGTGGTTCTTAAACTTTTTTTTCCGTCAGGATTTAACCAACAATCCTTCCCCTTGGAGTATCACCACTGGCCGTCATCCCAGGCAGGGGTGTGTGTGTGTCCATTGGAGAATCATCAACGCAGGACGTAACAGATCTGTGACTTTTGCTTTAATTGCCTGTGGCAACCCATCTCAAGACACTACAGAAACCGCACAAGACCCTTACTCATTTTGTACTGTTGTGAATCACAATTCTGTGAGACCCAAATTCGAACAACACCTTTAAGAACCTATGGTCTAAAGCTGTTAACAAGACCATTTCAGGTTAAATTCACATTTTTACCTTAGAATATCAGTGGGTGAATTGACTTTCTGAGAACAATTGCCATGAATTAAATCTGAAGCTTTGTCATTTCAAGACCATACACAGAAATGCCCTATTAAACAGTAACACTACTTGCACAGCCTATCTGATATTGAAAACACCTGATTGTGGGGACACTATTCTATATACATTTCCTGTCTCTGTAATATACTGTATGCTGATGGAAAAAACAAACTCATTGTTGCCATGAAATAACAACAAAAAACAAAATATATAGCATTAACAACTGTCATCTTTTATCTTATGTGACTACCTTTTGCAGTCACCCCTGATTGACAGCATTGCTGTACAGAGCCAATGATCCTCTGAATCTACAGTTGCAATTGGCACTACACTGGCAATTGACGGGCATAGGGCCATGTCTCCAGATGTTGTGATGCAGGACATCCTAAAAGTGATGTACTGTATTAGGCTAAAGCCAGGAGAGAATAAGGGCCGAGGGAACAACTGCACACTGGTATTTATTTTACAGGACAGTTGTGACCACAGTAGTTGTGTGTACCATGGCATCATCCTGCATCAGAAGGATTTGAGATGTGTGAGAAGAGGGCCTTTTTCTAAGGCAGGGAGCATGAAACGTGTCCCTCACTGTCCCATCACTGATGTGGACATTGTGTCTGCCAATAGTTTCAGGGTCAATGCATATTTTGGACGGTCATCTGTACTGCTGGTCTGCTTAAACACTTCCTGCATTTGATACCTAGTGGAGTCTCTTAATCTGTTGTATCTGGCAATGTTAGCACATGCCATTCTTGCTTGCAGCATGCAAATGGCCTGTTCCCTTGCTTGTGATGGCATTCAAGACAGTATGAAATACTGTACACAGAAAAATGACTACATGTGTCCTTTGGCTTGCTGTGACCTAAGCTTTGAAGCAATGCCTTTTTATAGGTGACCTGATGAAGCTTTATACCACATTGAATTTGCTGGATAAAAGTGCACCTTACACAGTTTAGTGTTTTTTCGACATAAATTATAGCCCATGAGCTAAAGCTATAATCTTTTTATTCCAGAAAATGTTGCTTTTATTTCTTTTTATCAGTGTGCATTTACTGATTAAAGGTTGTCAAGAATAACACCAAATAGTGTCTATCTATTAAAGATTGCATGACCTTCAGCAGAATACAAAAGGAAGAATCTGAAATAAATGAAGGACAAAAAGTACAACGTTTTTACTAACTCCTCTCCAAAAAAAATGTCTGCCTATAAACCAAGTGAGCATGTGCCACAAGAGGGGTGACCTTTTTAGGCAGTCACCTTTCTTGTGAATAGAAAGGCAGAACATGCTAAATAATGCACATCCTCTGGTCTGGACTGGCTCTCCAAAAAGTCCGATGTCATCATCAGCATTATTTAAAAGATGGCAAGCACGTTGACATCTGGGAGCCAATTCATCATTTAATTAAATTATCCTGTAATGAATATCTCCAGTAATGAGATTAATTTTAATTATTAATCAGGCGCTGACACAGGCACAAGACACAATGAATTAATAATGAGGCTTTTGTCTGTTCTATTCCTAAGAAAGGACCTACTTTAATGCAAGAGTGCCTTTTTATATAAAGTTACTTTGGGTTATTGAAGCTGTAATCCATGTTCCTGAATTGATTTTACTTCAGAATTATTAGAAAAGAAAGAAAAATAAACTCTTAATGCTGTTAGTGCTTCTGTTCATTATTATGTTTGGATGTGGGCTAAGACTGGGGTCATATTTCCTTCTGTCAAAGAGCGTCGCTTTCTTGTTAGCAGAGAACCTCAAAGGAATATATGTTACTTTGGCCACACAAGCCAGGTAGCCATGGTAACAGAAATCTTAAGTAAAGAAAGTAAGAACTTAAAAAGGAATGCAGAAACTTATTGATGGTCTGCTTACTAAGAATTATTTTTCTTTAATTTTGAAGAAAACTTTTTTGAAACAATTTGAAAATTTACACTATCCCTTTAACTTTCCCAACATAAAACAATTTGTTTTGTAAAATTGGACTACAAAAAGCATTCCGAAGAAAAATGTTGGCTGTCATAGGTAGTCATTGGTGATTCTGCAGATGTGGCTTTGATCAGATTAGGTGAACGAAGGGCATAGGAGGCCAAATGGCTTACAATTAAAATCATGTGTTTGAAGTTTGCAACTGGTCTTGAATACAAAGCAGTACTGGAGTGTAACCTTCAAAGATGGGGTATTTCAAAATCAAGAAGTTGGAATACAGTATTTGTATCCCCTGGAGTTTCTGAAAACTATAGCTCAGTGAACATTTACTGTGGAGTCACCTTTGGATAGCTACAGTGATGCATACTGTGCAACACTGTCATTTGATTCGAAACGAAAAGTCCCAGACATGGCATGATGTCTGAGAATGAGTTGTGTGGTGGAGTGATGGGTAAACAACTTTTCAAGGTAGACTTTATTTTCCACTTCTTTTTTATGTACATTATTTGCTTGTGTCGTGACACATTTCACTCCCCAGAGTGCAAGAAGTCAGGTTCACATTTCTGAGCTCTTTTATGAATGGAGACCAAATGGGTGTGTGGTTTTAAAATGGTATGTATCAATAGAAAATATGTACTTGAAGGCAATCTCTTGCGGTTAAAAATGATGTAGCTATGAGGGTGTTGGCACTGTGTGATTAAACTAAGACTTTGTACATATAATGACACCTGAGAAGAACAACAAAAAGTGGTAGATATTGATTACACTTTTTTATGAATATAAGTAATTGTTCATGAAAACGGACATGCTTAAAGCGGTGAAACTTTTAGGCTAGTAGCTTTCCTTCCACTGATATGCCCTTGTTACTCAAGCACATACAGGCCTATTTTAAGTTTCATGTGAATAATACGAGACAAAAAATGCCAGAATGAAAAATTGCAAGATTAGATTTACACCATCAACTGCCTTAGTGCTCCAGAAAGCACAAGGAGTGCCAATTTACTTTACAAAAAGGGGCAGATTTAATTACCACACCTGGAAGGAAATTTTAATGGAATTCACTGCTATTCTGATTTTTTTCCTTCATGGTAATGCACTTAAAATGGGAAGGAATTAGCTAAAATCAAAGATGCAAGTCACATAAGATCTCATTTATCTTCCTTAGTATAATACGATATGGCTCCAAACTAACTTCTATGTAGTAAAAACTCTTGATATATGCACCTACTTTATTATTTACTGGAAAACAAAAAAACAGTGACAAACTGTAAAACCAATTGCAAATCAGCTGCAAAAATTTTTAATGACTTGTGTGAGTACAACTCCTGCATAAATGCATTTTTTGTAAATGTCAGTTAGACATTGTTAAGATTATTTGTTTAAGTTTAAAATTTCTGGGCTTCAGGCCATCTCACCACATCTCTTGAAGATAACTTCTAGAAGATACATGCTTTTATTAAAAAAGCATATGCTTTATATAAAATGACTCATGAATCACCAGTGAGCAGCACAACCTGTTTACGTATGTTTACAGTTGAAGTAAATGCAGGTTAAAGGACTTGTTTAGGTTCTGCTTATCAAACTTTGTGGCAAATTGTAGTATGACTAGTTTTACAGTTTTGTTTTTATTTTAGATGAAATTATTAGGTATAGATATACTTATATACTTTTCTTATTTTGTGTTACTTTTGCTCAATGACATTTATTTAAAGTGTTAAGAAAATCAATTAGAAAAGTAAAAAAGAGTGAAGTAAAATAATCGTTTTGTTCATTTCTTTCTTTCTTTCTTTTTTTCTTTCTTTCTTTCTTAATGACATATTTTTGTTGGCATATTTGAATGTTATTATTTTATCATTTAGCAAAATAGCCTGATTAAAAAAACAAGAAGCTGTACTTTAATCTTTCTAATGTCTTTCTCCACTCTGTGATTTGAACTTACTTATGAAGGGTTAATATAGAGTGGAGCTCAGCCAAACTAAATACCACACATTTAAAACTGGGAATATGAATTTGGCTCCATACAAGTAAATTCCATTAATGTTTTTGCCTGTATTCCATTAGGCCTTTGGCCATAGCTTGGGTTTTGGCCAGTGACACGGCTCTAACTTTGTTTAATAAGAATATTTTCTATAGTTTTGAGCTATTTGTGGTTTCAACATTCATCCTCTGGTTTGCCTTTATGATTCAATGGACAGTTGTTGACAGTTTCTCTGCAAATTTAACTGGCATGTAGGAGATCCTGGGGATTTGTGAAATCAATGAGCTTTTCCTCAGCCTAACATTAGTTTGTATCCAAATTTTAAAGTCCTGGAATTTCTGCACAAAGAAGGCAATTGGGAAACTAATAAAACATTTTCAATAGGTCAGTCTGTTAGTGTATTGTCTGACTATGAATGAGAGTGGAAATATTGTACCTCTTCATTGCTGTCTTTTTTCAATTGCTGTATGAAGTATGCAGTTGTTTGTAATCAATTCTTATGCTTCTATGAAGAGTTTTAAGCATCCACTCCATGTGATGCAACAGAAAATTTAGCACTGGACACTGAAGAAGAAAGCAGAAGTGCTAAAATAAAGCTTTCAGATTAAATATTTAAATAAAAATTGTAGATCTCCTTTTTAGGTTCTGTCACGCTGATTCTTTAGAATTCAAACAAGATGTTTCCATTTGTGAATGATCAGTCATACAGTGCAAAATGTTGAGGAGGTAGGCTTTAATGGTTTCACTCTTTATTCTTTATTTAATTTACTCAGTATTGTTGGCTGTACCCAGGTATTTATTCTACTTTATACATTGCAAACTATAAGCTACTTGAGCCTGTTTTTAGGTAAAAAAATGAAATGAAAGATATGTAAGCAATTAAGAAGCCTTTAGTACTGATATGTGCACTTTAAGATGAGTTTTATAGTTACATATACAGTGTAGCATATGTATTTTCATAGTAGTATTTATAAAATGATATCATCTGTACTTTTATCACTTGATTTGATTCATGTTATTGTTGTACTGTGGTGTAGTCTACAACTTAATGGACTTTAACTCTCTAGGTTGCTGTTTCAGTCTCCACCTTTGACTCACCTAATGACCTCCAGTAAGTTGTTTAACTTACCTGTGTAAAAGATGATTCTGAACAGATGCACATAAGATGCTTTGGGTTTATATGAAACGACCATATATAAAATAAAGACTTTGTTTTGAGTGCCTTGACATTTGTGTACATGTATATACTGTATATAAAGCATGAAAATGAGTTTAATCAAGTTCATGGTGGGATATGTATGTGTGTACATAATGTTTATATATTATATATATAAATCTCTTGACTGGTAGCTAACCTGCTAACTCTAATATTATACAAAGTCCTAAAATCTTGAATCTTGAAGTCTATCCAAGTAGAAGATTAAAAGGCAGAGACCCAGAGAGTGAGCTAGTTAATGGCAGTTAATTCATACAGTGCCAGTTTAGAGTTGCTTAACCTACATATCTTTTGTATATAAGAGAAATATGGTGCATTATCAAAAACTGTGGAGCAGATAGTTGTCCCTACTGTCGTATAGCTCCTTTTGACATGCTTCCACTGCTGTCCTGGTGTGTACCAATGCTGCATTTCTTGTATCTGCTATGCATTTGTATTTCATTTTGGTAATAGTTTGTTCATTTGTTAAAAATATTATTTTTTTCTTGCCTTGTGATGATACATGCTGTTACTGGTACTATATAAAAAAGATAGATTTTTTAAATACTTTGCATATATTATATACTGTATTTAAAAAATAAAATAAAAATACAGTATAATATATGAATAGTGTTTAAAAATGTGTGTGTTTTTAAGTAGTTGATTAAATAATAAAGTTAACATAATATGTCTCTTAAGTATTGCTTCTTACTCTAGGTTTTCTTTAACTGAGATGATTGGAAAGCACTTGAAGTGAAAAAATGAATATTTAAATGAATTATTAAATGTGGTTTTAAATGGTCAACTTTAAGAAATTAATTTGGCCGCCAAACTGTAAAAAAAGTTTAAATGCAGAACGCACAGGGTTCAAAATGTACTTTAATACCACTTCCACCTATTTGCAAAATTTCTGCCTTCCTATTACTTGGCCATCATTTCTTGCACTATAAAGTTTTCCCTTATCTTGGTCCTTTGTTCTTGCTTTTAAGTATCACTCATATGAGATTCTGACTTCCAACCAATGTTGAAATTACAGTGGTGAGCCAGACGTTATGCACCATAAGAAATGTTAATACAGCAGATGGTTTAGATTGGGCATCAGCGTTTAGTTGGCACATAACAGTGTAATTAGACCAGTGCAGGATGTATGTTGGATGTCTGGAGTATTATTTTCGCATATTCAGCATTTAATTTTATCTTCAAAAACAAAGCACCGGATTACTCATGGTGTACAGACTCATGGACAGTTAAAAGTAATTGGATATACTCACCTTATCTCACCCTGTCTTTTTTCACATACAGTAGGTGTGTTGGATATTTTATAACAGATATTTTGTTTTGTTTTGGTGTTTTTTGAACAACAATACTCATAAATTTAATTATTACTTCTGAACCATGTAAAATGAGAATTAAAAGGGAAATAACTAAACAGAATTTTAATTATGTACTGGTGTGTATTGTTTAATTTAGTCATATTAGTTGTTATTTTCAGCTTTACAATTATGTTATGAGATTTTATTTGTGCATTAGAACAGTATATAGGCCTCTGGCACAGGTTTAAGGTAATGTATAAGTCTTGTGTTTAATCAAAACCAGTGAGATAAAATTTAGCATTAGATTCCGTGAAATGGCATACTTGGAATACTTGTCCTCCAAATGTGTATTACATATGACCCTGCTGGATATATTTGGAATGGAAGTGAGGATGTGCCACAATAGGTAGTGCTTTGTTATTGTTACCCTGAACCTATCATGGCTTAGCAAACATGCACACTGTAAAATAGTTATGTGAATTGGTAAAAGTAATGTTTTAGCCTGTATATTAATTTATAATATTATAAATATATAATATTAATGTTTGTTAGTAGTCATAATTTGTAACCAAGCAAAACATTTGCTTAGCTGTTGAAGTGTCATCTGAAACCAATGCAGTTCTAGACCTGAGTGATGATAAATTAGTGATGATTAAAGAAGAAACAAACTGCAAGAAAACTGGAGAGATTTGAGAAAGAGACCATGTATATCCTCTTTGGGATTAGGCCAATATCGTCACTGTATCATAGACATTTATTTCACTACTTAAGCTTTCCCATGAAGTTTAGTGTTGTCTTACCAGGATCTCTTTATATTTTAAGTTGGAAGCATTTTCAAATGCTATACATTAGAAAACATAATTCAAATATCTTTGTATTTTCAGCAAGTGATCTCTCTCTCTGGAATGGTTTAGTGACCATTCATAGAGTAAAATTCGAAGGATCACATCAGTGCTCACTCTTATAGAGACCAATTAAAAAGGTATAATATGCTTGATTTTAAGGGGTAACACACACATATAGATAGATAGATAGATAGGATCTTGGTACTGTCTAAGCTTTCATAGGAAAATATAGTATTTTTATCATTAAAAAAATCACTAACCCATCCTCTGCCCAAAAGTGTTTTTACAGCTTTGAATCAATCTATGAATGTGTTCAGTAGTTTGGAATTCCCCTATATTCCTTAAAAGAGAATATCAGACAGAAATATTGTGTAGATGAGTAAATCTTGGCAAGAAACAATAACCTGGCTACACAACAACAAAGCAGTTGTCATCTCCAACCCAACCCCCATGCATTGTTCAATGGTTTTCTACTGGAGATGCAGTGTTGAGGATGGTCAAGGGTGGCAGAATATGCAAACAGATGCGGGGAAGGTATCTCCAGGTAGAGATAGTTAAGGTTATATTGATTATACAGTAGACTGCCATTACTGTTGTACCTTTCATGTAAAGGAATTAAATGGATATATGTTCAAATTCTTTTTTTGAATGGCCTTTCTTTTAAAATGAAACTTGAGATGGTATTTTTCATAAAATAATGTAAATATACCTATACGTAAATTTGTAGTATTGCTAGCATTAAAATTGTTCATGTTCAACTCTTTTTTTGCTAAAGCTTGTTTTAGATCAGTATATGGCAACTACTTTTGCTTTAACATCATTTACATTTTCTGGTTAATAAATTAATTACATTTTTATTTTATTTATTTACAATAAGCATGTACGTATTATATTTACGTAATACTCTGACCATTTTCCATTAGGTAATAAACATGTTTTTTGGTCTTAAGAAACTGTTTGTACATATTTTGTAAAGTCAATAAACCTTTATAAAACACACAATGAAGGCTCAACTGCTAAAGTGTATCACTAACCTTTTTTTTCAGTGTGCAAACATCCTTTATATTTTTTTTTTGTTTTGTAGATTTACAATGAGGCATCCATTCTCACTTTCTGTTATTTTATAATAGGGCATATTATGTAAGTGCTGCATGAAATAATGTAAAAATAAATTTAAAAAGTGAATTCCATTGTGAAGAAGATCAATGTTAGAAACATAAACACTAATTTTTTTTAGTTTTTTTTTTTTTAATTTTCATCTTACATTAACCTTTACATTTTTCCTGTTGTGGTGCACACAAATGTAACACCTATGTAAAATAAAGATATTTTTGTCTTGTGTCTTTCTGTGGTAACTACATATAGACTGTTCATTATGTTAAATATTTAGAGTATGTTCATTATGTTAAATATTTAGCGTATTTGCTAATTTTGTATGATTTACATGTAAAGTTTAATATTTGTCAGTTTAATAGAGTGGGTCAGAGAGTGCAGAAATGGAAGAATATTTTGATACCTATAAAAATAATGTGGTCTGCTTTACTGAAATGTTGGACTATAAAGTTCAATTCTACATCACTGACATCATTTAACAAGCTTTTTCTGACTTTGTAGAATTATGGAAACACTGTATTGTTCTGGGAAATCACCTATGGATGTTTTTCACAGTCATATTGTCAATTGTCAATTGTGTGCACAATACAACACCTTTGACTAAGTTTGTAGAAAATCAACTGAACTGTACGTGTAAAGCTCCATGAAGTATTATACAATATAGAAATAAAATCACATGGATCTATCTTCTGCACTAACATACTGTATTAACCCTGAGTGTATACTTATCGTGCTAGTGCTGCAACTGCAACAATATGTAAATAACTTTGCTTTACATAGAATTTACTATAAATAGGTTCTGTGCAAAATTTTAAATTAAGAGAGAGAACAATTTGCTTTAAAAATGTCTTTAATAATTTGTAACTATCTAATAAACTTGTAATTACCATTCCATGTTAGAAATGAAGATCTATGGATATCTTAATTGTTGCATGATACTTGCTATATAAAAGTCTCATATAATTGTGTGTTTCTCAAAACCTTTAGAGTCTATAGGTGATATGACTTCTGTCTTTAAATTGTACGTATAAAAGTGCATGCATGACAAACACCAATAAAAAAAATTTTGCACAGTAACATGTAATCTGTTTATGGGGTCTACATCATTTTTATGTCTATTGCATATTTTAATGCCTCCCTGGCGTCTACTCCATTCCTGAGTAAACATCTTGGTGTGAATATTTATTAATGACCCTTGCAGTCTTAAAGATCTTTTCTAATAATAATGTGCTAGAGCTGTCAAGCAATGCCGTAAATGTCCTAATCCACACCGACAAGGGTTCCTTGCCTGAGTCATCTATCACTTTTTATTAGCTTTATTACAAGCAGGACACAATTTATCACTGAAATGGTGCAGTGGTGACAAAAACCGGTGCCGTCTATGTGTTGCAGGTGTAACTTTCACTCACAAACTTGTCTGCCTGATTGACAACTATGAACTTTTATAGAGAAAGGGTGCCATCCTCAGTCACCCATCCGCCTAACATCTTTGCACAGATCTTCTTACTGAGGTTGCCTTCTCTGGGGGAGGGGAAGTGGTGGGTCTGCATAAATGTTTGTTCAAAATTATATGAAAGATTTTTGTCTTGCTTCTACTTTATTTTTACTTCATTGGGTGTATGAACACTTTAAAGACTGGCAAAGTATTTCAGATGAAGACAAAAGGAGAGTATCTCTTTGAAGCACTGAATGCATTTATATTTGTATGTCATTTGTTTTAGTAATTTATTGAGTGAAAGTGAGTTTTTGTTTTTTAGACCCAAATGTGATTTCTTATAATATTATATATTATTTGAAAGAAGTTGTACAGTATTGTTGCACAATTTGAAGTTATTTAAAATTTTTATCTTATGATAACTGGGTTCAATAATAAGAAATACAGAGATAGCCACTCCAGAATTCTGTGTTCAAATACTAGTCTGGTTGCTGCCTGAGTGCAGGTTGTACATTTTCATTCTGACTTTGTGGGTTTTCCTCTGTATGTTCAGGGTTTTCCTTGCATAATTTAAAGTCATATATTTTAAGTGAATTGATTACTTTGTGCTTGTCTTGTGCAAGTGAGTGTGCCCAGGGATGGACTGGTTTCTGAGTTGTACATGTTTTTGCTGCTCCTGAAATAGGATTCAGCATTGAACTGGATTAGACAGGTTTGTAACTAGGTGGATGGATAGACAATATTATGACTACAAGAAGTGTGAAAAACACCTTACACAGAGAAATGTTCTAGTCCGCATTCACCTTGAGTTTCTATTTATTCCTTTCCTCAGCACCCTTTTTGATTCTGAGCTTGTGAATGCCAAGGCTGTTCTTGATTTCACTAGGAACATTTCAAAAAACGCATAATTCATATGACAGAAATGCCCTTATTTTTATAGTTTTTGGTTCGCATCTGATTTGTATTCTTTTCAGTTACTCTGAAAGAACGAGATTTAGGTTTAAAACTTTATTTATTTATTTATTTATTTATTTATTTATTTATTTATTTATTTTTATTTAGTGTGAGAAAAAAGCTCAAGTTATGTATTGAGTTGCACACTTACTATACTGAAGTGCCTCTTGAAGTCTCCCTCCCACCCTTTAGTTTCTTTCCTGTGTAGAGGTCTCATATTCACTGATTTCATTTCATTTATTTGCAATATTAAAAAAGTATGACATAAAGTTGAATTTTGTGCGGTTTGAAGTTTGAACAGTAACAATGCCTTTTAAGTTGTTTTTGTTTTTTTTTGGATGGCTTTTCTTTTAACCTAATCAAGTAGTGTTGTGCACATGATATCCTTGCACCCCCCATAATAACTTAAAATTTTGAATCAATTAAATGAGGTGTATGTCTTACTTGCTGAACTTAAAGAAAGCCTGTTTACTTATTTATTTGGATATACAAAAACTAAAAAGAAAATATTTTACAGATTAGGCATAAATAAGTTTTTTTCTTCTTTTTTATTTTTTTAAATTATTTTAGTCTAAAAACTGTTTTTAAAATTAATTCAGTTGAGCTAAACTGTGAATTTTTAGTGGACCCCCACATGCGTCAGCTTTGTGACAGCAGGCTAGCTGGGGCTTGGAAGAGGAGGAGAAAAGGAGGAGGCTTGACTAAAGAGTCCTGGGATAATGCGACATATTAGCTATCCAGTGAAAGACAGAAGCTGTTGACGGGGTGACCTCCGAATGCAAGTCATCTTGCTATAAACAGAAGGGTGTGGAAAGCCATTGGTCTGAGGGGAACTTGTTTACTATTCTCTTCTGCTGGTTTACTTAAATAAACTGCAGTGGACTATTGCCGCTGCTGCAGGCTGCACTAACACAACCAATTCGGACAGCGGTTGTCAGTGCTACCTGAAGCTGTACAGTCACAGACAAGTGGGAAGACTATCTGTGGCTGTAAAACACTGGAGACTTAACTTGGTCGTAAGGTATTTTATTACTAACACTTCCACACAAACGCTGGGATGTTTTAAGGATCTTAATTTTCAGTTCCACTTCTTGGACTCTGACAAGGTAAGACAATATTCTCTAGGTTATTTGATCAGCCATGGATTTCATCTTGATAAATACGCGTACAGTCGCTTTTATTTGAGATGCCAGTTGATGTTCCTATTAAATACAGCGAGATACACTGTATATTTAAATTTTTTACATTTTGGACATTAAGGAATATACATAGCAAAGGGAAGAATGTTCATTTAAAATAAATGTATGCTATTTATACCTGTGTGTTTATATTTTATATAATATAATGAATAATATTTTAGTAGTGTGCGTGTATAATATACACATTATATATTGTGTATATGTGTATTCATGTATGTGTGTACACTATGCAAACACACTTATGTATAATTATTGTAGAAAGATGTTTTTGCACGCATATACAGTTTATGTGTCTGTGTTTGTGGATGAGTCAACTGATGTAAATAAATTCTGATAATTTCATTTTTCAAACAAATCTGTTATACAACTGTAACAAAATTAAACATTAAACAATAATGTTTTTTTAAACATTTTTAAATAATTATTTTATCATCAAACTAATTTGATGGATTGAATGAGCTCTTCTTTTTTATTAATTTTCTCAAGTTGTTTGCTGACTTTTTTTGATCAAATACAACTAAAATATGTAGTTGTAAGGAAAGACTGGATTTTGAATAAACCAGGATCTCTCACAAATGTGCAGTCTCCATTTGCACATATGGTACATTCTTTTTTTTATTTTGGTATGCTCTCAGAAATAAAATAAAATGTTCTCCACTTTTTAATAATTTTGCTAAAGTAATACTGGTAGTCTGCATCCTATCGGCAAACTCAGTGCAATTTGTGAATTTCTTGGGTTGCCTATATTTTTATGAGCTTTTATCATTTGTTAAATTTAACACCTACACACTAAAGATAGTCAATGTACAATATGAACAATTGCATACAAATTTTCTGAGGAAAGGTAATAGTTGCACACTGAATAACAGAGTAAAATATCTCCATGATATGTTCATTAAAATAATTAAAGATTCTCTGAAATATCTCAAAATCAATATTTGTAAAATTACATTAATGTAAGAAAAGTAAATCTTGCAAAATCAAAAAGCCATTCCCATTTGCATTTTACATTTTTAAATCTTTTTAACTACTAATTGCTATATTAATACACATTATAAACAATATTCACCAATTATTTTCCATGTGCTGTATTTAATGGACAGATGAATGAACATGTTATTGATACATGTAACAAGCTTCCTCGCGGCCATTTTGGGAAAGAACTTGAATTTTAAGTTTAGTGTTAAAAGTGAAATTAATTAGGTATGTTACTCATGTTTTAAATTTACAGACATTAAGAGTGTCAACAAGTAGGTATGCAAACAAGCAATAAAAACACATTAAATGCTATAATTTAACATTCTTTGTATCTGTCAAATTTTAGTTCTATTTTAGATCAGTTCACATTGTATTATGGAAACTAAAAGGTAAAGAGTTTTTGAAAGATATTAACCATCAATTGAGATTTTTCATTCTTTTCAAAATGTTTGTTTCTAAAGTCATGATGCTGTTGTAGTTTTATCAAATCAGTTCAATATTATATAAGTCCTGTTTTAGCTTTTTCTTCAAGCATCAGGTATTTAAATTATAAAAAGGCATATAGCTCTTGAAAAAATGAACCTTAAGTATAAGGGTCAATAGTACTGTAGTAAAATGAAAATGTTAAAATTAGAGTTAAATGAGTCTAAGAAAAAATGGATTATCATATTATAATTTTTAAAATGATCCTTTTTGAATAAAAAAAAACTATTTCCTGAAGGGTTCTCTCCTTCTCGTGTAATGCTGTGTTAACAAGCGTCTCTTGTAGCTTGTAGTCCTAAACCATGATGCTGGTAGCGAAGCAACTGGTCTGTTGTTCTGCATGCGCTATTGCAAAGCTATCCAAATGAATGGTCTGATTTCCAATGTGCACTTTATTAAAGTGTAACTCTAGCCTCACACTTTGCTATAGGGAAATGATACTTGGATGTCTGTTGAGAAGGCATCACAGCTGCTTGTGAAATAATGGGGAAGCCAGAATGACTTCATAACAGAGTGCTGAGTGGGATTTGATAAATCATATACACTTAACACAAGAGTCTGGACAGCTAGTAAAGGGTGAACGGCATCCTTACAGTCAAGCCATATGCCCTTTTGTTTTTGTGAAAATGTTCATATGCCCTTCATGTTTAGTGAATATGTTCCTAATGTTTTAATATAATATTTGTGCAGTATATCACTCTGACCATTTTAAAGCAGAAAACAGTATTCTGCACTTTATATAAGTGCACAGTAATTTATATAAAGTGCATATCTTCTTTTTATTACTAGCTAAGGTTAGGTTTTTTTTTTTCATCCTTACACATTGCACTTTTCAGAAACAAATTTTCTATATAAGCTTTATTGTTATTTACCATCATTAACAAGAGGCCTAATGTTTTTATGTGGTATAGCTTGTATGAATTGAAATTTACATTACATATGATATTCTGTCATGTTATGAATAACTGTAACAAGAAATAAATATTCAAATGTATAGTATTTTTATTGAAGGTTATGAATATTGTGTACTCAGGAATACCCTAACATCGTAGGCTAGAATATTATCTAAAAAATTTTGGTATAATTTCCTTTAAACTGATACATTTCTTACATTCAGGTCAGCTAACATATTATTCAATAACATTCTGTAGGTACAGCACAGTATTTTGGGCAATTTATTGAAGTGAAACAGTTGCTGTTTTGGCTTGCTGTAATTGTAGTTAGTGAAATAAATACATATTAAGTGCATGTTTCTGTTAGGTAACAGACAATTTGTGTCATCACTAGTAAATTCCAAACTTAAATCATTTACTGAATTGAAATTTAAAACCTCTTCATTTTCATTGTTTCAGCTTGTACAAATATCTAGGAAAAAGCATAAAACACTTATACCAATCAAATAAATTCTCCATCAAAACATAATTTTGATGGCAAGAGAAATGTGTTCTTGATTAGTTTAGCATCTTAATGAGGAATATCTTAACATTATCGTACTTTATCCATTTCTGAAACTGTATACAAAAGAACATGTAAATAGGAACAAAAGCGTTCTGCAGTATTTGATTGTGCATATGCCAGTTTCATGGATTGAAGTGAAAACAATTTTTGCACAGTGTATCTATATATGTATACATTTCCAAATTGGCTTATCCTGAGAAGGGTCACAGAGAACCTGAAGCCTATCCCAGCAAGCAAATATATATATATATTATACAGATTGATTAAACCATCTTGCCTAAGTAATAATACTAGCATATCTCTATTCAGAAGAAACCTTTTTAACTGTGTATTTTTCATTGCTACTGTAGGCAGGCCAGCACATTTTTCAGATGCTCAAAAGTGATTGGCAGTTTGTTTAAAACACTCACTAATCTATGCCTTTGGCAAAAAAAAGTTAAAGAGTTAAGATTAGCAGAGTGGATGAATAGTACCTACCTATGTGTTGTAGAGGTCACAGTTAATGGGGAGACCTTCTTAACCTTGTGGCCAGAGCATTCCAAAAGCTACCAGAGAAAGGGATGAAGAGGCGTCTGAGTGAGACAGCAGTTGAAAAAGATTTGTAGCCCTATTAAATGTGACTTGCACTTTCTTTTTTATTCTTGTTATTGTGGTGAGCTGGAACTAAAAAAATCATAAAAGTCAAATCATTTTTTGCAAGTAGTATCTTTTTATTATAAAGTAATACTATTACACTGCCTTCACACATTTTCATGGTCTTTTGTATTCCATATAAATAGTGAAATGCCTTTTGTGAAACTACTAAATCTGCAAAGATTTCAAAGAAGCACAGCATGAAGAACAAAATGTCCTGAATACATGTATTGAGATGGCCACTTAGTAATTTGCTGATAACATTAATCCTTTACACTTTTCTTACTAGATCAATAACTAAATTTTTAAAATGAGAAAAACTGATTAGTGATGTGTAAATCTTAAAATTAAATTGATTTTTTCTTTAGAATAAATGACATAAGTCTAAGTTATAAAAAATTGACGTTACTAAGTTATGTCAGCATTTTGATTTGCTTTTAACAGATCTTTAAATATTTATTTGTTGTACACACAAATTAATTCAAAAGTTTATTTTAAATGAAATGTTGCACAGTGATTTAACCACTTTCAAATTCCCCAAGCATACCCTATATAAAATTGAGGACTATTTTAAATGTCATTCTGCTGGTATAAAGTATGAAATTGACATTATATATTGCAATGTTTCCCAAATTATGCATACATTTAGAGATCTATATGAATTAATGGCATAAAAATGTAGTTTTTTTATGTTGTAGAGTCATTCCCTTCACTTCATCTCCTTTCATGTGTGCCAGTGATTATATAGATATCTGAGATACTGTATTTATACAGGAAGAATATATAGTTAACTGATCTGAAGAGATGTCTCTCTGTTTGTTTACCAAATTTGAAACAATCACTACCTTTAGGGCTGCAGGTGGAAATTAGATCTCTCACATATTTATTAGTCTAAGACTCATGAGGGAAGATACCATAGTCACAATAAAAAATAATGTACATGTAAGATTAACTTTTGTTTGTAAAACATGCTGATAATAACTCCCTGTCTGGCGATTTATTTGCCTCTTACCTGTTATATCCCTTAATAGAAAAGTCTTGAAACTGAATTGAATAGATCATTTCAGGCAGCCAGTAGATGGGTGGGTTTGTAAAGCAGCTTTGATGATCCTCACACATTAGGCATATGGGTTTTAGAGTTTCCAGATTTAGTCTGTTCAGGAAATTCTATAGAAACTGTTTGGACTTACTAAATTAATCTGTAATTTGCATGTTGTAGGAAAATTGATCTTACTAAATGAATTTGTAAGTGGCATATTGAAGTAAAAGTATTTTTTATATATATTGTATATATGTGTTAGCACTTGGAGTGTTTATACAGTAAGTTGAACTGAATTCATATTAATTTAGTTGCATCATTTATTTTAAATTTCACTCTTGGTAAATGTTATCCAAAATAGTTGTTTTTTTTTTTTTACAAACTATTATTTAGTATAAGTTCAGTATTGTTTTTGCAGAATTTTCTTAATCTAAAAAGATACAGATTTATATTTAGAATCAGGCAATGATTTCAGTATGTTTATTTAGTAGCACAAAACAGTATTACTTTTAATTATCATAGAAATGTTTAATGGGCTGTTGATTGTAACATTTATTACTAAAATGTTTATTTCAATAAAAACTATATAGTACTTTTTAAAAAATCAGATAGCAGGAATATAATTGTACTCTCTTAAAAATATTTGTATAGGTTCACAAAAACGCAATAATTTGAGGAAATTTCATACTATTTCTGTAGTCAAAAGCAGATTACAAACACAAAGTGAGCCACATTGTAATGTATTACATTCAGCATGAAACTTTTTGACATAAAGAAGCAAAAAAATAATTACTCATTATGTAATAATTATAAAAGAAAATATTAGATGTACACTTTATCCTTGCAGAAAAAAAAACACTGCTTTGCTTGTACAGAGATTTTTGCGTAGGAATTTAATGAGAAGATAATTCCTAACAAAATTTAAAAACAGATTTTTTTGTTTTATTTAGAATTTTAAACAACATTCTCTGGGTATTCTAGAAGAGTATATTAAAATGACAAGTCAATCAAGGGTCTCCCAAGCACTTTTTATAGGATTTTTCATGAATTTCATTTGAAAAAATAAAAACCCAATGGCACCAGGGTGAGCAACTGAACAGTTCATTGAACTTGTCATTAAAGCACTGTTCTGTAACATGACTCTTTTCTATTTGAATGGCTATGTATGTCAAGAGAAAGTAAGCACATCTAAAATAAAGGAATATACAATTATATAACCGTTTGTGCTGCATGTAGAATGTAAAAAATAGTAAATCCTTTTTTAAATAAGAAATGTTATACTTTATGCAAATGAAACCTTTCGTTCCTCATTAGCTTTAATTTTATCAAACATATTCAAGAAGGCAAGGATACCTTTGGGACATTGAGTTTTACTGTATCAAGTGATCCTTCTGTAAATCAGTGCTTCCGCTTTCTTAATAAAAGGGAAAAACTTCACTTAATCTCAATCATTGAGAAACAGCTGTAGTGCCATGCATATGTTGTTTTACTGACAATAAGGTTATTATTATTATTATTATTATAACATCCACTAACTAGCTTTCAATTTAAATGTGTTCCATAAATAAAATACAGTTTAAGTTCTCATGTTTTTTTATATCCTTTTTATAATTGTTTGTTCTTCTAGAGTAAAAATGTATTTATGTAAACAGTTCTTTTTTGAATATATCATTGCAAAAAGATACAAATTATGATATAACAATGAAAAGTTCTAATAGGTCAATGTTAATCATTGTATTTTGTAGGCAGTATAAAAACAGGGTCTTGCAATTTTACACTAAAATAGAAATTTCAGTGTTCTAGCCATCCAGAAAGATAGCAACAACAGTTGAAAATTACTATTTGCTTTATGTGGTGTTTCATTTTTATATAATGGTGCCTCTGTGTTTTCTATATTGTGCAGTGTAACAGGTACATCCTGGGTTTCCTTATGACACTTTTTGCTTTGGAAGCCTAATAAGGTGATAAGTATTTTACAGAGGTCATTTAATAGTTCAGATCCGAATATTGTATACTTATTCCTTTTTATGGCTTGTGGGGAAGCAGGGGGCAGCAGTGGACAAATGGCAGGAAGCAGCCCTGAATAGGTTGGCTGTTTATTGAGAGTCAACAGTCAAACCAACTTGCATGTGTTTAGAATAAAAGTGGAAGCCACAGAATTTGGAAGGAACATACACAGACTTGGGGACAATGTACAAACCCACATAGACAATGAATATTATATAATTTAAATCCAGGTCCCTGATTTTGTGATGTAGATGAACTAGACGCTAAACAAGAGGACCACCTTATACGTACATCTATGTTTAGCTTATGTAGAACTTTTAAGTTTAACCACCATCAAAGTGAACACTATAAAGTGAATACTGTAATTACAGTATACAAATGAATATATATACTTGGAGAAATATATTAAGCATACTATGGTTGGTTTGTGTGAACACGTATACAAGTATGTATAAAACAAAATGTTTGTTTGTCTTTTTAAAAATAATTAGTGTATATATTTATTTATTTCATGCAGATAATTTCAGACCCGTTGCCTAGTACATGCCTTTAAATTCCTTAATTATAAAATAATTCTACTGAAGGTACTCTCTTTGCCAAATGCAGAATAATGGAAGCTGTAATTAGATATTTCAGCCATTAGTATGTCCTAAATACAGTGTTGTGTCAAGTGTTGTGCTAACATTTAGCTAGCTGTAGGCTGATGTTTGCATCTAAATTGCTGAAAAAAATTAAAATTCTACCATGAGCTGATTTTGCAAAAAAAAAAAAAAAAAAAAAAATAACTCTTCAATTAAAAAATAGAAAAGTACATTTCTGTTCTGATATCAGATGAGTGCAAGTTCATATTTCAGCTTACCCAAAGCCTCCTGGCCACTGTTATTCAAAAAGTGACTCCTCTTAAATCCTCCATACAGAAGCCAAATTTGGAAGGGATTTATTTGATTTTCAACATTGTCCTGATGGTTTAGATTCAGTTACATTTTGAGGGGAGAAGAGGATCAAAGCACCATATTCCAATATGTTTAGCATAACAGTATATTGTCTCTGCACACTGTAATTGCCTCATAACTTCAAGATGATTACAATAAAACTGACACACTTCTAATTTTGAAAAAAGCATGAAAACCCTACATTAGAGTTGTGTGTGTAATGTGAGCAGCAGTGAGACATCATGTGACCCCTTGCTCTGACACTTTAACAGTTAAGCAGTCCTTCTGAAGTGGTCCCAGGCAGAAGGATAGTAATCAAAAACACAGCTTTTCACAAGAAAAGGAAAAATATCCCAGAAAGGAAGCTTCTAAAAAAAAACACTTCTTCCTGTGTATATCAGGAAAGTCTCGGTTTTAACTGCTGTTTTGTTGTACATACATTAAAATGTAGTATAGTGTATTTAACAGCATTTTGATGCATGCTATATTATTATAATATCATTACCAGCCAAACTAAGCAGCTTCAGAAAATACACAATTTATAGAAATTCTCAGATTTGTGAGTCTCTGGATTTTTCTTTTTAAACTAAAATACTTTATATTCTCTAGTATTCTAGTAATTACTCTAGTACTAACTCAAGGTGGTGTGGGGTGTCAGGCTTCCATACTCATAAACCTTTCTTATTACAAGCAGACAGAATCATTAGCACATTTCATTTGACTTTTTGTTATGGAAATATAATGCTTGAGAGTTACAAGACGATGGGTACAGGGTGTTCATTTGAAGTGGTAGGCTCAAGAGACAGACAGTGTAATACATACATCCCCTGAGTCCTACTGAGACCAGTTGGAAGTGGGTCTCTCCAAATGGGATGACCAACACACGCACATACACCCTGGAATGAGATGCCACACACGTGGACACAGACCCCACACAAGTACACATTCACCAGATTGCCTAATAAAAATATACATACCAAAAGAAAAACATTGTTAAAACCTTGTAGAAAGTCCCTTATGCACTAGCCAATATTGATACATGCTTTTTTATAGGTTTGTGGGGTCCTTACTGCCATGTGTACAGAATACAGTAAATTTTAAAACTGTACATGCCAGTCAATGCCATGCCTTGTGAGCAGTGTGCCTAACAAGAACGCCTTCACATCAGATCTGTAGAAAACACATATTGTTTCTTTTTAATGTACATTATATTGTCTTTTATGTTTTTCTATATATTGTTTTGTAACTTTATAAGCACAGTTAATGTATGTGTCTGTAAAGCACTTTTTTATAGCTGCATTCTTTATTATTTGTTATTAATTTCTGTTGCATTTTTACTTAAAATAGCAGATTCTAGTCTTAGGTTTGACAGTAGCATTGCATCATATGTTTGGATACAACATATTGATTCCTTGGTTTTCTTAAACTCTGCCTCTTAACGTTAGCATCAACACCAAAGAATGGTTCTGACACCAGTGTAGCACATTTTTTCAATCAGAACTCATCTAATGAAGCCTTCCTGGAATCTTCTCATCAGTTCATCTTCTTATTGCATTTTTATAGCTTATAGACCAACAGGTTCACTCCTTAAATGTGTTAAACACTGGTAGAGGGCTAACAAGTACAACGTAGTAAAGGCCAGTCTGGGTACAGGCTGAAAACCTTTTGTTCATGGTTTTTTTTTGCTGTGTTGTGGTTTGCAGCTTATTGAGAAGCCATTTTCAATCTGCCTTTTATATTCACAGCTGCTCATTCAGAATAAAGCTAACTATATCACACTTACCACAGTCATTTTAGAATTTCAGAATTGGGTGTCCCAGGGGGTTTCTTTTGATGATATTATCTGCTACACACAGTCACACATCTAATTCAGTAGACTTCAATCCATATTGTCCCATGCACTAACTTGGTTTGGGATCCTAAGTAAATCCTTTATCTTGCCACTGTTTCAGTTTAAAACTATACACAGTGGATTAAGAAAGTATTTAGACTATTTCACTTTCTGCATACTGTATTGTGTAGTAGATTTAATTGTAAATGGATATGTTTATGATTTGTCTCCAGCAATCTACACTCAATAAGCAATAATGACAAAGTGAAATATGTTTTTAAAAAATTTGCAAACTTATTAAATATTAAAATCTGGAATCTCTCTTTCAGATAAGTATTTGGACACTTAATTAAGTACTTAATTTTCCTGGATCTGGGCAGTTTATCCCATTCTTCCTGGTAGATCCTCCCCTCTATTAGATTGGATGGGAAGCTTCTGTAAACTGCTTTATTCAGGTTTCTCCACAGATGTTCTGCAGGGCCTAAGTCTGGTCTTTGACTGGACCATTCAAGGTCAGTCATAGACTTGTCCTGAAGCCACTCCAGCATTGTCTTGACTTTGGGTCATTGTCATGCAGAAAGAGGACTGTCACACCAGTCTGAGGTTGCATGCACTCTGGAACAGGCTTTCTTCAAGGACCTCTCTGTACTTGGCTGTGTCCATCCTTTCCACAATTCTGACCAGCCTCTCTGTCCCTACTGCTGAGAAGCACCCCCACTGCATGACTCTGCCACCACCATGTTTCACTGTGGGGATGGTATTTGGCAGCTGATGAGCAGTGCCAGATCTTTGGCAAACATATTGCTTAAAGTTCTGCCCAAAGATTTACATTTTTGTCTCATCTGGCCAGAGAATCCATTTCCTCATGCTCTCAGAATCCTTTAATTGTTCTTTGTCATTTACTCAAGAGTAGCTTCAGACTAGTCACTTTGCCATATAATGCTTGATTACTGGAGTGCTCCTTCCGAAAGGTTTTCTCTTCTCAGAAGACGACTTTTAAAGCTCTTTTAGAATCACTGTTGGGTTCCTGTTCACTTCCCTTACCAAAGCTCTTCTTGCCACTCACTTTGCTCAGATGGCCAACTCTTGGAAGACATCTGTTAGTATCAGACTCCTCCTTTTTCACAATTACTGAGGCCACTGTTTTAACGGGAACACTCAAAGCTTTACTACATCAACAACATTTATTTATATTTATATAGCATGTTTTCATACAACTGATGTAGCTCAAAGTGCTTTACAAGATAAAGAAAGAAAAAATATATAAAAGTAAAATTAGGCAATACTAATTAACAAAGAATAAAGTAAGG
>JANRMT010062791.1:80429125-80495530 GCA_026402145.1 Polypterus bichir lapradei | reverse complement strand
ATATATATATATATATATATATATATATATATATATATAGTGGAATCGAAGCTCTGTGATATGACTTGCATATTTGTAGCTACTAATCCACAGAGAGAGAAAATGAATCACTTGAATCTTAAAATAGTTTTTTATTCCTGAGCTTTCCAACAACCTACCAGGTGTCATCATCAGAGGAAAATTATTATACATACAGGAATCAAAGGCAATTTATCGCAAATTAGGGGGTGGGGGTACAAGAGGGGGTGGATCATTAAGGTGGAGTTATTAAGTGGAAGGTGTTATTCATAAAGTCTTTTTTATTATTTAGGTGTCCTTCTTTTTAAACCTGCATATGCTGGGTTCATGTCCAAATGTCTGTTTATAGCATTTTCATTTGAAAGCCATTATTCAGCCAGCGCTCTGGCACTTTTAGTAGTAGCCCTGAATTTTACTTGCACCGTGTCAAGTTGAACTTGCATGTGCATATATCACAGACCATGGGTCCTTCCTTCTGACAGCATTGCGATGTTCTTGTATACATGTTGTGAGTGTTTTAGATATTTGTCCCACACTGTTTGGCTGAATCGTGGCTATCAAACGAAAACACACACTTGGACATGAACCCAGCATATGTAGGATTAAAAAGAAAAGCATCCGCATATTAAATAAGACTTTATGACCAACATCCTCTGAACCCCACCTCATTATTCCCCCCTACACCCATCTATCCCCCTTCCTCATTTGCTGTATATTGCCTTTGATTCCTGAATGTCTAATCATTTTCCCCTGAAGATGACTTCTGGTAGGAGTTGAAAGCTTAGGAATAAAATATAGATATTAGATATGTGATCTTAAAATTTCATCTTCTCCCTTTGTGGATTTCCAGCTACAAATATGCAATATATATATATTAGTGCTGGGCAGCGATTAAAATTTTTAATCGCAGACAATCACAACAATCATATTGTTATGCACAAAATTCAATAATGAATGTAATGTATTGCGTGTATTTGTTTTACAAACACTTTAAACAAATAAGGTGCTTTGTAACAGCAGTATTCCCTTCACATAGTAGCAGTTAAAATATTTCTTGTAAATCTCAACTTAAACATTAATTTAATCATAATCAAATATAAGACCAAAGCTATTTGCCATTGCCAGGGCATTAATGTTTTTTCTAGGTTGTTATAGAAAAACAAGTTACCCTCAGAGTTCAGAGCTACGATCATAACATTATAACAGGCACCTTACGAACAACAGCAAGTTAACATTTCTAAAGGTTTTCTTTTTTTAACTGAACAGATACCAGCAGAAACATTTTCTTTTATCAGGGAGCAGCATAAACAGTCTATGTTCAGTAGCAACTCTTTGAGGGCTAATATTTTTTCCAAAAAACTCAAGTTTTCTTAAAAGTGCACAAAGCAATGGCTTCACACATAATTAAACATAAAACGTCTGTTGCTGCCTGTTTTACCTGCTATCGGCGCCTGTTTGCAGCAGCAGCGGCTCGACAACCAGCAGGAATACACAGTAGGCTGGCTGTTTTTGTGAGACAGGTGGGCGAGGGTGGCAGCTGCAGTTAGACGCAATATGGTTTGTACCTCCTGTCATCATAACTGTCTGTCCTCCCAGGTGAACCTTGCCATAGGTGCATCAGCTACACAAACGTGTTCAGCACCATCATCAGCTGATGCCAGTACCTCACTTTCATATTTCATCTACATCTCCAGAGCACTTGAATCAAAATCGAGTCCGACAGATCACAGTCCGATTCAGCTTTGAGCATTCACTTTGGTATCACTCCACATGCCATTTTAGAAGCAGTTTGTTCTTTGCTACTCATGCACGTGCAGGGAATCAAGGTCAAATCAACAAAGCTAACTTTCCTTCTAGCAAAAGTGTTTTGAAAAGCTCTGTAACAAGAAGATCACTGATCTCTATCGATCGCTAGTGAGACTGAGGCTTTTAAAATAATAATAATAATAATAATAATAAAAACTACGTTAACGACCGATAAAATAATCAGTGTTCATTAACGCGTTAACATGATAATAACACGTTAACTTGTCCAGCCCTTATATATATTTTTACACAGCCCCCCTAACATTGCAAAAATAACCTCTAGCATGGTGTGTTAGCGTAACCAGAACTTCAATATCTGCCATTTGTGCGCAATACTGTTTTGTCTGTCTTTTAGCTGAAGGCTGAAGAGTAAATGGCATCTTGTTTAAACAACACTTTTTTACTATTTCCTCATTACCTAGTTTGTAAATACATTTTGATTACTTCATATTTCTTGTGCTTCTGTGGTGTGGCTTTTTCTTTGTTCATGAATATTTTGTTGTGTTAAAAACATAAAATGAAGTGAGGTGGCAAAGTTGGTGAAAACCGTATACGTTCAACTGCTGGAAAGCTTCAACTGCTTCGTGAGATGGTAAGAAGGTACACCAATTTTCATACACAGTCACATATGTCACTCCTTTCAAGAGGTCACTGAGAGTCTCACAAGCTATTCTCATTGGTACAAGTTTCTTCTCACCAGTGTAAGGCTTTTGAAAAACCATCCTAGATCCTTAAGACCTATTAAAAACACCCACCTACCATGCTCCACAGTTCTGTATTCCAAACCCTTGAATGCATTGTAAAATGATGTAACCAGGTTGCTGAGTTGATCCTTGTATGAAGTTTTGTCTGGGGTCACATTTGGAATCAGCCATCTAGAGGCAGCACAGTCATATTGTTTTCATTAGAAATAAACTTCATTACATAACATACCTTTCAGATAAAGTAAAATAAAAGCTATATAACTTATAACTCAACCACCTGCTAAGTCTATATTTATTAATGTCTATATCTGAAGCACGTGTTGGGTCTACATTTAAATCCAGCCAGAAAATGAACTTTTGTTATACAGCATTTTGTTTAGTTTTATGTTATCCACATTTCTGCTTTGCTAACCTGTTTTCTTTAGTAATTTCTCCTTTCCCTGTACATATACCTTATTTGAATAGCAACCTTTAGATTTTTGGACAGTCATTTCAATTCCCAATTCAGTGTTACTGAGATCCTATACAAAACACACCAAGAGGATCTGACAAGTTGTGAGGAAGCAGTCTTAGCCCTTACATCGTCCCACTATCAAATGCTGCCTCTTTTGTATAATTAACAGGCATTCAGTCTCTTTGTATTTACCCTATTTAGATACTTAGTATATTTTATTTAGCTTACATATGCAATAAAGTATGAAAAAAGTTGTTCCATCCACCCATTTTTTTAATCCCACTTTTTGCTAGTTTTGTTGACAAGAGCCGGGCCTATCTTAGCAGCAGCAACTCTAGGAGCCAGGAGGCGGGACCAAGGTTATTATAGTTAATGAAAACTAAAATCAAAACTGAAACTATTATTTAAAAAACATTTTCATAAACTGAAATAAAATAATTAACAAAACCGAAATGAAAACCTAAAACTAAATGAAACTATTAAGGTAGCTGGAAAGACTAACTGAAATGAAATAATAATTTACTAAAAATATTTTAGTTTTCGTTTTTGAATGAATATTCTTGCCATTAGTCTTTAGCCCTTGTAATTTTTAACTCTAAAAGAGAAAGTCATCCACCATGAGCTGCCCGCATAGATTCATCCAATGAACGGCGACTGGTGGCAGAGGGTGGCTGTTCACGCAGCATTTGTGGTGACAAAGCAAGCTGAATACGGGCGAATAAAGTGTGTGAAATAGAAAGCGATTTATGTGCCGCCTTTCTTTGTGCTTGTATATTAAGATGTAATTCAAACATCTGAAATTGGAATGTGCTGCTCAACAAAACCTTTACTGTATGGACAGAAGCATCACGAGTGAGTAACATTTCAGTTTATTTCTCAAGTACCTGCTTTTTGTTGACAGTAATTCACCTGCCACTTTGCACAGGAGAAATCGTTTTTACTTTCTCTTATATGAAGTATAGAGAAGGTGTAGTAATCATGAAAAAATCTGACCTTGAGATTTTAATGAATCTTGATGTTTTGGACCTCCCTGAGTCTGAAAATACAGCATTTTAGAATTATGTCTGTGTGTGTAAACACGGTAACTCAAAAATGTAATGAGATAGATGGATAAAATTTGGCATGTAGTTGTTACACCAAAAATGTGTATCTGTATTAACTTTTGGGCCAAATCCATCAACCGGAAGTGGTCCTTTACCTGAATACATACACGATTTTTTTTTTATTTCATGCAGCTGTAGATTTATTTACTTTACTTTTATAATAATTGTTCAATATTATTAGATTTATTGTTGATGGTTCTTTAATGTACATAATATAAAATATAATCACTGTCTTGCGGTTAACTCCTCAAATATCCATCCCCATATCTGAGTATATGAGAAAGTCTAGGAGAGGCCACTCCCAATTTTTGAAAATAAAATGACACTGATCAAGAGAGTGACTAGGTCATCATACAAGACCAATGTATTATTACTGACCAATCACTTTTACTTTAAAAACGTCGTTTAACAACAAAGCAATACAAACTTCCTGAGCTGGCAACGTCTCTACTGAACTACAGGTAAGTAGGCGAAGAGAGTCTGCCAAGTGATGAAAAACTAAACATACTAATGTGTTTTTGTATGTATTCTATATTTATTAATTTATCTTTTTTAGTTCATATTCACAACTCAAAATACCTGATATTGTAAAAATAATCTAGTAGCAGAATTATATTTTAAAATATTTGTCCCCCTTTTTTCAATGTTTCTCTCTCTCTCTCTCTCTCTCTTAAAATATCAGATTCTTTTTGTTCTTAACATCAGCCATATCATACATATTGCTTACCAGGGATTTTTCTTGCCTTGCATCCAAACTTGCTGGGGTAGGCTTCAGGTTTCCTGTGATCCTACTCTGAATAAACAAGTTTAGATAATGTATATATTGTTCTTAGTCTCAGATGGTGTCTCTGTTGTTTTGTGCCCATCCATACACCTATTACCTGCTCTTATTCTGCTCATTAAGGGTTTACTGTTCTTATACAAGTCTCACCACCCCTAAACTTCACACTGATTCAAGTCTAAGAATCCTGTTCTTCCTAAGCCCCCATGATTTTCATGATCACACCTGTCAGAACACAGTAGAATCTGTTTTCTGATTTTTTTATATCTTTTCAGGCCTGCATGTGGCAAAATTCTGTCTATAATTTGTATGTACCTGAGATGGAATCAGAGATCAATATGGCTGGTAGAAAATAACAAAGCCCAGTATGGGAGATTTTTGAATGTAATATTGAAGGCATTCATTATAAGCACATTATTTCGGAGCAGGTTATGTTGTGTGCTGTAGACATTAAAAAACCATCAAACCTTAAAATTCACCCACATTTCATTTCAAATTGGCCCATTCTGGGCAATAAAAGAACAAGATAAAAATGCCAACAGTCAGCGCAGATTTGTTCAGCACAAATTACATAGAAAATATTTAAAAAATGATAATATTGTATAAAATTGTTCATATTCAGAATCTGGTTTTGATTATGCTTGTTTTAATCCAACAAAAACAAAACCAGATAGTAAACCATGTAGTGTAGTAAGCTTCTACTAACATTAAACTCATATCCAAATCCAAACAAACTTGTTGAAACAGCAGTGATGTCTTCTCTCTCGTTTCAGTCATGCAGCTGGTGACAAGGGCACATCAGCAGGGATTGTAAGTGCTGTGTTGTGAAATGGCATAGCTGGGGTGTTGCGTGTTCAACCCATAAACATGAAAATGCCCACATGTACTACTTTCGTGGGCCATGATTATGGAGCAGTGCTTCCAGGTACATGGATCTGTATTCTAGACTGGATACAGTGTGCATGGAGTTTCTACCTTCTGCTTAAGGAGGCACTGTAGTTTACCTCAAGGTTGCTGGTTGACTTCCTGCCTGTGATCCCAATATAATCAATTAACCCTAAGCTGCAGTTGTAAAAAAAGTCTGTAAGCAGTTGTAAATAAAACATGAACAATATTAATTATTGTGTTTATTTTCAATTTTAGTCAGATTAGGCATTGTGTTGGGGTGTGTGTCTTTTCAGGGATAGTTCCTCCTTAATGTTGCCAAGAGAGCTTCCATCTTGCAGTGATCCAATAACAAAACTATAAAAAAAATTTTTTCTTCCTTAGCTTTGTGACTCTGAAACTGTACTCAATTTGTATCAGACTCTAAAACTACTGTAGTTATTTTCTTCATGAACAATTATTGATTCAAAGATATATTGTATAAGAAAAGGGCTGATGCAATGTTTTTGAAAAGGCTTTAACTGCAATACCAAGCTGTTTTCTGTTCTTTGGCAAAAATAGTATCAAAATTGTTAAGAGTTTTGAAAACACATTTTTTATTTTTGCTAAACAGGAAAAAACATAAAAGAAGGAAATAATAAAAATACAGTGCAGTCATTCTTCACTTTCCATAAGTTGCACAAAAGAGAGGCCCTATTGGCCTCATCACTAAAGGGAACAAACCCCTAAAAGATTAGTACAACACAAAAACAATGCATATGTTTAGACTGTTTGAAGTACAGCTTTATGTGCCAAAATATGTTACTAGAAAAGAACTACAGGTATTTGTCTATTTTAAATTATATTGCATTTTTAAATGTAATTTTCTTAGATGACAAGGTACTTAATTGAAGATTTTTTTGTCTGGTTTTCAGTAATGTTTTAAGCAGTTATGTAAATTACTAATATCCTGCCTTGCAACCTGTGCTGCCTGGGATTGGCTCCAGCAGACCCCCGTGACCCTGTGTTAGGATATAGCGGGTTGGAAAATGACTGACTGACTGGAGAATAAGTGGCATTGTGTGGTTAATTCTGGTGTTTAATAGTTTGGGGTTTTAATTATTTTTATGTACTTATTATTTCTACGTACTACGCTCAGATTTGGCCTACTGATGATTCTAAATTGACACTATGTGACGACGCTGGTTCTGCTCTATGCTCCCATCTTACTTCTGGGAGCCCTCGAACCCGACACCGTCAGTAATGTCACCGATGAGCTCCGCAGTGAAGACATCAACCATGAAGCAAGGGGATGGTGCAAAAAGTGCTAAGTGCTTTTATTAAAAAAAAAAAACCAAAACAGTGTCCAAATAAATAGTGCAGTGTCTCAGAAATCTTCAAATAAATAATCCAATCCATTCGGGCCCCGCAACAGGGGAGTCGCCCTACCAGCAAATGCAGCTCCTTCATTTCTGGTCCGGTAGCCCTCCGATCCCTGGCTACGTTGGGCTCCAGCCGGACTGAGACTTGGGTTCCTTCCCCAACAGCCAGGGCGCTTATTTAAAAAGTGCCCTTTGATCTGAGCTGTGGACCCGCTATACCACACACTAATGATTGAGTGTGGGTGTTTCTGCTAGTGGGATGTGTGATCAGTTACAGTCATATCTAGACTTGATTCTGGCCTTACACGTGACACTCACACATCCCACTAATTTAATAGGCAAGTTGGAAAATGGATGGATGAGTCCATGTACCTAGTCAGACTCGCTCATACTGTACCTGCTCAATTTAGAATTACTCATCAATAATCACATGCTTTTGGAATGTCAGAGAAAAACTGTGGTCTCTGAATTAAACACATTGTAACATTTTGAAGATATTTAGGGTCCACACATAATCCAATCTAACTAGTGTGGTGCCGAGGTGTCACTCGGCAACTTGCTGTATCAGTGTGTGCTCCTCACCGCTCAGTCTCTCTCTCATGACAGGAATAAATGATGAAGTTATTATTTTTAAAAAAGACTTTATTGTATACAATATCTTGCCATCGAATTGTAACAAGCACAGTTCCAAGATCTCAGATGATAATAAAGACTTTTTACTCTATCTACTGTATAGTAACTCATTGTTCAATTTCTATAATATCATGTTATTACCAGTCTGCATGTGTGTTGTGGAAATTCTATTTACATTGCAGTTGAGATCACCATTCTAATTGTTTTGAAAATGAGATGAGTGATTTTGAGATATCTTGAAATGCACATGCAGCTATTTTGAGATACCTGAAAATGTAATTGAGATATCTTGAAATGGGCAGTAAATTGTTCTGAGATATCTTGAAATGTATTTCAGATATCTGAAAATGCACATGAAGCTGTTCTGAGATATCTGGAAATGTATTTCAGATATCTTAAATTGTATTGTAGATATCTAAAATGCTATTGAGATATCTTGAAATAATTTAATGTTTTTTTAAAGATATCACAAAATGCATTTGAGATATCTTGAAATTCATTATATGATATCTCAGGTGCAGCAGAAACCTATTTTAAGATACAGTATCATGAAATGAATTTCAGATATCTAAAAATGTATTTTAGACATCTCAAAAAACAATGAATTTCAGGATATCTTAAATGCTTTTTAAGATATCTTAGTTATATTTTGACATATCTTAAAATAATTTCCTGCTCATTTTAAGATGTCTGGCTTCAGGAAAATAGGAGGCTAGAGGCCACACTAAGCCTCAGAATGGAGGTCAGGCATTACATTCAAAAAGGTATATTAAAGAATCTTTAAAGCTTAAAGTATGTCTCTCCAGGGAAAGAATCCTAAAACTCAGAATGGGGTTAGAGACAAAACCAAAAAAATCTTCAAGAAAATGTAACATTTATTAGCAAGAAATAGAAAAAATAAAATTCTAAACGGGCAAAAATTAACTGTCTAAAATGCAATCATCAGCAAAGAAGTTCCAATGCAAAACCCAGAAAACAAATTCCTAAAAACAGAGCCAGAAAAAGCCAAAACAACCAGTAAATTCAAAGAGTAGCAATAATCAGAAAGAGAACTCACCCAACACCAAAACACATTCAGTAAATAGCAGGGCATTACATCTCCCATAAGGCTTTATAGGGCTGGGAGCAGTCCCTTAACAGTGATAGACATGTGGTCCCTCCTCTTGGGGAACCACCCCAAAACACAGGGAACATAAAGACATTTAAAGAAGCAGAACAAAATATTTATAAACCTACAATTAATACTTTAAACATATCATCATGTCCATGGCAAATGTGCTGGAAATAAATGTTACAGAAATATAAATAAGGTAAACTTAGAAACACAAACTCACATAGAAAGGTTTCCTTAATAATTTACCCCTTTTTGTTCTTTTTAGAACAACTAATCAAAGTTTTTAACATCATCAATAAAAAAGCATCAATGAAGGAAAGTTCTGATCATTTTCTAAGTCTGTCCTTGTGTCTGCTAACATAAAAAGTCACCAGTTTGCGTTGTCTGTGGCATTCTTCCAGCCAGTGTGTGTACAATAATGGCCAGAGACTGACAAACAAAGACATTTTTCTGTCAATTGCATATGCCCATATCCATAAAGTCACTTTATTGATTTTTCCAGCCTTGTTCTGTATTAAGTTCACACCATTATTTCCCACTAAAGGCAGACATTAACTGTGCTAGACAGTAGGTGTCAGTCTTCCCTTCAAAAGATATTAGCACTATTCTCTTGATGCAAGATACCTTCCCCCTTCAGGGACATAGTTGTGAGCTTTGGTTTACATCTGAGCCTACCAATTTACAAACTGCAGACTCACAGTCACTGTTTGTATGAGGCACTCCATTTCTGTTGGGGTCAAATTATTATCTTGTTTTGCTAGTATAACAATGTGCTGTCAACTATTACCATCAAAAAGGTATAATATTGATCATTTTTTCTGTATTGCTACCAACAGTCGTTAGTTTGTAATATAGTGTATCTCCTCTATAGTAGTGGAAATGGACACTCCGTTACCAAGTGCCCCTTTTACCAAAGCACTGTTAATGCTATCTCATAGGCTTTGTTTATTTCGTTTAGTGATTGTCCACAAATTGTCTGGTATTGACTACAAAGCAGTAGATCCCTCACACTTAACGTTAAAATCTGTGCTGTACCTTGTCGATTCTAAATTATATGCAGCCACTTATTCCCAGATGACATTATGATCCTTGTTTAATTGTATGGCTACAGATACAGCTGCATCAAACCCAGTTGTATTTGTCCTCTCACACCATGAGCCAGTGGGCTTGTAGTATGGGGTAATACTCCATACAGTATATTTCCTTTTTCTGCTCTAAGTGCCAGACATGTTACTGTGCATCCCATGTTTTCTTTGAACCTAGTGCTCAGTGCTACAATTTGTATCTAACATGCTATTTGTTCCTGGTCAAACCCACTTTGGTCACTAGACCATTACTCCATTGGGCAAAGTAATAACTTACAGCTCTTCTAGGTCTACAGGATTTAACTATCATGCTGTATGACATTTTAGCAATCATATTTCCTGAACTATTTTCTATTGTATTAATCCCTGATGGTGTAAAAACTAAATCCAGAATAATAACCACTCATTATTCTTGTTATAAAAACAGTACAAATAAACATTAAGTAAGTTTGTGTAAATAGTCCAGATGTCTTGTTGTGCTTGCCAGCTACTTGTTCTTTTGTGGTGCCCATTATTTTCATTGAAACATTTGATTACAGAAAAATAGATGTCAAGTTGTGGCAAATCCTCTTCTCATGTTGTTTCAGATTCTTTTTTTACAGCTAGGGCTTTAATATAGTATATTAATTAGGTCTTGGGGTCCAATACCCCAAATCAAAGGATTTTAATATTTGGAACTCTTGATCCAATGCAAACAAATTCTACGATTCGGGAACAATAAAGACTGAAAATGTCATTTATGAATAGTTTTACATCTACTCCTTTTTCTTTGTTGCCAGATGTTAATAGCAGTTGACACACTGTTGAAGGGTAATCTTTTCCACTGCCTCATTTAGATATAGTGAATGGAGATTGAGTTTTTATCCATTTTACTGCTGTTTTATCATTAGTAGGTGGAAACTTTGAGCAATGGGAGGTGTGAATCCAATTTGGTCTCCCTTTTAATTTGAGTGATATGGTACTGTTTAGAAGTACCTGGTGGGAGCAGGCAATTCTTTCACTTGAAAACCCTTACTGTAGCCCATTTTCCAGATTCATATTCATAAGATGATACTACCAGTGGCCTACAAAAGGAAACTTTTACCTGTAGTATAAAGACAAGAGTTTTGCTCATTAATAGATAATATTACATTTCCTTTGTAATTTCTAAAAGAACTTGGGGATTCCATAGGGGAGAGGATGCTGCTGGTTGTTGCTTTGGTCTTTCCATTAATACATCATGAGGTGTTATGCATGTAATTTGTTTGGGATACCCCTTATTGAAATTACCCCTTGCTGACATTAATGTCAGCAGTAGAGCAAATGTCTATTTTTATTATTTCTACTTGTTTTTGGCTAATTTATTTTTACTAGTCAGACTGGTACTTTCCACCTTTCCTGAACTTTGAAGGAGGTATGCACCGTGTACAAGGTTCTTTTAATTTTGTATTCTATTTATAATCTTCAACATAGATCCTACAGTAAGAACTTAACCACTATAGTTGTGTCTAGTTTGGCTGTTGAGTGGCTTCTACCTATTTGAAAAACATATCCATCACATCAAGTAAATTCTGTTAGTATCTGAACAAAGTCAATTTAAATATATACTAAGCGGCATTTGCAACATTCACATTATTGGCACGTAACTATGCTTCTAAAATGTGTGAACCATAGGGTAACCTAATCTCCATTTACTAAAACACAATGTCAGTCATTCCCCCATTTTTGACACCTGTATCAGTTTTACTAAAGCTTTTTGTGAATGAAAAATTTATAGTTAAAAAGCTTGGTGTATACCAGATTTACTAATTAAGGAAAGATGAAATGGGGAGCTACAGAGAATCAGTTAATGAAAATACAGGGACTATTACCATTAATATAACATCTTTGGTAAGAACCAAATGTTATAACTCACCTACAGATGACACAAATAGGCCCGATGTGAGAAGCTAAATTAAAAAAGAGGGAGACAGACTAGCTTAAAGGTTAATAGTCAAAGAGCCACGTTCTATGGGAGTTTTTGTAAAAGTTAATAAATTGTTGTTCTAAACTACAATTTTATTTTTCTCTATATATATTGTACCATTTGAAGATGTGGAGTGCTCTGTACATGCAGGCAAGCTAGCAGCACAGAAGTTAAGACTTGATGGAAGGTAATGTAGCACCAGTGTCCACCACAGAATAGCTCAGATTTAGCAATCAGGAGTCAAGAAAAAATCACAGCCTCTGGTTCAGTGAATTCCTATTTAGTTTTAGAGGAGTGATCAAATGAGCAAAATAGACTCTACATTCCGAATTTCACTTTTCTAATACAGAATATTGCTTAGGTGTATGCACCCCTTTATGTTTATTCTCAGGTTTTAAAACATGTACAAGAATGGAGTGATAGATGTTTCACTATGTCTGAGGCCAACAGTTTCTGTAATTCATACAAAACACAATTTTCTCTTCCACATAAAGTCCCTTAGATTGTTTCAAAAGCAATTTACAGCAGCACCGAATAACTTACAACAGTATTTTTTAATGTTAACTAAAGCAAACAGTTCCTTCATATATATCCCAGTTATGTTCCTTTAAGCAATTGTTTTCATTATTAATTACTATGCCTCAGAAAGTTAATGTGTTAATTTTTGCAAATATGGCCCATTCTACGCATTAAAAAATATTGTCGCATCCAGGACCGGCAACGAGGCAAATGCCTCAGGCAGTGCTTTGGTCAAGGCAGCATTTTCATGTATTTTTTTTAACATTATGAAACAATAATACAAAAAAGTTAAGTGTGTAGCTAAAGAATTACATTCACATCCAGTACCAAATTTATATAGTGCCTTTAAAAATTCAATGCAATAAAAATTCATTTAAAGGATTAAAGTGTCTTATTAGATGATTCACAACGATACACCACATGTCTGTATGTAGCACTGGTCTTGATTTTCTTGATTTACACATACTGACATAGGTGCAGGGGAGTGGGAGGAAAGCATGTGGGCAGGAGGGTTTATGGCAGTCCTAGTGCAATGCTAGAGAAAAGTTGTGAAGGTATAAATAACACTTTTTATTCATCATATCATGTTTCCGTAAGAAATCACATAAGTGCTAAACAACTTATTCTTTGAGTGACACTAAAACCAAAGTAAGTGTCTAGTACCTCTGTACCTCTCTAGTACCTCTGTATTTAACTTACCTGTCTGCCAGGTAGCTTACAGTGCTGACTGCCCTAATATAAAGACAAAACTCTATGAAATAGACTACCCATTATTCCAGTTTGCAGTATCTTCACTAATTTATGCAAAGAACGCAACATAGACATCCAAGTAATGCACTGTGTTAGTTTTTAAGCAGGATAGCAGCTACATAGATCTTTTTAATGTGCCAGGAGCAAAGGTGTAGGTAGAGCAGTGTTTTCCAACTGTTTTTCTGGGGTGGCACACTTTTCTGTAACAAAAAAAATGACACACTAGGCACACTATGATTCTACCAACCAAAAATTCATTAAATCTCTTAGACTTGCTAAATTGTCCGAAGCGGTAGAACAGTGGCAAAAAATATAGCTTGGAGATTGATGACACAGCACTTAGTGAGCACTTTGCACGCTTTTCCCAGCAGCTTTGTCCATTTTGCCCACTCATATAGACAGTCCTCTCTGCCTCAATACACTGACTCAGAGTCAGAGGCAACTCCTGGTCCAACTGCCCCTCAGCTCTGCAAGAGTCACTGACGAGCATGCACTCAGGCAGATGACCCCCAACATGTCTTCTTGCTGTTAAAGTGCTCTGCAAGTGCTGTGTCTGCAAAATGGTAGTTAAGGGCTGCTTTTATCTCAGCTTCTGCAGGTAGTCCCATCCTTTCTTGGACATGTCTCGACCACCTGAGGAGCGTGTCTCTCTTAGGTATGGACCCAGGGGCACTACACTGTTATTTCCATGACCCACCAGTTGAAAAACACTTGTGTAGAGTATTACAAGTCATTGATGATTATGAACAATTGAGGACAATATTAGTTTTAACACAAGTTTTACTGTATGCACATTTAAGAGATGCATATTTTTTCAGCATCAACAACATTTATTTATATAGCACAATTTCATACAAGTGGTGTAGTTCAAAGTGCTTTACAAGATGAAGAAAGAAATGTTCATAAAAAATAAAAATAACATTAGGCAATACTAAAAACAAAGAATAAATTATGGTCTGATGGCTGGGAGGACAAAAAAAAAACTTTTGAGAAAGGCTGGAGAAAAAAACAAAATCTGAAGGGGTTCCAAGGTTACAAGACCGCCCAGCCCCCCGGGCACTGATTTAATTAAATCAGTCTTTAGCAGTGCATTCAAAGTTAACCGTCATTTCAGTCATTTTTTACTTTGACATGTCTGTGTCTCATATGCCATGCCAATTTGATAATTAATACATTGGCCTTGTTTTCGTATTGCCTTCTTTTCGACTTGCCTTTTAGGAAGGTATTCAAATTCAGGTTGTACTTACTCAAGTAGTATTTTGTTAAAAGTTCAGGTTAAAGTCAATGTTTAACTCTCTGAGGGCTGAATATTTTTTCCAAAGAACAGAAAACAATGGTTTCACACAGAAATCAACATAAAGCATCTGGTGCTGTGTGCTATGGCCACCAGTTCACCAGGAATGCACAGCAGGCTGGTTGCCAGGCTGTCTTCACAAGGCGGGGTGCGGGCGTGGCAGTGGCGGTAGCAGTGCATCAGAATCTGGTTTGTACTTCTCGTCATTGTAAATGGCGGTCCTCCCAGGCGAATGTTGCTGTAGGTGCGTCAGCTACACAAACCTGTTTAGCACCGCGATCAGCTGATGCTGGTACCTCACATTCATTTTTGATCACTTGTATCAAAATCGGAGTCCAACAAGTCAGAGTCCAATTCAGCGATAATATGCAAAACATCCTTCACAGAGTATTTTGCTTTACGCATTCGCCGCGATCTCTCGTCAGATGTTGATGCCATTTTTGTCATTGTTTGCGCATCGCTAATCATGCGTGTGTAGTGAATCTTGGTCAAACCAGTGAAGCTAACTTTCCTTCTAGCAAAGAGAGTCCAACTAAAATATAATGGTGAGTTTTGTTACTATTTACAGTTGATACCACCGTCAAGCCCTCCTGTTTACAAAAGTCGACATCCGCTCAGAAAGAGTTAAGTTTAAAATATGCCATTATTTTTTTTTATTCCTTTGTGTTGATTCAACATAAATTTTGTGATTCAGTGTGTATTTACTTTATGATTTATGTATAGATTTTATAGTAGTTGTCCCCCGCAGCTCCACCTGTGTAGTAGTGAAACAGAACAAACTTTAATAATCAAAAAATAAAAAAAATAAAATATAATTATTTGTGTTGAGAAGAATTTATATTGATAGCTCTTGATATGAAATATTTTTGCTTTTACTATCAGGGTGAGAAGGTAGCAGTGATCTCTTTGTCAAAAATGTAAAAAGTTGGCAAGGTATCTCTGGCCAACCGGAGGGTAGGTATGCTTCAATGTTAAACATTGCCACTGTATCTGATTGTGTTTAGCTCTGATGGGAGAGTGTCCCCTGCATGGGGCTGTGATATCTATGCCAATGATCAGGTATTTTCTAAAACACAGGTAGCTGTGATCTCTCTCTTTCAAAAGCGTCAAATGTTACTATTTAACAATATCTAGATGATATTGTCTGCTGAACAAATAGGTATCGCTAGCTAAGTGGAGGCAAGGTACGCTCCAACACGTGGTTCTTTGAGGTGACTCGCACTCCTACTGGTGATGATGTAATTCCAGCTCATTCTTTTGGTGATTCATCCCTGGCTGATGTAATTTGTCAACCACTGTTATAACAGAAATGTGTGCAGTTGACCACACTGATTGAATTTGGCAAAACGGACATTGCTGCAAAATGCGCTTTCATGTTTTTCTGTGTAAGGAAATGTTATATATCTGGATTACAAGTGGTAATACCATCCTATACAGCTGACATGGCACCACTCAAAGGAGCTTAAAAAGCTCTCGTGGCTAAAAACCCAAGAGTGGACAGAACTTGCCAAGAAGCAGGTAAAGCACAATTCCTCAAAGTCTGCCTTTGTAAAGCTGGTGCCAGTTCAGCATACAGCTCCAAGAGGATAGCTCTTGGAAATTAAAAATCAACTTAGAAGGCAGTCATTATCATCTATAAATGCACACTCTCTTCTAATTGTTCCATTTCTTCTAATAACAAAAAAAGCAGCTGTAGTATTTGGAATAGTTTCGCCATTATATTGTTACAGAATGATTATAATCAAGTGAATTAAATTTGTAAATTATATGCAGTTAATTTTGATGTATTTAATAAATCCATCATGGATGCAACACAGAAACAGTAGTACTACTTTGTCAGTGAGTGCTGCCAGTTTGCAAAAACCAAGCAGAATCGTGTGTATGCATGGAGTCAGGCTGCCATGAAAATGTACGTGGCTTTATGTATGGAACTTTCAAAACTTAACTTGATGCTTTTTGGAAGAAATAAGTAGATAGGACTGGCAAGCTTTGTTGGGCTGAATGGCCTGTTCTCGTCTAGAGTGTTCTAATGTTCTAATGCAAAGTTTAGTTTTTATACATCTTTGAAATGAGTGTGTAAACGGGTGTACGTAACATTTTTGTGTGTATGCACCATTTATACATGAGCCCCCAGTTTACTCAGGATGAATACAGATCCTTTAAAGCACTGTAGCATTTGATGCATTTGTATTCTCACTTAACATTCACTAAAAAAGGTAAATTAGCCAGCTTCACTAATAAAACGCTAGAGTCACAATTCCATGCAGTAATCTCGTTAAGTAAGTATCAACCTCATAGTTAGAAAGCAGGAACCAGGAAGAAACAGTCTAAGCCACAATTTGTTTTTTAAGGTTCCTAGAATGTCTGGGAAAACCATGGAGATGAAAAGCCTATGTAAAATGTTTTATTAAACACTTGGTTTGATTTTTTTTTTGTACAGGTTAGCACATATTAACAGCGTCAAACACAACATGAAAAATTCAATCAATAAAAAAGCACTGCATATGGGTGAATACAAAAAGTTAGTGAAAAAAAATCGACTGCAAAAAAGCAGCAAAAATAAAATTGACAAATTAATTTCCTGCATATGAAGTAAGCCTACTTTGGAGTGCTAGTGCTAGTAAAAAAAATGGTAAAAGACCACTTTTTTAGGTCCATCATTAGTGTTCTGAACAGGTGGCTGGGCCACTTTGCTGTTCTTTAACCAAATATGAAAACCTCTAACTTACTTTGTTCAAATTTGACAAGGTATACATTGAGCTTAAACAGTGATTATTTTATTTTCCATCTAAGACATGGTGATCAATAGTGCCAGATCAAGAATTTTACATGCACATAAAATGTTAAAATAGACAGGAAATTGTAAAAGATGCAGATTTCAGAAAGTGAAAATAAAAAGTTATTTTCAAAACAAAGAACACTGCCTCTTTGCAAGGAAGGTCAGTCTTTAGTTTCTTTGTTCCTAGCCAGACTATTCCCTTGTCAGTTGAGTCTAGGCATTTTACATGTTAATAGACCTGAGGAAGTGTATTTGGCTGCTCTTCTCTGAGACAATAATGAAATGTACTGTTCAGCCAGTTGACATACTGCAATAAAACAGGGGGAAGCGTTTAATACAGAGACACCAGAGTGACTTCATTCATTTTTTGGTTCTGTAGTATAACAAGTTGTGTATGATTGAACTCTGACAGAGGAAGTTGTGTTTAATACCTTTTTCTTTTTCTATCTGTCTGTTTTGTTTGTTTTTTTTGTTTTTTTTTTTTTTTCTTTTTCTGCCAGGCAAAGAAATCACATATCGAGTCACATGTTTCAGACCCTTCCATCACCAGGTAACCAATATTATGTACTCTGATCATTTAGAGAGTGATGGGTTAGTTCATTCAGTGTGTGTTTGTAATGTTGAATAGTGCTCTAACTGCTTCATAACTCCTTAAAATATTCTGTTGTAGCAAGATTAGGTGGCACTGTCTTGGCTGCTATTAAAAAGTCTTACCTATTTGATTGTCATAAAATTTTCCACATATCCATTTTTTGAACCTCGATGTTTCTATTAGAATGATGTGAGGACTCAGAGTCCATCTTTGCCACATCAGTTACAGGACAGAATCCAGGACTGTATTGAATCACTAGTCCATTAGACATCACATTCATGAACACATCCACTATTCACCAGTTGACTTAACATGCCTGTCTTAGGGCTGTATAAATGCATTGGCACATTACAAGATATTAATTGGAAACCATGTTAATTCTTGACTGCATTTGCTGGATGAGACCTTAAGAATATTACATTATATGTGGCTAGGAATCACCGATGATAACAATTTATAAGACTCTGTGACAAGCATTCAGCGGAATTTCAGATTTTCATAGTATCCCAAACTCTTTACATTCTGACAACCAGTTAACTTACTGCCTGACAGTGCCAGTACAAATGCTTTTCAGGTTTAGCAAGTTAACCACAATCTCTGCAACTTTTTCATCCTGTCATTATTGATAAACACAAGACATCAGACAAGCAAACCTCTCATTTGTGTCCACAGTCAAAAAACATGCGCTTTCCTTGCAACCACATTGTATGCATTATAGTTCTGGGTGCTTGTCAGCTCTGGCACACACACTAGACTGCCCCTGTGACTTGAGAGGTAAGCTGCAGACTATTTGGACAGAGTTGCTGGGCATGTTAAACTACATGACCAAGGGTCACAGGAGTGCTCTGTGACTACACCTGACCCTCTAACATTATGTCAAGTTATGCTACAGCTGAAAATAACTGGAAAACTTGTGTAGTGTGACAGGGGCTTAAGGAAATCAAAACAACTTGATAAAACAAAAACAGACTTGTTGTCGTAGCAGTATTAGTGGTGCTAGCATCATCACATTCATAGTGTACAGTGAAGTTTGTATTTGCATATCTAACCAACATACAACATGTCACCAATCTATTCTGCTATGATAAACAAGAATGTATTAAAATACAAATAAATACTTTCTGGGCAGGAAATCAAAGCCATATTTTTGAAGCTGTAAGGCAACGCGGCTAACTATATTGTAAGTAATCACTATTAATTAATATTGTAACTGTCTTAGATAATTGACTTTTTTTTTGAAGAACTGATTTAGTGGTTTAGCCCTGTTCATGCTAATTTATTAATATTATGTATTTCTTTTAGTTAGCCCCATTGACAATTCTTTGTAAATGTCATCTCTTTAAATTTCTTGTAATGTTTAGTGTTTAGGGGAATAAAATAAACATAACATTTTTGTCATTCACAACTTCTGAGACATTCAAGAATATGAATTTTGCACAGAAATGTAGTCTCCAGCAAATTAATTATGCAAGGGAAGTTGACTGTGGAAGTGTTTGGACAGAAGTACAGTAAATAGGCTTCAACTGTGTGAAGATTGTTCCCAAGTCTTTCTCCACAATTCTTCTATAGTAAGTCTTCTCATGGTTCTGATCTTGAATTCACTTGGCATGAAACTTCATCCTGAATATACTTTTTCTAGCAAGACACATATCGCAGCATTGAAATAGCATTTATCGCCTGGCACAAGACTGCACTTCAATATCCTTTATTTATTCAGTCAGTTCATATGTGTTGCTTTTGGACTGTGATCCATAGGAGCAAATGCAGATGGAAAGAGTTTTGTAAAGCAGGGAAGTTATTAAATTGGGTGTGGGAACTTTGTCAGGAGAATTCCTGAAGTGACATGCACATATCAGCAAATTCTTTGTCTTGCTTGGCCCTCTTTCCTCTTTAGGGAAAAGGCATTTAGCCTGCAGATGTGACAAGTAAAGTTGGGGTAATGGAATTTTCTAACCTCGGCAATATTTAATTTTAATTTTAAAGAGCACTCCTTTAGCAGTTAGACTTAATTAAAAATAATGAAGCTAAATTAATTTTGGGGGAATACATTTATAAGCTACTTTCTTAAAAATTAATACAGTTGCTAGGGATTTAGTAAAAATAACTAAAATACAAAAGAACCACAAATAAGCTTTCCTGTTAAAATTTGCAGTGTTGAAGACAAAAATGTTTTGATGATGTTTCATCATTTTCTTGCTTGTAAATTTCTAATTAATTTGGTCTTTAGTTATGATTTTTTACTTAGTGGGTTTGTGAAATTAATTTTACAGTATATTGCATTTGCTGCTGTAATAGCATTTCTCTTCCTTATGACCATAGGTGATATAAATGTATTTACAGGCAACACATGTAGTAGTGAATTTGTGGAAATTTCATATGGTTGTTACGTTTTTAAAGGTAAAATTAATAAGATATCAATCATTTTATTACAACAAACCAGGAAAAAGAACACTCTATTTTTGATAAATCTGTGAACATTAGGAAGATATAAAAAGTTTACAATTGAGCTAATTATTTAATTATATAATGCATTAAAGTAAGCTCAAAATGTTTTATTGATGTTTTTAATATATAATTGCAGTGGTATTGATTGTTATATTTTTTCTTGTATTAATTAGTAATAAAAGTCTCAATCAATTAAAAACATAATAAACATGAATGGCATTTTCAAATTGTAGACAAGAAAAATATATGCGTAGCAATTAATACTTTAATGACACCACATAACTCAGTAAATATGAAACGCATTTGTCATCTGTATCCTCTGAATAGAGTCATATTATTGAATGTTTTCTCAGTGTACTCATTTTGAAAGACACTGGGAAAATGCAGCCACTCTATATTAATAATCAAAGAGAACAAATGTCTGTTGCTGGAATAATTTTGGGGGTGAACCTATACTGTGCATGTGTCTTCCTTAAATTAGTTTCTGACTCCAGCAGATCCCAATGTTTCTGTTAAAATTACACAACATTGGTAACAGTGACATTCCAAGTGGTACATATGGTAAACAGCACAAAGCTAATCATACTTCTAGGAGGTGTCTGAATCCCAGAGAGTTAGGTGTTAGCAAAATAGGTTGTGATGAATCAACTGCACATATGCTAAAGGATTAAGTTTACACATGGCCTAACCTGGGCTATATTCTAGGGCCCTATTCGTTATAGAGAACCCAAAATTAATAGAAAAATATGAATAAATTCTTGTTCTTTGTTTTTTAAAGAAGTATTTCTGCCACTAGACTGGCTAGTTAAGTCCATTTTTTCCTCTTCATCAATATACCTGAGAGAACTTGACTATTGTTAGCCACACGCACACTTTTATTGTTATGATTAAACTAAGACCAACTATATAATTTTTCAGTATAATTCTGGGCAGTTTCTTGTCTTGTTAAATATGAAGATTCAAAATGTGTTTTGTTTTGATATGAATTATTACTATGACACAATGGTTATCGTTTGCTTTCGCTTTGTGTTTGTACATTTGCTGGAGGCATGTCCTTAAAAGAAAACTTGGGTGGCTTTATTTATTCAAGTATTGACCATTACTAACCTATTTTCAAAGTGGTTCAAGTTTAGAATTAAGACTTCTGTTAAATGATGCTGATTTGTAGTACACTAAAGTCAGAAAGCAAAGTGTGCCAAGAAGAAAGTGATTTATTGTGTTATTATAGTGACAGTTCTTCAGAAGTGGACAGCAACAGTATAAGAGGCTCAATTTCTAGAAACAGTGGAGCATACAAAGTGCTGATTTTGCTTAATTTGTGTATTGATACCATTTCTGCATGTGCATGGTATCACAAGACCATTGGTCAACTTTCAAAGCTACCATTCGCTGGGTCTCAAGGGTGTAAGATGAATGTGTCAGATTCAGATATCCCTCACAGAATTTCAGTCTGTTCATAAGTGAAAGCATGTTAGACGTAATTATGATTAAGCCTAGCAGACTTTACCAGTCAACAAAATCACAGAATGCACATGTGTCTCATATAAGTTATGATGAGCTGCTGGCTTTCTTTGAGTTTATTCATTATCGTATGAAGACATAATTCAGAAACCTGAAATTCAGATGAACTACTCAACAACATATTTAAGTGCAACACATTATTGATTAAAGATAATGAGTGAAAACCATTTTACTTTGTCAGATGTTTACATATTTGTTGACCAGAAGTTTACTATCCCTTCACATAACAGTAAGAAATCCTTTTAGAAAAATAAAACTGTCACTGATAGAAAAATGCACAACTGAAGAGAATGTTGTTGCTGATGAATCATTAATTCTTTTTGAAAGGTTGTTTTGTTAATGGAGCAATATGTTTTCATAAGCAGTATTCATACTGAATAACAGTAATATATATATTATATATATACATTATAACCATAATATAATTACTAAAACTAAAATTGAATCTGATTTATAAAAAAATAGTGCATCTTTGGAAGTCTGTTGGTTTAAAATACACTGACAAAAGAGCTGTGTCTGCTTAACTTGATTATGGAAAAAGCTGTTGCACTGTTATGAGAAAAACCTGGCAAAAAATGAATAATGAATCAGCAAAACGTGAATAACGAATCTTGAAAAATCCTTAATCTGGTCTTCATGTTTTAGTAAATTACAAGAGGAGGAATTTCTAAAAAAAGTGATGCTTATTAATGTGCAGTAGCCACAGTTTCTATTTGTTACATTTGTCCAATAGGCTTTGCATACTGGAAAACAGTTTAGTAACTCACGTGTCAAAAGGCGTTTTCTTTTTGGGTGCTTTGATTTTTTAAATGTGATAAATCTTAGGAAATGAAAAGAATAAAAGAAAAAGTAATTATGCAATAGTTTTACAGAATACTTTATTATGTAATAGTCATTCATAAGAAAACAAGTAACTATAATGGCAGAAGTATTTTGGAATATGTTTTTTTATTTTTATCACGTTGGTGATGTTAGTTTGAAACATCCTATGTATATATATATGTATAACTCAGCTCCTTGTTGCTGTCATACATAAAATAATATGGTTTAATAACTACTGGGGTGTTCCATTAATTCATTTATATGATGTATTGTTTATCTTGGCACAATTCAGCCGTAAAATTGACAAAGACTGGTTGCATGCAGTTAAAGTAAAACTGGCAGGTGTGAATTGTGCATCCTTACTTAAAAATTGTGATGATTTACAAGGCTATTTTGTTTTATTATGGAGAGTTTATTGTAAAATAGTGCTTACTTAGTAAACACAATGGCTATGTACCATTGTAAAAGACCTGACCCTAGTGAAACAGTTGCAGAATAGCATTTGAGATGACTAAATCAGAGTTTTCTTTTGCCTTTATAACAGCATTTTAACTCCAAAAGTCTGTCATCTTCACATTTGACATTTCATCTTATGGAACTGGAGGAGTGAAAGGATGATAGCAGAGGAAAAGCCACAGTTTATATTATACATGAGCAGTTAAACTGCTTAAAAGGAAATTAATTATAGATGTCACATTTAGAGAACAGCGGCATGGTGGCGCAGTGGTAGCGCTGCTGCCTCGCAGTTAGGAGACCTGGGTTCACTTCCCAGGTCCTCCCTGTGTGGAGTTTGCATCTTCTCCCTGTGTCTGTGTGGGTTTCCTCCCAAAGACCTGCAGGTTAGGTGCATTGGTGATCCTAAGTTGTCCCTACTGTGTGCTTGGAGTGTGTGTGCCCTGCAGTGGGCTGGTGCCCAGCATGGGGTTTGTTCCTTCCCTGTGTAGGCTGGGATTGTGACCCTGTAGTTAGGATATAGTATGTTGGAAAATGACTGACTGACTTTTGGAGAGAGTTGCTTCACTGCTACATATACAATCTTCTTTTTCTTCTTTTGGCTGCTCCCATTCGGGGTTTGCAAAAACAAAATAAAAAGACTGACACATTTACCTGTGCTTAGTGTTACATGTATATAACAGTGAGCAAAGTATAGGCCTTCTGCAGAGAATGCAAACACATAGCTTTAGTACACTCCTGCTTAAGGAGGAAAGAATAGTTGTCAGTCATTTGATTTACATTTAGGTATTCAATTTTTTCATATGTAATGTTCTTTATGTCCACCAGAATTTTCTCAGCAGTTCTCTGGTTCTAGCCACATCCCAATAGCTTGCAGATTAGTTTGATTGTCACCTCTAAATTGGCCTGGTGTGGTTTGTGGGAATGGTTTCAGCCCCTAGAGACCTATAGCAGAGTAAGTAAGTTTTAAAAAATAAGCAAGTGCTAAGTTTTATGGCCAGTTCTTTAGAGCTGTTTTAGCACAATGTGTGACCAGAAAAAGTAAGCTTTTTATAAGGTGTGCTGAGAAAACTTACTACAGAATCATCTTTCAAACACGTCTTGCCCCAATAGGAGGAATATGTTAAAGGGTTTAAGTGTTGCTGTATGATTTTAAAAATGGCAGAATGCATCACCAGCACTTATACTGTGTGTTTCCAAGACTATGAGTGATTTCAGATTGCCTAAATTCTATCAAGAGATTAAATAAAAAGTAGCAAGTTTCTGTTTCAAAACAAAAAATAAACTCCAAGAGGACTGTGAAAGTGGCCAATCAACTCATAGCGAAGAATTCTTGTAAAATATGTGAATAATAATAATAATAATAATAATTTTTATTTATGTAGTGAATTTCATACACTCATGGACACTTTACAATTCAATAAACACATTAACAAGACAGTAGAAATTACATATAAGAAAATGAATTATACTAATTGAAAAGATGTGTTTTTAACATGAGTCTGAAAGTAACAATAGATTTTTCCTTGCGAAGGCTTAGAGGAAGAGCATTCCAAATTTTAGGGGCTATCACAGTGAAAGCTCTACCACCCATAGTTACTAACCTGTATTTACGTACAGTGAGTAAGTTAGCATCCGATGATCTTAATGCTCAGGCAGGAGTGTAAGGAAGGAGCAGCTCAGACAGATAATGAGGAGCTAAATCAGGAAGGGCTTTAAAGGTGAGAAGAATAATTTTATATTTGATTCTTTATGAAACTGGTAAATCATAAAGGACAGGAGTGATGTGAGCAGATTTTTTAGTGTGTGTAAGTAAACGAGCAGCAGAATTCTGAACATACTGTAATCTATTGATATATTTAGTTGGGAGGCCATAAAACAATGCATTGCAATAGTCCAGACGGGTAATGATGAAAGCATGACTGAGTGTTGTAGTATCTTTCACACTAACGAAAGAATGCAGATGAGCAATGTTACAAAGATGAAAAAAGCTGTCTGTACTATTAAGCTAATGTGTGGTTGAAAAGTAAGAAGCTGATCAAAGATGACACCCAAATTATGGACTGATGCTGAGGGTTCAACTGGGATCCCATCGACGTCCATTTTTAGCCCATGAAGGGCAGAGAGGACAGATTTTGTACCAACTAATAAGATTTCTGTTTTATCAGGATTGAGTTGTAAAAAAGAGAGCTAGACTAGCCTCAGCATTCAAAAGTTACATGACAATTACCTGTCATTTTATTAGCACCATATGGGAGGTGGAGTTATATGTTCTGTGGACACTTTTAATGTTAGAATAACACAAGGTACAGAATTTAGCTCAGGTACTGAAGGAGGCTGACAAAGAGTGGGGATTATTGATTCTAAAGCTACATTAGTAGCAGACAATGCCAGTATCATGACAATTGTAGCCAAGGAAACTGACATGGACTCACATGCTTTGCTCACATTCCCAACCTTTCTACCCAGAAGGCATTGACAATTGCTGCAATAGCAAAACTGCTTGGGTGGGAAGAATTGTGAACATTTTCCACTGATGTTCATCTGCCACAGTCATCCTTGGGAAGTAACATGCTCTCCTTGTCATCCCAAAGAAGAAGCTCAAAATTGATGCAATAATACAGTGGTGTTCTACCTATGCCATGATTAAAGAGTACTGTTTGTTGGAGCCTGCAGTTTTTGCCTCCCTCGTGTCTCCAGCATTGAAAGACACAGCCAGGGATGCGGTAACACTCTCAGACAAAGAAAATGGTATTCTAATGAGATGTGGTTAATGATCTAACTTCAGAGAAAAGTGCTAGAAATGCAATGTGTGAAGAAAAAACTACCAGCAGTTTATGTCATTGCTCCCATTCTTGCACATTTACTGCAGAAAATGGACGAATATGTTGCAAAGGCTAAGAAACAAGTCACTCAAATTATCAAGTAAATCAGAGGTACTCTGATGACTCAGTGAAAAAACATCCCACATCAGCTCAACTTTAGATCCATACTACAAGTCCCTACTTTTCTTGAGCACAGCTTATAAATGAGATTTACAGCCAGTTAAGCCTTTAAGACTCCACAATGAGGTTTCTGCATTATTGTAATTAAACTAAGTTTACTTCTTTTTAAATACTCAACTATGTACTAACTTAACTAAATTCCAAGTAGTTTTATCCAAATATGTAAACCATCTACAGTATACTGTACAATATATACAACACCGGTCAAAAGTTTTAGAACAACTCAGTTTAAAACTCAAATGAAAAATGAAAAAAAAAATTAAATGCAATAAATGACCTAAAATGGCAAAAAGGTAAGCAGTAAACTGCCAAAGGTTTAAATTTAAACTTTATGTTAACAAAAACTGAAAAAAGAAAATTTCAGAATATTACAAATGGGTTTCTTCATGGAACAACTAATAGGTTACAAGCTACAGATGCTCTACTGGAATTAAAGTAAATTAAGTCTTAAAAACCATGTGTCTGTCTTAAAGCAGGAGCTGAAACAAATTGTGCAACTACAACCTCAGAAGTACTACTTGGACAATATTACACTGGCATAGAACAAATAAACAATGGCAAATAAAAAAATAAGTCAAGGATTTTTTCTGATTTTTGATTCATCAAAGTAGCCACCTTTTGCTGATATAACAGCCTAACTGTGGTAACCCTTTATAATTCCGAATGCCAGTCACCAATTCTACCTCGAGCAAAAGAACACCAGACCATCACATTTCCTCCTCCATGTTTGACTGTTGATGTCACACATTGAGGAACTATCCTTTCACCAGCCTGATGGCATACTAACACCCTGCATGATGAAGCGAAGATTTCAGATTTGGTTAATTGGTGCATAAGACTTTTTCCCAGTCTGCAGTAGTCCACAGCCAGTATTTCAAGGCCCTATTTTGTCCTTTAAGGAATGGCTTTCTTACTGCTGCTCGTCCTGTCATACCTACAGCACAAAGTTTCCTCTGCATAGTACAGTAGAAACTGAGACTTGCTTTTCTCGACCACTGTTAAGCTGTACTTGAAGCTGTTGTGCTGTGAGGTACATATCACAAAAGCTTGTGACCCTCAGAAACTTGTCTTCTGATAGGGTTGTGACTATGGGTCTGCCAGGTCTCTGCTTATCAGAGTTTCTTCCAGTTTCTAATTGCCTTTGGATTGTGTAGGACACCATATTCACTGACACTGATTTTTTTGCAATTTCTGTAAATGAAAGACCTATGCTTGTAAGGGTAATAATGCTCATTACATTTGAAAATCGCTGTTTTCTGCTGTTATCACTGAAATTTACATCTTTCTAGGGTGTAGAGGGTCTAGTAACACAATCTGTTCCAGTTCTGCTTTAAAACAGACAGAGGGATTTTAAGTAATTAGCAGAAGCTGGGACACATGTGGAAATTGTTTGCTCTAACTTTCAAGGCTTAATTTACTTTAATTATTGCAGAACATCTGTAGGCTGTAACCTATTAGTTGTTCCCTGAAGAAGGCCCATTTTTAATATTCTGATATTTCCTTTTTTAAAATTTTTGCTGATTTAAACTTTAAATTTAAACCTCTGGCAGTTTACTGCTTACACTTTTAGGTCATTCATTGCATTTCAACTGATTACATTTGAAGAAAAAGAAAAACAGAGGTGTTCTAATACTTTTGACTGGTAGTGTTTTAAAATATTAATATAAATTCATAAACTAATACATCATTATTTTATATGTTTAAGAGTCATTCTTCCAGTGTATAGACAGATCTGGAATTTACACCCACACATGATCAGGCGCCATCTCAAGAACTACCTGTTTTGCTTGAAAACAGCCAGACAACATCTACTTCCATGAACACAGAGGATTCCAGGACAATCACTGTTCTAATTGTAGCCAGACAAGTAGTTGATATTTAACAATCGCCTCAAAAGAAACACAAATCAAGATAGCTAATGATTAAACTAAGCCAAAACTACACCTTGCTTGAAAAGAGGTTAAATTGTACCTGGAAGAAGCCATAGAAAATGTGGAGTCCATCCTTTTGCATTTGTAGAAAACCAGACTTAAGCTGTACCCCTTGCAGTCTGGCTTGACAAAATGTTAGCTAGGGATTCCAGGCCCGTCTGTCCCATCAGAGTGGATTTTTTTATACTGCAGGAGATATAAATGCTGTTCAAAGAGCCTGCCTAAAATGGCAACATGGGAATATGATGATTTTTTTCAAGAAAACCATACACTGGCTAGATGACTAAAAACCTTCTAAGTGAAACATTAGAAGAAAACTAAGGAAACAAAGTAGTTAGAATTTCTTTGTTCTACATGCGTTCTCTCAGTTTAAAGTGTTACATTTTGATAGGAGTGTCATTTGTCTAAATATAAATAGTTTCAGTCTATTGAAGATTAGTTTATGGAGAGTTATTTGAATCAAATCAAATTACAAATCATCTGGTACAAGTAAAGAATCAATTTGAACTGACATGTAACCATCAATTTAAAACTCTAGTTGTGGAGATCTAGAACTATCCCAGCATTAGTATCATGTACAAGGCATAAACCAACCTGATACATGTTTCTTTGATATGTGGGATAAAAATTCTGAGGAAATCTTAATTCAAACATAGGGAGAATTTGTAAAACATCCAGTACCAGGCAAAAGTTTGCTAGAGCAAGGATTTTTTAGTAATAATGAATTTTATGAAGTAGTAGAGTTGGAATACACAAATTTACCAGATAGGTGGCACAATGGTGCAGTGGTAGCTCTGCTGCCTTGCAGTTAGGAGACCCGGGTTCACTTCCCGGGTCTTCCCTCCGTGGAGTTTGCATGTTCTCCCGTGTCTGCATGGGTTTCCTCTGGGTGCTCTGGTTTCCTCCCACAGTCCAAAGACATGCAGGTTAGGTGCATTGGCAATCCTAAATTGTCCCTAGTGTGTGCTTGGTGTGTGTTCCTTGCGGTGGGCTGGGACCCTGCCCGAGGTTTGTTTCCTGCCTTGTGCCCTGTGTTGGCTGGGATTGGCTTCAGCAGACCCCTGTGACCCTGTAGTTAGGATATAGTGGGTTGGATAATGGATGGATGGCACTAAGATTGTGATACTTTCCTTCCAGCCTCCACAATTGACCAGTTATTGCTCAAATTAGAAACAGTGCTAATTTTAGAGGAAGAAACAAGTTTCTGCAAGACTCACCCCTGAGGAATTTTTCCTTGAGAAATGTTACACTTCCTTCTCATTAAAGTGCATGAAAAGATGAAGTATCATACCAACTTTAAAGAGTGGCTAGTCTGACTTCTCTCCAGCAACAGCTACTAAACACGCAGCCTTCTACAACATTAAACAGCGGTTATGGCAAGCCAGCGTCAAATACAGCCTCTTGTATCCGGGCAAACTGAAAGTGGAATGGCAGGGTCAATTCTATGTCTTCGCTAGCAAGGAAGAAACAGAAAAGGAATTAAGAAAGCTGATCCCGGGACTATTCTGATACATAATAGTGAGTCATGGCCGTTAATGATATAGCAAGGATTAATAATCTACTGTCTGATCTATTTGTTTAAAATACGGGTTTTTATCACTATATATTCTCATTATTACTTAGTATTACTAGGGCGCTATTTGTTTGTTTTATTGTGCTTAATTACTTTTTCTTTTTTTCTCTTTTTTTTTTGCTTTTTTTTTTCCTTTTTTTATTAGCTAATTATCTCATTTTTACCCTAAATGAGACTGTTCAACATCAAACCCTTGGTTTATTGTTATTGCTATTGTTATTGCTATTATCGCATTAAGATTTATTATGCTTATTCTGGATACATTTTTAACACCATCCCCTGGGTTTATTATCTGGGTGTATTATCTTAATGCACTAAGATTGCTGAAGACTATATATATATTTTAAGTGCAAAATTTTTTATTTTTTTTTAGACTATATTGGTAATAGATATCTCTATCCTTTAACCCTAAAACGCCACTGCGTGGGGGCTTGTTTTGCTTTGGACGTGCTCTGTCTCTGGGTATGTCAGAGGACTGATACTACGTGAAGTGGGTTCTTGCCTCACTTGGGGAGGCAAAAAGGGAGGGTGGGGGGTTAAGGGGGGGAGAGAAGGAGAGCAGGCTTGATCTATACCTAACCTATCCTCTTAATCTTTATAATTATAACTACCAACGTAATAATAAGCTGCATGGCAACAACTCTAGGGGAAATAGGAAATTAAGGCCAAAGCTGTCTCACTTCCAGTTAAGACTATAAAATGGCATCAAAAACTCAGAATCAATGTCTCCATGATGGGACAGTTAACTTTCTGAGCTGGAATGTTAAATGCCTGAATCACGAATTAAAGAGAAAGAAAGTACTCTCTCACCTAACAGGTCTAAACGCTAAAACAGTATTTTTACAGGAGACCCACTTACTAAGCAAGCATCAGTTCCGGCTGCAAAAAGACTGGACTGGCCAAATGTTCCATTCTAGTTATACAAAGAAAACTAGAGGTGTGGGAATTCTCATACATAGAACAGTACCATTTGTAGCATCAGGTGTAGTATTGGATCCTGAAGGGAGATATGTAATGGTCATGGGAGACTTATCTAACTATAAAATGATCATGATAAATGTTTATGCACCTAATGTTGATGATAAGGAATTTATACAAAATTTATTTGCATCCATTCCCAATCTGAACACTCATAAAGTTATAATGTCTGGGGACTTTAATTGTGTTCTAAATCCACTTTTAGATAGGACCTCTTCCACAGGGGTAACGGCATCTAACACCGCAAAGATAATTACAAAGTTTATAACTGATCACAACTTATCAGACCCTTGGAGGTTTTTAAACCCAAATTCAAGAACATATTCTCTCTACTCTCTCTACTAAAATTTTTATTAAGAAGAAAATGTAACCTTTTTAAACTGAGGGAAAATATGCCAATAATTATTTGTTAAGGATCTCTTTGTATCTCTTTGTATACCACGTTGTCAGTTTGGCCCTCCGGTTGTAACATGACCAAGCTGTGCGCTGAGCTTACTCTTGAGCATGCAACTTACAGTTGGCCATGTGAACAGTAATCTTGTCTCAAATCTCACAGCTTGGATTGCTGCTGTCATAATCAGTTTGAGGTTCATGGTTTGTTTCAATTACGACAGTATTTGCAGGACTTGTGTTGAAGTGACATTCGGCATCTGTCAAGCGTTGTAAGCTTACAACCGGTTTCATCGATAACTTCACATCCAGCTTTTGAGAGTTTAAACATTCATAAACATCAAAGTGTCCACTACTGAAATCGTCACCTGTGAATGTAAGATGTTTAAGAGGCATTGGCGGTTGTCGAAAGGTGTAAAATATTTGGCCATTTCGGTACACTTGAAAGCACCAACCGAACAATTCAGAGGCAGCCATCAACTCACATGCAGAACCATAGGTGAAGGGTTTAAGCATTTCACTCTTCTAGTGCTCCTGTGTAGTATAATTATCTCCTGTACCGTCATCAGTCCACACCTTGAACCTGTCCCAGTCATTCAATACATAAGACACAATGTTCTTCCGGATATTAGGAGTGAGCCTGATATGGCCGTGCAATATGTAACACAGAGAATGGAAAAGGCAGGTGCCATCTCCGGGCATGGAAACCACTCGGTAAGTGACAGTTCTTTGATCGATGGTGATTACCTCGATAGACATGGTAATGGGGGTTGGAATGATGAAGGAAATGGGTACCTGAGTAATGTAAAGTAAGTGTAAAATACCTATACAATAACTATAATTGTAATAAACAAACAATAAAACAGCGGAGAAGCCGTGGATTAAACAAAAAGGCTGTAGTTATCAGCAGGGAGACGTGAATCCCGTGGCGAAGCAAGGAAGGGAATGTAGAGACTGGAGCAACGGACGGCCTTATATAGTCAGGCAGCCAACAACGTGGGAGGCGTTGGGATGGGGGACCCAACGCCGCCTCACATGGTGACCAAGCTGCAGGCTATGGACGTATATATGTACGTAAGTAGGATTCAGTTAGCGTTGGGAACCCGTGTACCAAATTTCTTGAAGATGGGCCCATAAGTAACAAAGACTGTTGAAAAGTTCAATATGGCGGCCGACAGTGGCATCATACCATCGAAATAAGTACGTACATTGGTTTCGGTTAGTGCAGGGAAGCCGCCTACCAAATTTCTTGAAGATGGGGCCATAAATAAGAAAGTTCAACATGGCAGACGTTGTTGACCGTTATGACCGTTATGCGTAGAATTTCGAAATGAAACCTGCTTAACTTTTGTAAGTAAGCTGTAAGGAATGAGCCTGCCAAATTTCAGCCTTCTACCTATACGTGAAGTTGGAGAATTAGTGATGTTGGAAAATTCAATATGGCGGCTGACAGTGGCGTCATACCACCGAAATAAGTACGTACATTGGTTTCGGTTAGCGCAGGGAAGCTGCCTACCAAATTTCGTGAAGATGGGGCCATGAATAAGAAAGTTCAATATGGCGGACGTTGTTGATCGTTATGACCGTTACGCGTAGAATTTCGAAATGAAACCTGCTTAACTTTTGTAAGTAAGCTGTAAGGAATGGGCCTACCAAATTTCAGCCTTCTACCTACATGGGAATTTAGAGAATTAGTGACGTTTGGAAAATTCAATATGGCAGCCGACAGTGGCGTCATACCATCGAAATAAGTACGTACATCGGTTTCGGTTAGCGCAGGGAAGTCACCTACCAAATTTCGTGAAGATGGGGTCAGCCTTCTACCTACACGGGAAGTTTGAAAATTGGTGACGTTGGAAAGTTCAATATGGCGGCCGACAGTGGTGTCATACCATCGAAATAAGTACATACATCGGTTTCGGTTAGCGCAGGGAAGCCGCCTACCAAATTTCGTGAAGATGGGGCCATAAATAAGAAAGTTCAACATGGCAGACGTTGTCGACTGTTATCGACCGTTATGACCGTTACGTGTAGAATTTTGAAATGAAACCTGCTTAACTTTTGTAACTAAGCTATAAGGAATGAGCCTGCCAAATTTCAGCTTTCTACCTACATGGGAAGTTGGAGAATTAGTGATGAGTCAGTCAGTCAGTCAGTCAGTCAGTGAGGGCTTTGCCTTTTATTATTATAGACTAGCAGAATACCCGCGCTTCGCAGCGGAGAAGTACTGTGTTAAAGAAGTTATGAAAAAGAAAAGGAAAAATTTAAAAAATAATGTAACTTGATTGTTAATGTAATTGTTTTGTCATTGATATGAGTGTTGCTGGCATACATATATACACTCACACACACACACATATATAAACATATATATACACATCATATATATATATATATATATACATATATATACATATACATATAAATATATATACATATATACACATATATATATACACACACAAACACATATATACATATATACACATATACATATCTACATATATACTGTATATACACATATATATATATACAAATCTACATATATATCTACATATATATATTAGGGGTGGGACTCGATTAAAAAAATTAATCCAATTAATTAGAGGCTGTGTAATAATTAATCTTGATTAATCGTATGTAATCGCACACGTAAATTTGCCCCAAATCGCAAATGTGTTTTTTTAATTTAAAAGGGTTTTAGTGGGCGACAGAATCAAATAATAGACATGGACATGAATATTGTAAACTCAAGCTCTTTTAATTTCTGAAAAAAAAATGCTTTTAAACTGCATTTGAATTCAAAACAGAAACAAAAATATCATCCCTGGTTAAAATTGGGCTGACTTAAAAATAAAGTGGTAGTTTAAGTACTTTAAGTACATTTTCAGAATGGTATTGTCTTTAAATAATAATAACCAAAATTTCAACAGAAAGTGCAGTTTTTCTTCTTAAAAAAATAAGTCAGAAACATAAAAGGTAATTTGACCAACTTAATCTTTAAACTCTGAGTAACCTTAGCCAAAATTATTTTGTACATTAGGCTAAAACAGTGTGATCATTGAACATTTTGTAATTAGATGTAATTAGAATTACTAACGGTCACGGAAGTCCAATGATCCCCAGTAAGAGCCACAAAGTCCGCTTTCTGTAATGCATCTAATTTTGCTTGCTTTTCACTGTGCACAAAACCATGCTTTTATCAAGGCTTCGCTCGGGTAGTTTTTTGAAATTAAATTTTCCTCCGATCAGTCGTAGGAACGCGCTTCATCCGACTGTAACATTTGTGTAGCTGTGATGTGTGCATCAGTGTAATCGATGTACCAGGAAACCATGCATTGACAAAAGTTCCCCTTTGCTTGGAATTGAAAGTGTGATTAAATGCGTTATTTTTTGTTATGGAGTACATGCATCGAAGCTTCTCAGCTGTGCTTGTGCTAAGAATAGGAAAGATTTTAAAAATAACGTAACATGATTCTGCGTTAACCGCATATTTTGTCATACGTCTCAAACCAAGGAGATGCGAGGTTAAAATGAACCGAGAAGCGCGCGTACATACTCAGTACATCCACTCTCGGGAATCGAACCTCGACGTAGGCGATAGAGGCAAAGCCTCTACAATCGCGCCACGGTGTGTGGCTTATCTACAGTATTTGAGAGTATGTAGATCGAGGTATATATATATATTCGCAGCGGAGACGTAGTCTGTTAAGGAAGCTATGAAAAAGAAAAGGGAACATTTTAGAAATAACGTAACATGATTGTCAATATACAGTAATTTTTTGTGAGTGTTATTGAGTGTTGCTGTGATCAAGGATTCGATTATCATTATTTGTTTCAATCAGGGTCGTATTTGTACGATGTGTTGTGTTCAAGTTACATTCTGTGTTTGTCAGTCGTTGTAAAGATTAAATTCTGTAATTACAGCCACATTAGCTCCACAAATGAGACACACGGGTTTACCGGCAATGTCAGTAAACTTATACTCAGCCTCCCATCGGTTTTTAAAGGCTCTATTTTCAGAATCAACTTTTTCTTCGGCATCGTGTGGGCTAGCTTCGCAATAACTTGCAGCATCATAACCTAGACTTGATTAACGCGGTAAGTGTTCGGCAAGGCAGCTGAAGCGCTGCATTATGGGATCTGTAGTTTATTGTGTTACCAGCGCTTCATATACCCGGGCCATTAATAACCATAATACAGTATATAAAATGATCTCGCGGGCCGGATATAATTACACGCCGGGCCAGATGTGGCCTGCAGGCCTTGAGTTTGACACATATGGACTAAATAGAACTTGAAAAGATATATTTTTTCGTACATCGAGCCCGCGTGCTATTGTGGTTTTGCCTGCGTGTCTCAATAATTCATCCTCTCCTCGCTCTTACTTTTTTACCGTTCATCTAATGAATACGCTGAGTATGGCTTTACCAAAACAATCATTGATGGCGAATAAAGTATCCATTATTCGAGTATGTAGATCGGGGTATATATATACATATATATATACCCGCGTATCGCAGCGGAGACGTAGTGTGTTAAAGAAGCTATGAAAAAGAAAAGGGAACATTTTAAAAATAACGTAACATGACTGTCAATATACAGTAATTGTTTTGTGAGTTTTACTGAGTGTTGCTGTCATCAAGGATTTGATTATCATTATTTCTTTCAATCAGGTTCGTATTTGTAGGATGTGTTGTGTTCAAGTTACATTCCGTGTTCGTCAATCGTTCTAAAGACGACAGGTTTCATTCATCGATTCGTTTCTTACTGCATCAATAAACAGCTCGTCTTCTTCTTTATCTGAGACCTGACACACTGCATGCACGTTTTTTTTTTTTTTACACTGTCTTCCTTTAGCGGGACATTGACTTTTTCCACCGTGTGCTTTGTTTCCGCAGTAGCTGCATTTATGAATATGCTTGTATGTATCACACGCTTCATATTTTTTTGCTGCCTTTTCAATTGTGTAATTCGTTTTTTGTTCAGCGCTCTTCGGAACTGTTGCTTTTTGTCTGTGCACTGCGTCAGTTCACGTGAGCCGCTTTGTGTACATGCATCGAAGTTTCCCAGCTGTGCTGCTGCCATGTCGTGCTATGTCCATGGCTGTATTTAATGTTACCGAAGTCCCGGCACTTAAAACTTTCTGTCGCAGTTTCGCTGAGTTTGTGCCAAACACCACCCTGACCATCTCATCTTCCTCTGCATAAGCACAGTCCTTCACCCGTGAATATTTACCTGTGGCAGTTTGCTATTGGATTGCCGCTGACGGACGGCCTTATATGGGCAGGCACTAAATTACAAACGCCAGCGGCAGCCTGTCTATGAACTTAATTTAAAGTTTAGGTTTACATCGTGCTTTGTTTCCGAAGTAGCAGAACTCATGAATATGGTTGTATATGTCACTCGCTCGCTTCTTATTGTTTCGCTGCCTTCTCAATTATATAATGCCTGTTTTCTTCAGCGTTTTTTGGGCCTCTTCCTGGTTTTCTACGTACTGCGTGATTACGTGGGAGGCGTGATGATGTCACACGAAACTCCGCCCCCACAGGTTTCAAGCTCATCTCCATTACAGTAAATGGAGAAAAACAGCTTCCAGTTATGACCATTACGCGTAGAATTTCGAAATGAAACCTGCACAACTTTTGTAAGGAAGCTGTAAGGAATAAGCCTGCCAAATTTCAGCCTTCTACCTACACGGGAAGTTGGAGAATTAGTGATGAGTCAGTCAGTCAGTCAGTCAGTGAGTGAGTGAGTGAGTCAGTGAGGGCTTTGCCATTTATTAGTATAGATAACTTCTTGCCTATGATTAAATCTTGCAAATACGATGCTATTGTTATTTCTGACCATACACCTTTGGTCTTGGAGCTAAAATTACTAAGCCCCATACACTCACCTCGCAGATGGCGCCTCAACCCGCTTCTATTAGCAGACGAGAATTGTACGGAATTTATATCCAAACAAATCAAATTCTTTCTAGAGACAAATACATCCCCCGAGATTTCTGCAGGAATACTCTGGGAAACTCTCAAGGCCTTCTTAAGAGGACAGATTATCTCATATCTTTCTTACAGAAATAAATCCGAAGCCAAGAAAGTAGCAGAGATAAAAAGCAAAATTACTAGAATAGTTGAAGAACACGCCAGACTGCCAAGCGAGACTCTACATAGGAAAAGGCAGGCTCTATATTCAGAATTAAACCTCTTGACAACTAAAGAAACTGAACAACTAATCTATACATCCAGACATCATTACTATGAACATGGAGAGAAAACTAACAAGCTTTTAGCCCAACAAATTCACAAGCAAGAAGTGCGCAACGCAATCTCAGTAATCACCAACGCGAACAGAGATAAAATCGTCAACCACAAAAAAATTATGCACACTTTCAGAGACTACTATAAATCCCTATATACTAGTTTAAAGAAGACAATACACAATCTAATGCATTTCTGGATACATTACAGATACCACAAATAGACACTTTTAGTGCAGAGGAACTTGATAAACCTCTGCCGTTATCAGAATTACTAGATGTTATAAAGTCACTCCAAGGCGGGAAAGCAGCAGGCCCTGATGGCTACCCTGCAGAATTCTACAAGAAATTCTACGCTCAGCTAGCTCCCCTCCTATTAGCAACATTTACAGAAGCCAGAGATAACCAATCTCTTCCTCAAACCAATCACCGTTTTTCCAAAACAAAATAAGGACTTATTACAATGTGCATCATACAGACCAATCACTTCTGAATAACGATGTTAAAATACTCTGTAAAATCATAGCTAGAAGGATAGAGAAAGAGCTCCTCTCGGTAATATCACAAGACCAAACTGGATTTATTAGGGGCCGACACTTATCTTCAAATCTTTGACGCCTGTTTAATGTAATATACTCACCAACTAAATCAAACACCCCAGAAATATTATTATCACTGGATGCAGAAAAAGCATTCAACATGATTGAATGGAAATACCTTTTTACTACATTGGAGAAGTTTGGGTTTGGCCCGAACATTTGTGCATGGATTAAATTACTGTATACTAACCCAGAAGCTTCAGTTTGCATCAACAACATTTGCTCAGACTACTTTAAACTAGAACCTGGTACTAGACAAGGATGCCCCTTGTCACCTCTGCTGTTTGCAATTGCCATTGAACCACTGGCAATACATTGTCGAAATACTGATCAGATAAAGGGGATTCGCAGAGAAGGACTGGAACAGAAAATTTCATTATATGCAGATGATATGGTACTATATATATCGGACCCAGAAAATTCAGTACCTGCAGTCTTAGCAGCACTCACAGAATTTCAAAAGTTCTCTGGTCTCAGAATTAATCTGAATAAAAGTGTACTCTTTCCAGTGAATTCTCAAGCATATAATATTAGATTAGATACCTTACCTTTTATCATTGCAGAACAGTTTAAATACCTAGGGGTAAACATCACAAGTAAACATAAAGCTCTATATCAACAAAATTTCGCCATCTGCATGGAAAAAATTAAACAAGACTTGCATAGACGGTCAACCCTTCATCTCACACGAGCTGGAAGAATTAACACTGTTAAGATGAATATTCTTCCTAAGCTCCTTTTTTTATTTCAAAACATTCCAATATACATTAATAAATCATTCTTTAGGCAATAAGATTCAACAATAACCTAATTTATTTGGAATTCAAAACATCCACGCATCAAAAGAGCGACCCTACAAAGACAAAAGGCAGAAGGCGGCATGGCTCTACCTAACTTCCAGTTTTATTACTGGGCAGCAAATATACAGGCGATAAGATCCTGGACACAAATAGAAGAACATACACAAGCTTGGTCCGCAATAGAAGTAAAATCCTGCAGTACTTCTTTGTATTCCTTGCTCTGTGCTCCAATAAACACATGTTATCGGCAATATACCAATAACCCAATTGTGCTCCACTCACTTAGAATCTGGAACCAATGTAGAAAACATTTTAAGACGGCACCTCTGCAAAAGAACCAACTCTTTCAACCTTCAAAAACATATGCAGTTTTTAATACCTGGAAAAAATTTGGAATTAACTTGCTTACAGATCTTTATATAGACAACGTCTTTGCATCCTATAACAATTACATTCCAAATTTAACATTCCAGCTACACATTTCTTTCACTATCTTCAAGTCAGGAACTTTGTTAAACAGAACCTTCCCGATTTTCCTCACCTTGCACCTTCATTATTGCTGGAAAAAATATTGCTCAATCTGAAGGACTTAGACACCATCTCTGCAATATATAAAATCATTTTAAAATCCCTCCCTTTCAAAGATCCAAGAGGACACTGGGAAAAAGATTTCTCAATCAATATATATGAAAAGGAGTGGAAAGTAGCAATGCAGAGAATTCACTCGAGCTCCATATGTGCAAAGCATACAATTATACAACTCAAAATTATATATCGAGCACATCTGTCTCGATTAAACTCTCCAAAATGTTTCCAGGGCATGATCCACCCTGCGAATGCTGCAACCAAGTCCCAGCCTCACTGGGTCACATGTTCTGGGCCTGCACCAAATTAACATTATTCTGGACAAAAATTTTTAATTACCTTTCAGACAGCCTTGGACTCACAATCCCTCATAACCCATTAACAGCTGTGTTTGGGGTTCTTCCAGAGGGGTTTAAAGTGGAGAAAGACAAACAAATTGTGATTGCATTCACTACACTTTTGGCACACAGACTTATTCTGATAAACTGGAAGAACCCAGACTCTCCTCTTTTAAGTCAGTGGGGAACTGATGTGTTATACTATTTGAAATTTGAAAAAATCAAATACTCAGTTAGAGGATCCGTACAGACTTTTTTCAAAACATGGCACGATCTAATCAGTAATATTCCAAAATAAGCTCATAAAGCACAGAGAATTTATTAAAATATTAAAATATATTTGAGTGGCTAGTCCAGCCATATTTAATTAACTGTATAAATGAATTAAGCCCGTGTTTTCAGGGCAGCCAGCATCTTAGACTGAATCCATCTCTTCATTAGCAATTCTGTCTATCCATCGTCAAACCCACTCCATCTAATTACAATGTTTGAGGGTGGCCAGAGCCTATCCTGGGATTATTCAGGCACAATGCAGAAATCATCACACAAAACATTCATGCATGTATTCTCCCTGACACATACGGGGTAAATTTAAAGTTTTCCAGTTAACCTAATAAAAAGTGTTTGGGATTCTGGAGGAAATGTAGGAAAAAAAACTTACACTACACAAACTGAAATGGATATGATTGCTGGAGGGCTGCAAGATATGTACCTAAGACTTCAGATTTCCCTCTTCTGTGTACCACAACAGAACAACAAAGAGAGTCCCTATTGTGAACATGAATTAAGCAGAGACTTTCAAAAGTAGATTTTAAGTTAAACTATAGCGGGTTGGATAATGACTGACTGACTGACTGACTATCCCATTTTACAATTAAATGTTAAAAAAATAATAAACAGCATTTTGTTTTTAAATGGCAAGTTTTTAAAACAAGTGCATATGTTTTAAATCTCTTTCATGTTTTACTGGACTACATTTTTGTGGCAGAGGGTAACTATTTATTTAATGTGAAGGCAGAAATTGCAATGAATTTATTGTGCAGTTTGCTATAGGAGCACTAAAACTTTGAAAAGTTTTCATTAGGTTTTGATAGGTTCGAGATAGCCATACCACATGCACTTCAGAAGCAGTCAGCCACCTAAAGCTAAGGATGTCCATGCCTGCCCAGTACTTGGATGGGAGACCATCTAGGAGAAGCTTGGGTTGTTGCTGGAAGAGGTGTTGGTGATACCTATATGGTGTTTGTTTTACTGTATAAAGAATCTTAATTAAGTAACCCTTAAATGTGAATCTACACATCTAGCATGCTATATTAACCTCCATGAAGTGCAGTAAACCGTCTTTTGACTGAGGAAATGACCAGGTAAGCATATGTAAGATGGTGAGAGAGTTGGTAGAAATGATGCAAGAAAGCAAGCATATCAAAGGGAGTGACTGTGTGAGCAAGCAAACAAGAGATTGGGTTTTGATGTGGGAGGAAACAGAAGAAATAAGGACTTTTATAAGGAAGAAAGAAAGTGAGAAGTTAGAAATGAACAATTGTTTGAAGGGGGATAGTTGGTGCAAGTGAGCATGATAAGAAATGAGAGATGGGGCAAGTGAGCATCAGTGAAAAGTAGAGACTGAATAACCAAAGACCATGTATCTTAAAACATTGTTATCTCTGTAATGATTTGCCATAATACCGCTAGACAATGCATACTGTGTAGCATGTTCAAGCATTTTAAGATGACAACATTCCATTAACATGTTTTTCCTTTACCCAAATAACATTTTAACACAAAATCTGCAAATGCAAATAGGTGAGCTATGAGTCGATTTTTTGATAGCAGAATAAGAAAGAAAGTGATCCAGCAATCCACTCTAAACAAGAACATTATATTACTGTAAATCAGTCTGCTGAGAAAAGTTAATGCACATGGAATGAATGGCCTCTTAAGAAATGTAAGCTGTTATATTATTCAAACATCAACCAAAGGGAAACTTGCAATTGGTAGTATAATGGATTTGAGGCATTATGTTCTATGAAAAGTGAAAAGTATTTATGTGTACTGCACATGTGGTTCAGTAACCATTGTTTCTGAGCAGTCATTTGCTCAGTTCTCCTCTCTCCTCTACTAAGAGTCTATTACCAAGTCAAGATATTTTATGTACTATGTATAATGTCATTGTCCTGGGTATGATGTTAATCTGCATCCAGCCCTGCATGTAGGCCCACCAGCCACTGCAAAAAAACCTCACAGTGGTTCAATTCCATCTGAACTTGTGTGGTGCTGAGGTGTCACCTGTTGCATGGCTACACTCACGTCCCAATCTGGGATCCAGAGTTTGTTTGTCATGTGGTGGGTGCGGCAATGTGCTGTATCAGCGCGTTCTCCTAGTCGTGTTCGTGTCCGTGTGTATCCTGTGCTTATTGTTTATATTACTATTCCTGTTGGCTACAATATTTTTTCTATCGCCTTAACACTTGTTACCTCTTTTCTGGGTCTGTTAGTGTTTGAAATCCCAGAAATCTAAAAAGGCATTGCATCAGCTAGTAATTTTAAGAATTTATTCAAAAAGTGGCTAATGTACTGTATAGGCTATATTGTAGATGATACGGTTTACATTTAACATTCAAAATTACATTGAAGAGAATGCTATATTATAGTTTCATCTTTTTTGTGGTGCTACAGTAGTTGATATTGTGATTTAGTAGATTTCATCTTAGATTATTAGTAATATACATGCAATGCTATATCATTTGAATAAATTCAGATTTAAATTATGAAGATTAATGTGTAGAAAAAAGTAATTATTGTACTAAAACTAACATTGTCTTCATAATCCATGGAAAATGTTAAAATGTTAATAGGAGACACAAATTATATCTTAAATATTTTTTTTCAACAGGTCTATGGACATGCAGGACTTAGCAAGTCCTAATAATCGAGTAGGCAACAGTGATACACCTGGTTCAAAACTGGATAAGTCGAATCTGTCCAGCTCCCCAATCACATCAAATGGAACAGGTGGTAAGTTATACATTTTTGTTCAATCATATATATCTAGCAAATGCATAGGTTAATATTTTATAATTACTGCAATTTTATTGTCATCAACAAATATACTGGAGTTAAACTGTATGCATTGTGTAGCTGTTACAAATTTTGCAAGGTTTTTGTGGTATATAATAATATTAAATGGTGTAACTGAATGTCTGCTGTCATAAAGTGGTATACAGTATGCGTTTTTTAATAGCAGTGATTAAAGCCTCCTAGCAAGAATAAACTCGAGTGATAAAAGTGGATTAGCAAGCATATAAGTAGTAAATATTTGTGATGTTTTAGGTTTAGTTCATATGTATATCTCTATAATATATTGTATGTCTGTCTCACTTCATCTATTGATACAGTATTTAACCTGTATGGCTAAATTTAGCTTTTGAAATCTAAACCAAAAAGTTTGCACTTAAAAGTAAACTTTTAACACTCAATATTCAATAACCTAACAATTTTAAACCTGATTAATCAATTCAAGTTTGCAAGAGGCCAAAACCTACCCCAACAGCACTATGTGCAAGGCAGGGAATGGCTCTTGAGAGGGCACCCGTTGATCACAGCTCTACTCACTTCCACACCTGCACAGGGCCAATTTGAAAATTTGCCAGTCAACCTAAACAGAATATTTTTGTAAATTTAAGGTGGGGGCATGAGGGGGTAGAATACCTTGTGTAAGATCCACACACACAAGAAGAATATGCAAACTCCACACAGACAATGGATAAAACCCAGGACACTATATCCATGGCATAGCAATGTTTTCTACTGCCCAATTGTGCTGCCCACTTTTAATGTTTAATATTCTACTTTTAAAAGGTGTATGTAGATTGTAAGCATGCTTTTGCTTTCAGAATATAAATAACATTTAAACACACCTAATATTAAAAGAAGCGTGACTAATTGCATTATCATCTTTAAACCTTATTGCACAGGATAACCCAATGAATTTTACTTCTGAACAGATGCTTCTTGTTAGCAATTAGCTTTGCCTCCACACTTACACTGCTGTTCTTATTGTTAGGTTCTGACACACCTGGAATGATTTTGTCAAATGCTTCAAATGTTACATTAGGGTGTTTTCAAGACACACAAAAAGAATGAACAATATGTGTTTCTGATAGAAAATCCATTAGATGATGATGAAATCTGACAACTATAATATGCATCAAATAACTTTATTTAATAAAAAATAGTAAATTATTTTACCAGTACAGTGTAGATGTAATCACCTTGCCAAGATAGCTTCTCAACATTCATTTAATGAAACATCATTAAACTCAATGCCAGGTGACCTTTTTTAATACTTTTTTTACTTTGACTTAATTTTAGCAGTCATGTATTACTGCTATCTCCTGTGGGCTGTTTGTCACTTGAAATTTATTGTATTTTTGGCAACAGGAGAAACAAAAGGGAAACCCATTAAGATAAAATCAATTAATCCATATTTTATTACTTCTACCTTTGGCCAAACATAGCTGGAGCAGTCATTATTATCTCACATAGGGATTATTGGTGAGAATTCCAAAGGTATATTATGACAGCCAAACTTTGTTTTGATGTATAGATTCCGAATGATTTGCTTTGAAAGAATTCTTGTTTTTAGAACGTTACAACATTTGAGCAGTTGTAACAGATACAGACAAATCAGCCCAACAAGCTCACCAATCCTATTCACCTAGTTGCTCTAAAATAATATCAAGTTGAGATTTGAAGGTCCCCAAAGTCCTGCTCTCTACCCCACTACTTGGTAATTTATTCCATGTGTCTGTGGTTCATTGTGAGAAGAAAACTTTCCAGCATTTGTGCAATATATGCCCTTAACAAGATTCCAGCTATGTCCCTGTTTTCTTGTTGAAGAATTTGTTTAAAGTAACAGCTGTGACCCACTGTTCTAATTCCCTTCATAATTTTAAAAGCTTGCATCATGTCACCTCTTAATCGCAGTTTTCTTAAACAGAAATGGTTTTAAGTCTTTTAATCTCTCCTCGCAGCTTATAACTCCCTGTCTAGGAATCAGCCTAGCTGTTCTTCTCTACGCTTTCACTTGCAGTGCTACATCTTTTTAGTTATATGGAAACCAAAACTATACACAATGCTCCAGATGAGACCTCACTAGTGCGTTATATAACTTAACCATAAGTGTTAAATACTGTAGATTTGCTACTTTACCAAAAAGACATTTATTTTTCAGATATTTATATAAAATAAAACAACATAACACTCTCATTCTCTCCTAATTCAACTATTAGGCCATAGATATTTTCATGTTATTAACATCTTATATTAAATTTTATTTTTTACAGCAATTACGTATATATGTATAAATGTTCACTGTGTTAACTTAAGAAATATATATTGATTATTATTTGAAATAACAGTTGCAAAGTAAAGTGTTAAATAAAATGGGAGATGTGTTATCTGCATCATTTTGTCGGATATATGATGTGCGTGTACCCATCTTTTATGGAAAATTGCAGTTTAATCGACATGGACACAATAAATGTAAACTAAGTTTCTCATGAAAATCCAAGAGACGCCCCTCACACTAACACTGCAAGGAAGCATAGAAATTCCATAACAATTTTACATAAGACATTCAGAGATGTGACCCATCTATTTAGCATAAAATCAGCTTCATTTTCACAAATGAGAAGCACAGAGTGCCATTCACAAAAATTTTGAGTACCAGGACAGAAGGACACCCAAAAAGCATTTGAGTTTTTTAAGACTATATTTTAAGCAATATGTCTAGTTTTCACAAGTTTCCTAAAGCCTAGTTGATTTGTGTGTTGTTTTGAACAAGAGTCTCTGTGGAGAATTACAGCAGTTACATTGTTTACTCATTTTAACTTAATTAAATAGAGAAAAAAGTAATTCAGTCAGATTGATCTTCCCGATACCATGGTGAAAGACAGGATATGGTGTGTATTACCAAGTGTGCAGTTTGCAGTTATTTTTAACATTTATGATTACTAGAGCAGACCACTCTTTTTCTCATCTGAAAAGAATTAAAAATCCCTCAGTGAAAAACAGTGTGTCAAGAAGACTTGATTCATTTTCTTTCTTGTGCGTGGAACAAGTCACCTTCAATTAAATTAACCAGGAATTAGCAACATGAACATCTACAATTTTAATTTCAGCAAACATGTACATTTTGCTTTACTTTTATGTACTTTTAATGTATTTTACAGTTTATTTTTGCTTCATTTCTGAAGGCCTTAATCCAGCCCTGACTGCAGTAATACAGGATGTACCTGAGTTAACCATTACTTTCACATGTTCCTACTCAGATAACACAGCATCCTATACTGCTTTGGTCTTTGATTTGTGACCAAATTTGACATCCCGAAAGCAACTTCAAAATTGACTGAGTTAGCACTGTGATGAAAAGGAACACAAGCTTTTCCAATATACTGTTGTTTATCAAGCAGTTTCCGAATCAAAGACTGACTCTGTTTTTCACAGATAATGTAAATCAAAATTGTTTCCCTAAGAGTTAAATTGTTCCAATTTATTTAATTTCAGATAACTGTTTCATTTCTCTGCACACCTTAACAGTGTCTAACCATCCTGATTTAATCATTGTAGGGTCTTTAATATATTTGTTAACTTTGATTTTATCTGTAACAAATGAGAACCAGCAAGGATTATTCATGATCACAACTGCAGCTTGCCTCGCTATAGGTTTGGTGGCACTTGTGCTGTGTTACATTATCAGTCCCTTCTAAGTGATTACTATGCATTGTAAGGTAATGCCTTAATCTTTCCCCTATAAAGTGAAAAACCTTTACGCATTTTCTACAGATTCTCAAAAAAAAAGTGTTAAATGCAGGAAAAAAGTCTAATATTGTATAAGATGAAAAATGTAAAATCTTGTGTTTAAAAATATTGTTTAGTGTTTTCTCTTAAGCAAACAGAGTTTTTATAATAAATTACTGATAATATAAAATTTTGAAATATAAAATTATTATAACACATTAAAATTGTTTTCTAGAAAAAAAATTGTTCTAAGCCCCCCAAAAAACATGATTATTTCATCTGCTGAGTCTCTTTTACTTCTATTTTTTTAAATCTCTTTTTCCATTTCACGGAGTCCACTTAGCAATCCTTTTCCCTGGTGTTTATATCTAAATATCACTTTAAAGTTTCTGAATCAGTCATTGCTTCATTGAAAGCAGGAGAAAACTTCAGTTGTTGTCCTTCAATTTCTGAATTTTCTTCTTATTCTTGTTCTTCTTCTTTACTTGTATTCGTCCTACATTTTTTAAAAATTTCTTTCTTAAAATAGAGACACACACATACATATAAAAATTACACACACACACTAATCATCATGCTAAAGGTGGGATTCAGCTGACATCATTCATAATGACTACACAGAAGGCCGAGGCATACTGTAGTATTATCACACAGGCTGTGTGATAGTGCAGTAAACTGAGTACTAAATGATAGACTATTGTCAAAGGTAATTCTAAAGTCTCATGCTGATTTGGTTGAAAACTAATATTCAGGTTCTTTAAATAAAAAATGGACAGTGTATTGTACAGGGTAATGCAGGAAAACGGGAAGTTTTGGAACTAGGTGTTAGTGATCTTGCGTCTTCGGCAGTTGTTTGGGACCAATGCAACCTCGTTTACAACCCCTTGCCGTTAATTATGTAGGAGCAGTAGAGTGGTGCGCAATGAGTGTTCACTGTGAAAGCCTTTTATAAGAATGGTGATAGTGTGACTGCTGCGCAAAGGGAATTTTGGCTTCTTTACCAGTTAGGCTGTCATGATAATGTCCCATCTACTCATGTGATTACAACATGGGTACGTGAAAAGGTTTTAGCTGTAAAAAAGAAGTCCCCAGGTGGAACCACTTCGAATACTGCCAGACAATCGATGGCAGCTATTTGACGATTGTTTGGGAGGTGCATCATTTCACGCAATGGTGACATTCCATGGTATCCAAGATCTCACAACTTGTGATTTTTTTCTGTGGGGACATCTTGAAAGCCAAGTGTACCACACACGTCCTGCAACCATTGCTGAATTAAAAAGAAGGATTGAAGAGGAAATCGATGGCATTCCTCTTGACATGTTACGTCGAGCAATGCAGAATTTCCACAACAGGCTATCAGAATGTGTACGGAGAAATTAACAACACCTTCATTATATTTTCTTCAAATCATAAAATGAATATTGAATGAATATTGATTACTATCATTAATTGCATATGCTGTACAATACATTTCATCATTAAATGTATTTTGTAATGTGTATATTTGTGCATTGAACGTCAGTTGAAAATTTCCCATTTCCATGCGCCACCTTGTATTTCCTCTCACTTACAGTTTTGCTGTTTTTCTGCATTTAAAATTGGGTATTATGTATTCAATTTTTTAACTAACTCACTTTATTAATTAAAAACACACGAATAAAGTTTTATTAATCAGTACATTAAATGCTGTCCATATAACAGTGAAAATTAATGTTATGTTTTTAGAACCAAATTTCCTAAAATTAGTGCATAAGTGGATTTCATATGCATAAGAAAACTTAAAATATATCTATACTAATAAAAGGCAAAGCCCTCACTGACTGACTGACTGACTGACTCACTCACTCACTCATCACTAATTCTCCAAGTTCCCGTGTGGGTAGAAGGCTGAAATTTGGCAGGCTCATTCCTTACAGCTTACTTACAAAAGTTGGGCAGTTTTCATTTCGAAATTCTACGCGTAATGGTCATAACTGGAAGCTATTTTTCTCCATATAATGTAATGGAGTTGAGCTGGATGGCCGTGGGGGCGGAGTTTCGTGTGACATCATCACGTCTCCTATGTAAGTACGTAGAGAACAAGGAAGACCTCCAAACAGCGCTGAACAGAAAACGCCATTTCACAATTGAGAAGGCAGAAAAAGATTATGAAGCAAGTGATGCATACAAGTGTATTCATAAATACAAGCATATTCATAAGTACAGCTACTGCGAAAACAAAGCACGGCGTGAACCGAAAGTTTATATTAAGTTTATAGACACACTCCCGCTGCCGTTTGTCATGCTTACGACGAATGACGGTATTCGCGACATACAAGTTTACTGAGAAGACACGAGGTATAAACGAGACTTTGGATCACTTTGTAACGGAGTTAAAATTGCTGTAGCAAGAAACGTTTAAGTGCCACGTCTTAGCTACCATTACATAAACACATCCTCCAAATACGAACCTGATTGCAAGAAATAATGATGATCAAATCCTTGATGACAGCAACACTCACAAAACAATTACTGTATATTGACAATCATGTTACGTTATTTTTAAAATGTTCCCTTTTCTTTTTCATAACTTCTTTAACACACTACTTCTCCCCTGCGAAACGCGGGTATATATGTATATATATACCCCGATCTACATACTCTCAAATAGACAAGCCACACATCGTGGCGCAATGGTAGAGGCTTCGCCTCTAGTGCCAACATCTGAGGTTCGATTCCTGAGAGGGGCTGCACTGAGTATGTATGCGTGCTTCCCGATTCATTTTAGCCTCGCATCCCCTTGGTTTGAGACGTATGAAAAAATATGCGGTTAACGCAGAAAGACAGATCACCAATTGAAGCTTTATGAATAATGGATACTTTATTCGCCATCAATGATTGTTTTGGTAAAGCCATACTCAGTGTATTCATTAGATGAACGGTAAAAAAGTAAGAGCGAGGGGAGAGTGACTTATTGAGGCACGCAGGCAAAACCACAATAGCACGCGGGCTCGATGTAGTGCGCATCAACTCGATCTGAATTGCGCGATCACATTCGAAAAAATATATCTTTTCAAGTTCTATTTAGTCCATATGTGTCAAACTCACATCCGGCCCGGCGTGTAATTATATCCGGCCCTCAAGATCATTTTATATATTATTGTTATTAATGGCCCGGGGATATGAAGCGCTGGCAACAGAATAAACTACAGATCCCATAATGCAGCGCTTCAGCTGCCTTGCCGAACACTTACCGCGTTAATCAAGTCTAGCTTATGATGCTGCAAGTTATTGCGAAGCTAGCCCACACGATACCGAAGAGAAAAGTTGATTCTGAAAATGGAGCCTTTAAAAACCGATGGGAGGCTGAGTATATGTTTACTGACATTGCCGGTAAACCCGTGTGTCTCATTTGTGGAGCTAATGTGGCTGTAATTACAGAATTTAATCTAAGACGGCACTATGAGACAAAACATCAGGATAACCTGAAAGACCTGAATGCAATGCAGAAGATACAGAAAGCAGAAGAGTTAAAGAAGAATCTGACACTTCAGCGGACGTTTTTACCCGTGCAAAATCACAAAGTGATTTCAAGTGAAACTGCTTTTATGGGAGACACAAATGCACCAGTCCCCCACTTTCCCTTTTGCCAAGTAATGTTGAACCAAGTCGGCACAACGGTGTTCCCAAATACGCACTTTGCTGATAAACTGAGCGCACTGCGCACTGAGTTCGCATGGCGCTTTGGTGACTTTGAAGAACAAAAAAAGAATTTTGAGTTGTTTCGCAACCCATTTGCCGTCGATGTGGAAACTGCACCTGTGCAGATTCAGATGGAGGTGATTGAGCTGCAATGTAATGGCACACTGAAGGCAAAGTACGATACTGCAGGGCCTGCACAGTTTATTCACTCCATTCCCGCAGAAATGCTCCAGCTCCGTCTACATGCAGTTCGAACCTTGTGCATGTTTGGTAGCACATATCTGTGTGAGAAGCTCTTCTCAGTGATAAAGACTAACAAAACAGCACACAGGAGTCGCCTCACTGATGAGCACCTGCAGTCCATCCTGAGAATCTCCACAACACAGAACTTCACACCAAACATAAACGAACTTGTTGCCAAAAAAAGATGCCAGGCGTCCAGCTCTGATAAAAAGACATATGAGCAAAGACAACTGAATGATTTGATTTGTTATTGCTGAAAAGAACAAATTGTATTTATATTTCCAGGTTTTGTTATGCAGCATGTTCATATTTGAATTTGTATAATTTTGACAGGATATATTTTTATGGAGAGCAAAATCTTTTGGGATATTTAAAATTTAAGTTTATTTTTTATATAAAATTACATAAGAGTAAAGAAATTTGAATGTTTGTTCTTTTAACGTTTACTTTATTTCTAACTTGTATAATTTAGACAGGATATATTTTTATGGAGAGCAAAATATTATGTTATTTAAGGTTTGAGTTGATTTATTCCGGAATAATATTCCTGTCTGTTTTTATTCATATTTATGTTCAAAAAAGTTAAGTTTTAAAAGTTTTAAAGTTTTAAAAGTTTAGTTTTAGTGTGTTCAATAAATGTTTATCCTGTTCGGCCCACGACCTAAAGTGTGTTTTAGATTTTGGCCCCCTGTGCAATTGAGTTTGACACCCCTGATTTAGTCGACACAAATATCTTTGGTTGGAATGTAAGGTGAATTTACTCTTTACATTTGTATGGTGAAGAAACATTTATACAATGATGCCTACATTTAACTTACATTCCTACCAAAGATATTTCTGTCGACTAAATAAAAATTCCTTCTATTTAAAATTTAAATAAAACTTGAACAGATATGATAGTTCATAATATCCACGCAGACTTGCACGTAAGAGCGGGAGTCATACATTTTAACAAACAGCGTATTGCACTGATACGAAATAGCCTGCCCATTTAATTATTTAGGAATGGATAAATAAATTAAGATTTTGTACAAATAATGTTTTTCATTTTTCTTCCTTGATGGACTCTGCCACCCCCAGCAACAGTTGCTCGCACCCCAAAGAGTGTATATATATATATATATATATATATATGTGTGTATGTGTGTGTATATGTATATATGTAGATATGTATGTATATGTATATATATGTTTATATATGTGTGTGTGTATGTATATATATATGTATTTGTGTGTATATATGTGTGTGTATGTATGTATGTATGTATATGTATGTGTGTATATGTAGATATGTATATATATGTATATATATGTGGATGTATGTGTATATATGTATATATGTGTGTGTGTATATATGTGTATATGTATAGATATGTATATATAAATATGGTTATATGTGTGTGTGTATATATATATATATATATATATATATATATATATATATATATATATATATATATATGACAGCAACACTCAGCAATCACAACAGTGACAAAACAATTACATTGACAATCATGTTACGTTATTTTCAAAATGTTCCCTTTTCTTTTTCATTACTTCTTTAACACACTACTTCTCCGCTGCGAAGCGTGGGTATTTTGCTAGTAATATATATATAATACACAGAACTAAGGTTTGTTAAAAAATATTGATTGAATAAATATTCAAAACCCAGAGTTAGTGTTTTACTGAAGCAACTTAAATATCAATAGTACTATCTCTCATTGGATAAATGCAAATTTGTTATCGATTATCAATGAGCCCTGTATAAATTAAAAGTCATTCAACTGGCAAGTGTTTTTTCTCCGTTGTAAGTGCCACCATGGTTTGATTGCATAAGGGGTAGATCAAGACATAGTGCAAAATTGTGATAAATTGAGATATAAAAGGACAGACAACAAAAGAGTTGCCTTGTTAGATAGATAGTTAGCCCAGGTTAAACCGAGATCAGATGTTAAAAATTTCATGGGTAGCCAGAAAGGAGTAATTGAGTCCAGAACTGTGAATCAGTTCATGGGCTTGAACTTAAACTGGAACTTCTGCAAAAAGCTTAAATGTAATTTCCAAAATATTGGCTTTGAATGGAGAACAGGTCTTTAGCAAGGTGGTTTGGAGAGGAACAGCAGGGTTTTTATTTGTGTTCAGTTTATTTTGATACTTTGTATTCTTCCATTGTTCATCCCTTCCTGCAGTGTTGGTTTATTAATGCTATGTATTGTTGGAATATTTTTGTGCATTCATAACGATTATTTGATTCTCATACCATCATGTGTATTTATTTATTTATGTAGTTTGCCTTCTGACATTTTTATCCAAAAATGATTTTAAAAATATATCTATTTGCATTTTAAAATTTGAAGAAAGCATAAAAACATATTTTGAGATTTGGCACATCTTAAAACACCACTTGGCATTTTTTGAGTCAGTTCATAATTTTGTTTTGCTCCATGGGAGTTATTTTTCCTGCATTGTTTAGTATTCTGGTACAGCAAGAATCAATATTCATGTTAATACATGGACATGTGTTAATAATTTAAGTGCAAGTTAATATAACTTTATTTAAAGTTTCTTTTTAAGTATGTGTTTGTAGATGCACCCTTTTGTGATTGCATTATTAGGTTGCATTGCACTTTTGCTTGGGATTGCCTTCTAGAATTCATTACATACCAGATCAGAGATGTTTTGTTTTACAGTTTTGTGTAGCAATCAGTACAGTGTCTGAGATTACGAATCCAAAAGTCAAAAAACTTCAGCTGATCCCCCATAGGTGAAATTTCACTTTTTAAGTACAGTATACAGTAGTATGCAAAGAACATAACACAGCAGCATAACATTAGTCATCCAATATGGAGTCTGCTTTATAAGCTTAAAAACATAGACAAAACCATGAGAAAGTTACAAGAAAAGAGAAACAAATAAGATTAGGCCAGAATATTAAAGAATAAGTAACAAAGAAAGAAATAAAATCAAATTAATCTGATAAATATCAAGTAGAAGAGGTGGGCAATTTCAGTCTTGGAGGATCACAGTGGCTGCAGGTTTTTGTTCCAACCCAGTTTCTTAATCAGAAGTCAATTACTGCTGATGAAGCACTTATTGCTCAAGTGACATTTTGATGCTTGATTTTAATGGTCCCACTTGTTAAGGCTCACAACCCTTAACAATAGAATTCCTAAAGCCTCTGAAAATATTCATAATGCCAGCTTAAATTCCCATGCTCCTCTTCAGCAGTGTCTTTGTTTTTCAAATGTGTCAATCAGCACAAGCAGTCTGCTTATCCCATCCTCCACTGAGGCAATTGAAGTCAAGTCAGATGCAAAATTTTCAGAGCTGGGAGTAAGGTGTCTGGAATTGTATAGGGTGTAATAAAAAGGCGCTATATTGCACCCAACCCGGCACAGACTGACCCAGAGGCACGCGTAAAAGCACAAAGACTTTTATTTTTCTTCACCTGTGGGGCACGTCTTCCACGTGAACCCCACAGGCGATACACAGTCCCAAAAGCACTAAAGGCCACACAAAACACTGCTCCGGCTCCGGCTCCGGCTCCGGCTCCGGCTCCGGCTCCCAGGCAACCTCTTCCTCCCGATTCTGGCTCTTGATTAGTGGCTGCAGGCTCTTTTTGTAGCCCTCCCAGAAGTGCTCCAGGTTGTAATTGGCCTAATTAGGCTGCACTTCCGGGTGTGGCTGCATTCCAGCCCACTGAGGCTCGTTAAGCCATGCAGCACATAAATATGCAAGTGTCTTTTATTTTGTACCAACTGATAGTTGGGCTTCAGCAACATGTCAATTAAGCAATTTCTTTTTTTTCGGTTTTATTCTTGAATAAAAGCATACTTGTTTTGTTACCTTTTATGAAAGTGTTTCTTGGATATTTGGGCTTCACACATCCCACAGTTCACGTCTAAATTATGTCATTATTATTATAACATATGAAAACATTTTCTGTTTTAGTCGTGTGTTCTGCATTTCTTGCCTTGCATTTCCTCTGTCATTCTATATTTACACAGATCGTTGTAGACACGGAACACATTAAATGTATGTATTTCAAATCATGATTTTTCATTATCTATGCAATGCCTTACAAACGCATCGCCAGGTAAACATTTCAACAGAGACTTGAACTATGAGGATAGCAACAGGGCGATGCCTTCGTCTAACTGAATGGGGGATGGGGCTATAGCAGGCTGCATTCTGCTAATCCACACATTTGCAAAACAAAGGCAGGCTGTTAGTGCAGTGATAAGGAGCTACCAGCTACTTGGTGTATGTCAAGAAAATTTAAGGATGTCAGGGACAATAAAAAAATCGTAAGCTTTAGGATTCTAGTGTTAATTGCTTATTTCAGTCATAATCAGCTGCATTCACTGTTTTTAATTGCTCCTTATTAGCAATAAGATGTAAATGGCAAAGGAGCCAGCAGTTCTCCATCTAACTTATTTTCTCTAGTTAGGCTAGAGAAAAAAACAAAATCTACAGGGGTTCCAAAGCCAAAAGACCACCCAGTCCCCACTGGGCATTCTACATAACATAAATGTTCTTAATTCATTCCTGTTTGCTCCCAAGATGCATATGAGAGGATCTGATGAAGTCAGTCTCATGGACAGCTGGGGCAGCTGCTTTCATTCCATCATCATAGGTGGCTGCATAGTGCCTTGATCAGGTGGTAGTGGCGATCAAGAACCAGAAAAGCCAGCACAGAAAAGTTGAGATTAGTAAAGATAGCAGATCCCTGAAGAATATGATCATTTCTGTGCCCATATAGTCTATTAGAAATACAACTACAATGTAGCTACAATAAAGCTAAATTAAAATAATAGATTTTTAGCAGTTTTTTAAAAATGTTTCACAGTATTTTCTGGCAAATTTCTATTTTTTGCAGATTTTAGGTGCATAACAGCAAAAAGGCTCTTGGAATTATAAGTAAATCACCATTAGAAGATCTAAGGTTACGACTTAGAGTGTAGGGGGACAGACATTCCAAAATATAGGACGGGGCAAAATTATTTAAGGCCTTATAAACCAATAGTAGTATTTTAAAGTTGATTCTGAATGACACGGGAAACCAATGCAATGATGCGGAAACTGCAGAGATGTGGTGAAATTTTCTTTTTCCAGTTAAGATTCTGGCTGCTGCATTTTGCACTAATTGCAGCACTAATTGATGTTTCTCTTAGGGCGTCCTGTTCGGAAAGCATTACAGTAATCTAGTCATCAGGCAAAAACTTTCAATAAATACAGCTGTGTGACATCAGCATAGTTGTGGTAACTCACCTTGTACTTAGAGATAATCTGACATAATGGAAGCATGTAGATTAAAAAAAGAAGCAGACCCAGAATAGATCTTTGTGGTACACCCTTTATAATATCATGGATCTCCTATGCATGCAATGCATTTCAATCACCACAACTACCAAAGAATTTTCTACCTGTTATGTAAGACTGAAACCAATTTAAGATGCTGCTGGAAAAGCCTACCTATTGTGTAAGGAGATTTATAAAAGTACTGTGGTTTGTGGTGTCAAATTTTGCACTCAAGTCTAAGAGAACAAGAACAGATGTACGGCCTCTGTCCACATTAACCCTCAAATCATTTACTACAAGTCCGTGCCATTTTCACAAACTCATCTGAAAACATCCTATACATGAAATGAGAGCATCAAGCATTGGCAGATAAAGTTGATCACTGAATGCGAATGCACCATTTTCCATTTTGTTTACTCTTGTAGTTTTTCACTGTCCCAGTGTAGTCGTTAGTACAGACTCATTCTTTGGGAGTCAGTGTAGGTCATTTCCTTTTTGCAGAAGTTTAAACTACATTCACTAAGAAAATCTCTAAGAACACCTGTATACTGCTTATCCATGCAATTACGTCATCAGTCAATCAAGTGGAAGCAGTACAAGAAGTAAAATCATGCAGAACAGGTCAGCTGTTTCAGTTAATATTGGCATCAAACACCAGAATGGGAACAAGATATAATCTCAGTGATTTTTAATGTGTCATGATCGTTGCCAGATGATTGTGCCAGATGGGCTGGCTGAGTATTTCTGAAACTGTTGATCATCTGGGATTTTCACAGACAAGAGTCTCTAAGATTTTATTCACAATAGTTTGTAAAACAAAAAACATTAAGTAAGTGGTAGTCCTGCAAACAGAAACACCTTGTTGATAAAGATGATTGAAGGAGAATGGCCAGCCTGGTTCAAGCTGACTGAAAGGTTATGGTAACTTAGATAACCATTCTATACAACTGTGATAGCAGAAAAGTAGAACAATGGTACAATAAAACTGGTGCCTGCCAGGAGACTAACATTTTGCTGCTCAATGCCCCAAGCTGTCTTTCCATTATTTTGGCTTTCTGGCCAGGAAAGGTAATTGTTTGAGATACGTAATGCAAGGTAGTGCCTACTGATGTCCTGTTTTTCATTACATAAGCTTAAAAGATAGCATCTTTGTTTAGCACAGTAAGTGGGATGTTTCATAATGCATTGTACTGTATTATTGGGTGACACTGAATTTGTCATACTCTTTTAAAATATTCATGATAAAACAGGCCTAGGTCAAGAACACATCATTATTGCTTCATTTTTCATTAAATTGAGGTGCCTTTTGTTTTTAATCTCTGTACTTAAATACGTGTGTTAATAATGTACTTTACTAAATACAGATAAGTAAGTTGAGTAAAAAATCATAATGACTGCCAAGCACTTATTATTTTAGCAACTAACTAACAACATACCTGCAGTCTGGATGTGGAGCTGACCCGGACACAGACAGGCAGACATGTTGTTACTCACCACCACACGTATTTTATTTACAATATTTACAAATTATGGTCACTAAGACCCAGTCCAAAATAGTGCACAAACCCCAATAGTCACAGTCCTGGCCATACAATGCCTTCTCTTCTCGGGCCGCCTCCACACTCTCTTCTGCCTCGTCCTGCTTCCACCCGACTCCAGCCCTGAATGAAGGGAGACGGCCCTTTTTATATGCTCCCGGATGAGCTCCAGGTGGTTCCCGACACTCCCCGGTTGGCCACGCCCCAGCGTGGCGGAAGTGCCGGCTGTTCCCCCGGCAGCTCTCCGGGCGCCCTTTTAATTCTTCCCCCCAGCACTTCCTGGTGTGGCAGAAGTGCTGAGGTAACAGGTCCCCAAGGCATTGGGGCGCCTCCTGGCGGTGACCACGGGCCCCTACAGGGTAGGGCTTCCATGCCCTCAACCCGTGGCCCCCAAAGCAACCAGGAAGGCGGCCCCCACGTGATCCAGGGTGGGCGCAGACCCACAGTCCCTCATGGTGTCCCGGCCGGGTAGTTGCCCCTGGCATCCCTGACACTGTAAAAGTATGGTAGACTAAATTAGCTTATCTTCAAGGTTGAATTTAAAGGCTGGCACTGATTGACGTCCCTTATGTGACCTGCTTGCACATTAATAATGAAATCATCACCACCTGACAATTCTTTATTGTACATATAAACAAAACTTAAAATGAGACTACATACATCATAATAATAAATAGAAATCCACCATTAACTTTGCTCATCAATGCATCTGGTCCTGCTAGGATTATCATTATCATTTATGTCCCTTGCAGCATACCACTTAACAATAATGTCCTTGGTTAAACCCTTGAGCTCTTTTCCTAACATTCATTCAGTATACCATGGTGTTCAAAACACTCTTTTCTTCAACTGCAGCTTATATGTTGTACAGTACTTGTGTTATGGTCTTACCACATGATTCCTCTAATGCTTCTCCATGTCCACCTTATGTATTGTTCACATCAGCTCTTTCTTCTATGTTCAGTTTCTGATTCAATGGACCCTATGCCTTTATAATCCTCATTGCAGTTCTAGTGAAAATTGCTTCTTCATATTTCAGTTCATATTATTATTCAACATTGATCATTGTAATCGTTGCCTTAATCTTATTTACTCATTTTGTATTGTATATGTTATAAAGTTGATGTCACATTACACAAATTCTAGTTACTGAGTATGTCACGTTTGCTGACTGTAGTTGCTGCACCATGATAAATATACATGACTTAATATTGCCAGGCATGTCAAATTTAGCATCTTCGTGATGACTTTCCAGCACCTTTTTCTGACAACCAGTAGCATGCTGCCTGATGGAACTGGTGCTATACAAGGGTTATCAGGTACAGCAAGATCAGCCACAATCTCTTGCCCCTTTTTTCTTTTTTACATTCTGTCATGGTACATAAAGCACAAGAAATCAGATATCCGAACGTCTCTTCTATTTGTGAGGTCCTTATTTTGTGTCCCTGCATTATAAGCATTTTACTGTCCAGATGAGCATTCATTGATTGTCAGCTCTCATGCACACAGCCTGTGCCTATGACTGAAGGCAAAATCAAGCAAGTATGATCTTACCAGAGCGAGTGAATCATTGGGACAGCTTCACTGGAGCATGCCACGACAGCATCCATCTTGCTAGGATTAGTTAAGTGAAGATTATAGCTAAAGTGAAGGCTACACTGAAGGCAAAATCAAGCAAGTATGATCTTACCAGAGTAAGTGAATCATTGGGACAGCTTCACTGGAGCATGCCACGACAGCATCCATCTTGCTAGGATTAGTTAAGTGAAGATTATAGCTGAAGTGAAGGCTACAACTGATAATTGTCTAATGTGACATGACCTTCAAAGTGCAAAAATAAGAATGAGATTGCTTCATTTGCTCAGTGTTTTGTCTTTTATAATTTTAAGCTAACTTTTTCCCACAAAGTATTCTTTCATTTCTCTTTTTCATGGTGACCCAAATTTATTATTCTTTGTCACTATACATTTAAAGGCTCTTTCTATTTGCTAGTTATTTGTTTTTCCTTGTCTAAAGATTAAAGCTTTCTGTTACCATCTCTCAGTTATCTGTTCATTTTTATCATTTCATCATTCAGTGAGGTATTCTTGCTTCTGCATTTTATACTTTTGTTTATTTCTTTTTGAATATTTCCCCATGTTTCCAAACCATCATAATTAATATGCATGTTTTTTTTGTTTTTGTTCTTTTATCTGTTTCAAACTCAGTATATTCTTCCAGCATTGTTAATCTTGAGTCTCTCTGCCTTCCACCTACAGTTTTACATATTGCTATCAAATATCTTGAGTTTTCCATGTACCACTCTATTTATTATTGTGTTCATTTTAACGCGCGATGCTGTCAAGTTTGTTTCTTTTTTATTGCTAGATTATGATCTGAAGCATAATGTAGTGAAGTTGGCATTTCTGTTTCTACGGACACTTTCAAATACTGCATATTTTGCCCACTTTTCTTGACAGGCATCACATATGGAACACAAACCTCAAGTTTTGTTACATAGTCGAAACTTTTGTGACTATTATATTATTGAATCAGATTGATCAGAAATTAACAATAAGAAATTACTAAATATGAATTATTTAATTAGTTTTGGTTAGTGCAGTATTAACTTTTTATTTGTAACAACCTTTTCTTTTGTGTTTCATTGTGATGGTAAGTAAAATGTATTTTTTTACACTTGTGGAGGTATGTACTTGTATTGTGTTAACTATATCCTTCCCAACCTTTAGGAGGAAATATGACCATTCTTAATACTGCAGATTGGTTGCTGGGGTGCAGCCCCTCATCTTCTGCATCAAGTATGAACAACTATGGTACAATGCATGTGTTTGAATGCGTGTTATGACTGCAGTGTTCTGCATTTTCATCTGTGTGTTTCCTTTTTGTAAAGAACTTTACAATAATAACTAGTTGATTTAAGATTTGAAATGTGTGCCCCTATTCCTGGAGCCCAGATTTTTTCTTGACAATAAGGTAGAGGCTACCATACTACACTATAGCAGTTTTCCTTAGTGTGTCCTTGAAGATTTACTGTACAACCAAGAAATTGTTATCTTAAGTACATGACATAGGACTAATAGGCACTGATTACAAAATGGCTATTACAGAACAGTCAGTTTGTTGCTGATAATTGTGAAAAAGGTAATTAAACAAAGTCATATGGTCCAGAAAAGTGTTCACTAACATCAGTAAAAATAAATTTACCAGTGGTATAAACTAAAATAAATTTACCAAAGGTACATTGCATATTAGCCCTTTCTAATTATTTTTGATTGTCATGCAGTTACTGTACATTCAGCATCACTCCCATTTCTTAATGAACATTTAGTCTCAGGCACTGAACTGAGCAGGGAGTTATTCTTGTAAATACACTATATCAACACTCTATGAAATATATACAGGACTTGAATTAATTTTTGGAGGTTGTTACCAAAATAAACAAAGATTTCCTTGCTCCAAAAAACAAACATATGCTTAAAAAAATGGTGAGACATTTGCACAGGGAGATTATACTCTGCCACTGGGAGCTGGCAAGTCACAAATATATTTTAAAAAAGTCTTAAACATGTCACTTGAGAATTCTATTTTTCCTAAGAGAAGAGTTTTCTTACATTAGCTCTATATTGGATAACGATAGACAATAATGACAGAATGTTCGATCAAACAAGTGACAATAAATTTATTTAAATAAAGGCAAGTGAGCCTTTTCCAGTTCTTTCTTTCCTTTTTTAACTGCTCCTTTTTATTATGAGTAGTAAAGAAAGTAAAACAATCTGAACCACAGAATACACCACAGAATTTCAGTTGAATAGCCTTTTTCTAGGACACAATTTCTAAATCAACACATACTGATTGATTTCTGTTATGCATGTAGATACTTTATTATTGCTTTGTTCAAAACATCTGAGTTATACATATAGAAAACTGTGCATTTATACTTAGGAAGTAATGATAATTGATCATTAACTGAAAGGTAAGCAGTTAATTTATAATTAATAAATACAATATTTCAAATATTGGCTAAATGCAAGAAAACTAGTCAAGAAAAAAATCTGAGCTCTACATTTTTGGTCCAGCTGAGCCCATAAATGTCACTTAAAACACAATTCTCAACACATACTAGTCCAATTAGCCTGCTTGAGGGTAAAGAGTCCAAGGCTGGGGTACCCTGTCATACATATAGCAAACTTCTTTATGATTAATTTTGTAATTTTGTTTTAAATTACAACTGTCAAATTCAAATAGTGTAGACTGTATTATTGCACATCTAAACTGCAGACTAATCATTGGAGTCTATTCTATATTACCTCTTCCTCTGTTGACATTTTCCCTTAAGCTGTTTGCTTGAAGTATCCATGGGAATGACAGAGTTAAAAGAAGTTATTTATGTAAATCTTGTAATGTATTCCAGGAAACTAATGAGTTTAGTACTATCCATGTCTGTACAGGGTGAAGTGGGTCCAGGTAATGAATGAACAAATGATGTGTTAAGGGCTGCCTGTTCTTACAAGCACCAAAATGATGGCTTTTGTTACAAGTGTGAAAAGCAACTGAAGCAATTTTAATACCACCTTGCACACATCACCATTATTTAATAATTGTCATCATTTCATTCTTTGTTAAAAAGCTTGCTTTCCTATGTTGGCTGGTGAAGCAGTAGGGTTTAGCTGTTCAGTTTGCTTAACCTAATTCTTAAAAGTGCAGCCGGGCTTTAAACTTAGTGAACCTTTGCATTCTGACTCCATGTGCCCTCTGGGTAGTTAAATAGCCTTCTTATATGTGCCTGTTCTTCTATATAGTGTCTCTTCTTACAGTCAAAACAGAGCCAATGAACAGTAATGAAGCTGCTACAACAACAGGAGATGGAACACTTGACACGTATGTGGGTTCAGGTAAGACATGAATTGCATGCCTCATATAATATTTGGTTGTTCTGGGATGCAACTTTGTACAAACACATTACTGGGAAAAAAACTTTATGTAACTGCTGAACAGAAAGAATCTTCATGTAAAAACAACATTGCCATTTAAGACTAGTTTAATTTTTTTATCTGTGGAAAGGATTCTACTGATCTTGATTTACACAATAGTTTATTGAGATTTTTATATTATATTGATATAGAAGTGCAAAGTGTTTTAAAAGAATATAGGTAAATATCTATAACGTTTTGTCTTGATTGTGTTTAAAAAATAGTCATTATATCAGTTATCCTCCAGTTGGTACAATGTGCAGATATAGTGTTTTAAACAATAACTTAAAGGAGAGCTTATACTTAAACTTATACATAAAGCACAGGCTGGTTGAAAGACGGAAGCCTTCTTGTGGATTGGAAAGGAGTATATGTTTGCCAGTTCAGTACAATAATCTTGGGTCACGAATCCATGGCACAGCTACATAATACAACAAATCTGATATAATATTGCTTTGTTTGTGTCCATTATGTGCAAAAAAATTAACATTTTGATTTTTCTGTCATACTTAAAGCCCAAAGTGTAACTTGCAAGCTAATTTTTGGTGTATGTTTGAAATGCACTGATAGCAACATGATGTAATCTTCATAGCAAAACTGTGAAGAAAGACCATAAGTGACAGTTTTATTCAGAAAACTTAATGCCGTCAAAAATCCCTTCCTTCTCAGTCTACTAGAATAGAATTCTTTCTGTATATCAGTTTTACTGTTCCTTAGATTTTGTGCAGTGAATCTACTTGGTTGGTTACCGAAAATGAATGGATCAACCCTCCTCACTTACGTTTTGACTTCATACAAAGCTCTGAAAATTAATCCAACAGAATTCTTGACTTTATTTTATTCCTAGTGTAAATCTATATATGGCCCAGTGCTTTTTTAGCTGAACTTCGGTGTATTTACCTTGTTCAATGCTTAGTCAGTTTTATAGCACCTACTCTATTTAGCAGGTTTTTAACCTCCAGGTTGATGACCTACCATCTTCTGTATTCTTCCATTACTTTTTTTTACAGTGCACACTGTATATTCTGCAATGAGTAACTCAGAAGTACAGTGAGTAGCACTGCCACCTCATAGATACAGTATTCTGGATATGATTCCAATGCCAGTGTCAGTGTGTAACTATGAGTGTGGGTGTGGATGTGTGTACAAGTGGACCCTACAGTGAAGTTACCTGCCTGGTGTATAGCACTTCGGGGTAAATTCCAGCCACCCCTCAAATATCTATATTGGTTAAAACAGGTTGGAGAATGAGAGGAGATACTTCACCCTTTTTCACCTGAGTTGGTTTGCAAAAATAGTTAACAAAATAAATTGCTATATAAAATACATAATTTTTTTAATAATACAGGCTGCTTAACTTCAATATTTTCAATTGCTAAGCAACTTTACCCTGACATAACTTGCTGATAAAAAATTAAAACAATTACAAATTTAAAATCTCATCATGCACATTAATTTTACTACAACACTTCCTGCCTTATTTATTGCAAATTTCTCATCTTAAGATGGAAATGCTGATGCAGTAAGCTAGTAAGTTTTTTTTTACTTTAAATGAGATGTTTTCTGTTAGCAGCTACCAAGAAATGTAGTTTTAAGTTATGCCTTCAAGTTGCTGATCTCATAAGATTATAACATTACTAGCAAAATACCCGCGCTTCGCAGCGGCGAAGTACTGCCTTAAAATTTTTATTAAGAAGAAAATTTAACCTTTTTAAACTGAGGGAAAATATACCAATAATTATTTGTTAAGGATCTCTTTGTATACCATGTTGTCAGTTCGGCCCTCCGGTTGTAACATGACCAAGCTGTGCGCTGAGCTTACTCTTGAGCATGTAACGTACAATTGGCCATGTGAACAGTAATCTTGTCTCAAATCTCACAGCTTGGATTGCTGCTGTCATAATCGGTTTGAGTTTCATGGTTTGTTTCAATTACGACAGTATTTGCAGGATTTGTTGTGTTGACATTCGGAATCTGTCAAGCATTGTAAGCACACAACCGGTTTCATCGATAATTTTACATCCAGCTTTTGAGAGTTTAAACATTCATAAACATCAAAGTGTCCACTACTGGAATCGTCACCTGTGAATCTAAGATGTTTAAGAGGCATTGGCGGTTGTCGAAAGGTGTAAAATATTTGGCCATTTCGGTACACTTGAAAGCGACAACCGAACAATTCAGCGGCAGCCATCAACTCACATGCAGAACCACAGGTGAAGGGCTTAAGCATTTCACTCTTCTAGTGCTCCTGTGTAGTATAATTATCTCCTGTACCGTCATCAGTCCACACCTTGAACCTGTCCCAGTCATTCAATACATAAGACACAATGTTCCTCCGGATATCAAGAGTGAGCCTGATATGGCCGTGCAGTATGTAACAAAGAGAATGGAAAAGGCAGGTGCCGTCTCTGGGCATGGAAACCACTCGGTAAGTGACAGTTCTTTGATCGATAGTGATCACCTCGATAGACATGGTAATGGGGGTTGGAATGATAAAGGAAATGGGTACCTGAGTAATGTAAAGTAAGTCTAAAATACCTACACAATAACTATAATCGTAATAAACAAACAATAAAACAGCGGAGAAGCCGTGGATTAAATAAAAAGGCTGTAGTTATCAGTAGGGAGACGTGAATCCCGTGGCGAAGCAAGGAAGGGAAGGTAGAGACCGGAGCGACGGACGGTCTTATATAGGCAGGCAGCCAACAACGTGGGAGGCGTTGGGATGGGGGACCCAACGCCGCCTCACATGGTGACCGAGCTGCAGGTTATGGACGTATATATGTACGTAAGTAGGATTCAGTTAGCGTTGGGAACCCATGTACCAAATTTCTTGAAGATGGGCCCATAAGTAACAAAGACTGTTGAAAAGTTAAATATGGTGGCCGACAGTGGCATCATACCACCGAAATAAGTACGTACATTGGTTTCGGTTAGTGCAGGGAAGCCACCTATAAAATTTCGAGAAGATCGGGCCATAAATAAGAAAGTTCAACATGGCGGACGTTGTTGACCATTATGACTATTACGCGTTGAATTTCGAAATGAAACCTGCTTAGCTTTTGTAAGTAAGCTGTAAGGAATGAGCCTGCCAAATTTCAGCCTTCTACCTACACGGGAAGTTGGAGAATTAGTGACGTTGGAAAGTTCAATATGGCGGCTGACAGTGGCGTCATACCACCAAAATAAGTACGTACATTGGTTTCGGTTAGCTCAGGGAAGCCACCTACCAAATTTCGTGAAGATCGGGCCGTAAATAAGAAAGTTCAACATGGCGGACGTTGTTGACCGTTATGACCGTTACGCATAGAATTTCTAAATGAAACCTGCTAAACTTTTGTAAGTAAGCTGTAAGGAATGAGCCTGCCAAATTTCAGCCTTCTACCTGCATTGGAAGTTTGAGAATTAGTGACGTTGGAAAGTTCAATATGGCGGCCAACAGTGGTGTCATACCAACGAAATAAGTACGTACATCGGTTTCCGTTAAAAGTTTAATATGGCGGCCGACAGTGGCATCATACCACCGAAATAAGTACCAAATTTCAGCCTTCTACCTACACGGGAAGTTGGAGAATTAGTGACGTTGGAAAGTTCAATATGGCGGCTGACAGTAGCGTCATACCACTGAAATAAGTATGTACATTGGTTTTGGTTAGCGCAGGGAAGCCGCCTACCAAATTTCGTGAAGATGGGGCCATGAATAAGAAAGTTCAATATGGCGGACGTCGTTGACCGTTATGACCATTGCGCGTAGAATTTCGAAATGAAACCTGCTTAACTTTTGTAAGTAAGCTGTAAGGAATGGGCCTGCCAAATTTCAGCCTTCTACCTACACGGGAAGTTGGAGAATTTGTGACGTTTGGAAAATTCAATATGGCGGCCGACAGTGGTGTCATACCACCGAAATAAGTACGTACATCGGTTTTGGTTAGCGCAGGGAAGCCACCTACCAAATTTCGTGAAGACAGGGTCATTCTTCTACCTACACGGGATGTTGGAAAATTGGTGACGTTGGAAAGTTCAATATGGCGGCCGACAGTGGCGTCATACCATCGAAATAAGTAAGTACATCGGTTTCGGTTAGCACAGGGAAGCCGCCTACCAAATTTCGTGAAGATGGGGCCATAAATAAGAAAGTTCAACATGGCGGACGTTGTCGACCTTTATCGACCGTTATGACCGTTACGTGTAGAATTTCTTACTTATTTACTATTTGCTTAACTTTTGTAAGTAAGCTGTAAGGAATGAGCCTGCCAAATTTCAGCCTTCTACCTACACGGGAAGTTGGAGAATTAGTGATGAGTGAGTGAGTGAGTGAGTGAGTGAGTGAGTGAGTGAGTGAGTGA
>JANRMT010062791.1:80399448-80415149 GCA_026402145.1 Polypterus bichir lapradei | reverse complement strand
ATAGATAGATAGATAGATAGATAGATAGATAGATAGATAGATAGATAGATAGATACTTTATTAATCCCAAGGGGAAATTCACATAATCCAGCAGCAGTATACTGATACAAAAAACAATATTAAATTAAATAGTAATAAAAATGCATATAAAAGCAGACAATAACTTGAGTAATGTTAGCATTTACTCCCCCGGGTGGAATTGAAGAGTCACATAGTGTGGGGGAGGAACGATCTCCTCAGTCTGTCAGTGGAGCAAGACAGTGACAAAAGTCTGTCACTGAAGCTACTCCTCTGCCTGGAAATGACACTGTTAAGTGGATGCAGTGGGTTCTTCATGATTGACAGGAGTTTGCTTAATGCCCGCCGCTCTGCCACAGATGTTAAACTGTCCAACTTTACTCCTACAATAGAGCCTGCTTTCTTAACAAGTTTGTCCAGGCGTGAGGCGTCTTTCATCTTTATGCTGCCTCCCCAGCACACCACCGCGTAGAAGAGGGCACTTGCAACAACCGTCTGGTAGAACATCTGCAGCATCTTATTGCAGATGTTGAAGGACGGCAGCCTTCTAAGAAATGTTCTAATGCTTGTAATTACAAGTACAATTGTTTACATATACAGTATATTTTAGTAGTTAGCACATGAGCAAGTTAAGTGACTCCCAATCACATAGTAAGGGCTTGCCGGGGACTGAACTGGCAGCCCTATGGTTACAAGCATTGTATTACTTTAATATTTAATTTTATATAACATCCAGCCAGGTTATGCTTTATATGTAATAAAATGTTTCATTGATTGTTGGCAGGGATTACAACTGGTAACACACAGCTCTAATGACCCAGGCTCAAGCTCTTGGTCAATTACTGTTTCTATTAAGTTTGCAAGTGTCTATGTGGGTTTTCTCTGGGTTCTCCAGAGAACTGTGTGTTAGGTTGACTGGTAACTCCAACTTGGCCCAGTGTGTAATCTGTAATGGAAAGAAGTTAGCCAGGAAAATGGATCTGGGGATGGTTGATATATGCCAGATAGTGTTTTGTGTAATAGTGAATACCTGGTTTAAGAAAGTTTGCTGTACATTTAGCTTTCATTAGATTTTTTTCTATTTCTCTATTAACTTACGTAGATGTATGTTTGCAGTAGTGCTAACACTGAACATTGCCCCATATATAAACAAAACATACAGTTTGTTGATGGTTCTTATTATGTGTTTTGTGAACCCTGTTACTAGATAGCATTCATTAATATATTTTGTGTCTGTAAGGTGTTACTTTGTTTTTGTCTGGTGTTTACCAAAGTATTATTCTTTTTGTCTTATGCCTGCAGGCCATATCCACACATTTTGTCAACACCAGCAGCTCAGTCAATGACAAGTTATGCAGGACAGACACAGTATTCTGGAATGCAGCAGCCAACGGTGTACAGTGCATACTCTCAGACAGGACAGCCCTATGGGCTTTCAACTTATGGTAGGTCCAGACGCAAGCTACAATTCAGCTGCATGTCCATGATGACCTAAATTAAAAGAGTAACTTTAAAATGTTTTTCTCGCTCAGATTTAGGTGTAATGTTGCCAGGGATCAAGACGGAAAGCGGCCTTCCTCAGACACAGTCCCCATTGCAGACAGGATGCCTTAGCTATAGTCCTGGTTTTGCAACTCCCCAGCCAGGCCAAACACCCTATTCCTATCAAATGCCAGGTGAGTAGTGCTGTTTTCTACATGGATTGCTTATATTTATTTAAATAAGAGTAGTCTGGTAATACTGTCTAACTAGATTTGTGGCCTGCTATTTGCAGAAATAGCATAGGAAAACACCCTAGTATTTGTGTGTGCCCACGTATTGGTGTTAGTACTAGTGGTTTTTCCTCTCATATGAAAAAAATGAGTTAGTGGCAGTGCAGTGTAGCTCATCACTTTTATATTTACAGAACATCTCTGGTGAACAAATGATGAGAAGAAACCATTCACACCAGCATATTCCTGCATTGCCATTGGCACCACTTAATAGACTCATATAATAATTAAATCAGATGATTTAATGCTGATTTATTTTGCCAAGGATAATCTGCCTGTAATAAATGGGAGTTTCACTTCCCATTACCATAGGCAGTATGATATCATGGATATTACAGTCAAGTAAATTTTGTAAATTTACCAGTGTTTCATTTTAAATGTGTTATAATGTAATAAATAATGTATTGGTCATTGGTCATTTGTAGGGTGCAGTAACTGAAGCTGCTGCCTCGTGGCCTGGTTTCAGATCTTATCTTGGTCACCTTAGATTTTAAAAGGATATTTTCTTCATTATTACAATTTCCCCTCAAATCTTGATAGTATGCAGATTAGGTACATTGCTGACTCTACAATTCAGGATTGGTTCCCTCTTTGCACCATATTCTACTGGTACCTCATAGCCTTGCATTAGAATAAACTGGTTCCGTATGTAAATGATCCATTGTGTCTTCTCTTTTCCCTTATTTAACCTCATTGGTGTTAGCCCCAAGTGACTCTCAGGTATCAAATTCTATGTAAATATAGTTATTTCTGATTTCTACTTGGGTTAATCTGTTTTAATGAGATATAGAACAGTAAGCCCGAATGACTCTCGGGACGGAATTCTGCTGATATCTTATAGATGAAATAACATCATACCACAATTTTTCGACACATTCTGCCTCTCTGTGGTAATTCATCAATATTCATTAGTTAGGCAGAGCCTTCAACAAAACAAAAACACAATAGTGCATAAACAAAAAGCTTTTAGAACAATCTGAAAATAAATTATTAGTTGAATCAAGCGATAGGGATGACAATGTGAATTAGTCATCAGATGTTGACACAGAGGGTGGCATGGTGGCGCAGTGGTAGCACTGCTGCCTCGCAGTTAGGAGACCCGGGTTCGCTTCCCGGGTTCTCCCTGCGTGGAGTTTGCATGTTCTCCCCGTGTCTGCGTGGGTTTCCTCTGGGCGCTCCGATTTCCTCCCACAGTCCAAAGACATGCAGGTTAGGTGGATTGGTGATTCTAAATTGGGCTTGGTGTGTGGGTGTGCTTGTGTGTGTCCTGCGGTGGGTTGGCACCCTGCCTGGGTTTGTTTCCTGCCTTGCGCCCTGTGTTGGCTGGGATTGGCTCCAGCAGACCCCCGTGACCCTGTAGTTAGGATATAGTGGGTTGGATGGATGGATGTTGACACAGATGGTAAAACTGATGTATATGACACTGTACGACCGAATCACCTGATATGCCCATTGAATTCAGCCACCTGAAGGTTCACCATGGTGCAAGTCGCTTCTTGGAAGAAATACAAAAAGATTGCAATCAAATGAAAGGACAAACAAAACATCAACCCCCCAACTACTGTTCACAATTTAGCGACTGTCAGTGTTTGTGTTGGGGAAAGTCACCAAGGGCCTCATGTATAAACAGTGCGTATGCACAAAAATGTTGTGTACACCTGTTCCCACACTCACATTGCAATGTATAAAAATTAAACTTGGCATAAAGTCACACACATTCTCACACCATCACTGCCCTCCAAACCCCCCACCCCCCTTTGCATATGCACGCTTTCTGCTCATTTTGCAAACTGGCAGCACCCAACGTCAAAGCAGTGCTATTGTTCCTGTATGGTTTCCCTTTCTTTATTAGATTCACATCCCTGACACGGCTTTATCAAATACACTGAAATTAACTGCATATCGTTTATAAATTTAAGGCATCTGATTGTAATCAACCTGTAACAATATAATGGTCCATGGAATGGCCAAACTATTCTAAATACTATAGCTGCTATAGTGTTGTTACTGTCAGTGCACCACTCAGAGTATTTTAACCCATTGTATGTAAGTGTGGAATCACAGCTATACAGAAGCTGATCGGAAAGCTCTACGGCGGGTTTTGTCAAAAGCACAAAGGATTATTTGGATACAGCATCTACCCTGGAGAACATTTTTAGCACACATTGCCTCAGCCATGCGCACAGTCTATTTCAACTTCTCCCCTTCAGCAAATGCTTCAGAGCCTTTCTTGTAGGGATCTTGAGGTTCAGAAAAAGTTTCATCCCAACAGTTATAAACACACTCAATCAGTTCAACAAATGCTCCCGGTAGAACTGTTTGTACTTAGAATTACAATTACCTCACTGTAAACGTGCACTACATTTGTAATATTGCACAACCTCAGCCACTTTACAAACCATTTGCACTATCTGCACTATATGTACATGTATATTGTATTTATGCTTTCATATTGTATATTTTTCATTGTTTTTTATCTTATTATAACTATTGTTGCTGTTGTTATTATGATTACTATTATTTTTTTCATTTTATGGGAAAATAAGTTTATGGAGGATTTGCATATTGAATCTCATTGTGCCATACAAAAACAACAAAGGAATTAAATTAAACTTAATAGAAGAGAGCACATATTTACAGATGATGATGGCTGGCTTAGTCTATTTAGATTTCCAAGAGCTATTTTCTTGGAGCTCTTGATATCATTTTTAAGATGAAATACATTAAAGTATGTATATTACATTATACAGATAAAGTTTTAACTTATGGTGGCTCAGCGGTAGCGATGAGCTGGTGTCCTGTCCATAGATTGGTCCTTCCTCACGCTGTATGCTTGTTGGGGCTGGCGCGACCCTGGATGGATAGATGGATGGAATAATTAAACATGTACTACAAAGATATTTCAATGTTCCTTTGAAGTTTTGAAGAATTGGTGTTCTAAGCTTACAGATGGTTTGATGTTTATTAAAGAGGTAATTGTGTGGCAATTGGCTAAGATGGAGAAAGAAAAGGAAGGACAGGAATTGGGAGTTGGTACGTTTGAAAGAGACAGTACTGCTGCATTAAATTATTTCATTGTGGTTTGCGCACATCCCAGCTGGAGAAAGGAACAATTTCTGAATAGGGTGCCAGCTCATCACTACCACTGGGTCACTGTGCCCCCATTTTTAATTCATTTTGTCATGAAAATGATATCAAGTATACATCTTAGTATTTAAATTGGTCAGAGAGCTGTAATATCATGAATGTAATGTGTTCTGTTTCCTGTCGGCGTAAGAGAAAGCCTGTTTAAGAAGCACATAGTGATTCACATACCTAGAGCACATACAGTAGAAGAACACATACAATATGAAGCATTTAATGTGCTACTGTAGTTACGATGGGATCGGAGGAACTCTAGTAAATTAATGATTTTAAGATTAAGTTTACAAAGTTCTACTTTAATGACAAATAAACTACAAGATTAAAGGGAACATTTTAACCTTTTTTACTTTACAGTGTCCCTATTTTTTTTTCTTTTCTCTGTACCCTAATAAGCTTCCATATGACAGAGATAGTGGTCTATGACTGGCCTGTTCACGGCGACTTTGATATCTGACCACATATTTTTTTATTTCGGGCACTGTGCAACTTTCTGAACTTGAATGTTTTAGTGTCTCTGCCCCTCTGTATCACTAGATCAACTTCCTTTTGTTGTTTATACCACTGCTTAAGCCAACAAATAGTACCTTTTTCCTTGCCTCCACTTCCCATTCGCTGAAATTCTTCTTTTTTGTGTGCTTTTGCCATTGTCTTTTAACCAAACACTGAATGGGGAAGGTGATATTTAATATATGCAAAATTCTGGGAGGAGTTGGAGTAGGACGGCAGGCGCATGCATGTGCGTTACTTTTCACGCTGACCGGGATTTATGTAGCTGAAGTGCATGGAAGCTGTCTTATGCACGGTTTTGTGCATCTGAATTTTTGTGTGCGTATGCATATTTCCACTTTTGTCCTTATGCCATACTTTAGTGTGAGTTCTACGCATGGCGTTATGCATGAGGCCCCATATACTACCAAATACTGTTTTAGACTACAATAACACATATTGTTATTTATGTTGATGTTTTGATATTTAAATGTTTCTGTTACACAAAACATTTTTTCTTATTGAAAAAAAAGTTCAACCTTTGTGGCTCATTTTTTTTATCCCATAACGCTAAGGAGACTACTTGTAGCATATATTGTGAAATAAATTATCCTTCTGACCAGTTTCTGTTTTAATATACTCAATATTAACTTAAAATGAGCAATCTTAACTTATAAAATCTAAGTACTATTGGAACTTTTTCTCATTTTTCAGAAGTACTCATTGTTCATTTTAATCAAATTTGACCTTTTTGTAAATTGTCTCTACAGATTGAAGTTACTGTAGTTCATTGCAAAATCATACTACAATGTATTTGTAATGCTTGTCATAAGTATTTATGAAAAAATACAGTTCATTGTTCTTGTGAAATAAATATGCAAGAATGTTGCCCCCTCACGCTCAGCTTTCATCTTATTGTCTTGAGTCTCTCCTGCTTTCTATACAGTTAGCATTCTCAAGGGTTGCGCACGTCCTTGAATGATGTAACATACTTCAAGTCCAGAGCTAACCCTCAGGCCCCTTCTCATGTCATTTCCTTTCAGTTGCCTTTTATAATATTTTGTCTAGTCTAACCAGACTTATCATCGAAGCCTAGTTGAAAAATGGACACCCCTGAGATAATATGCAGGGTGTCAGTTAAATTGCAAAAAGGTGAAAGCCTGACAACTGATTGAAATCTTGAATTGGCTTCAGATGTGCAGTAAGTAGTTACATTGGATCTGCACAGCAGGACCATATTTTGACTTCATGTTGTAAGGAAACATGACATATGCAAAACTGCAAAAATAATACTTTGTGAGTCAAAACTGAATTTATAGGGGCCAGAAGTGTGTGTTTCTTTAGTGTGATGCCAATGAGATTAAACATTTAGGCATTTACAGCAGATTGTACTGACTTTATGTTTAATCAGTTTGGCAAAATGCATTATTTGAAGATGGAGACATCATGGTACCACCAGAGTATCTAAACATCCCCTGAGATAGTATGGAGAGTCCTAGAGGAATGCAAAAAACAACAAACTGGGAAAGTAGAATATAACATGAGATATATTGCCCTGAAATGAAATTGCCATTACTGTTCAACTTTTTTCAGTACAAAGTTGCAGGGAAGAAGAGCCTGTTCTGTTAGCTCTGGGTGCAAGGCAGAGACCAACCATGCATAAAATACTACTCCAGCATGGGACACAATCAGTCAAATTTAAATTTGCCATTCAGCCTAGTAACAAGTCTGGAATGAACTTGCAGTCAAGAGGAATAAACACAGAGAGAATGTACAAAGTCCACTTTGAAGGCTCTAAATTCTGAAAGAAAACCAAGGTCCAAATTCATTAAGTTGCTAGTGATACCGTCTTCAAATGTGTTTGCCTGATTTGACTGGTGTGAAATGCACTATATAGCGCCTGACCTGACACAGATTGGACACGGGAGGCACGTGTAAAATAAAAGGATTTTTATTATTCTTCAGCTAAAGGGCACGTCTTCCCCTTACTCCCCCCAGCCACAACACAGTCCCAAACACCAGTACAGCACAAGCACAAACACTCTTCTCTTTCCTGGCACCACCACTCCTCCCTCGCAACCTTGTCCTCCTCCACCCGACTCTGGCCAATGAGTGGTGGTTGTTGGCTCCCTTTTATAGGTCACCTGGAAGTGCTCCAGGTGTTTGATCACCAAGATCCGGCGGCACTTTCAGGTGTGATGAAGCTGTTGCCCACACAGGCTCAGGAGTCCCAAACACAGCACCCCCTGGAGGTACCTGCGGGACCCAACAGGGCTGCCCCCAACTCCAATTCCCAGGGAGCCCTCTGGGAAACCGAGGCACTACACCAGCCCAGGGGGGCGGCCATCTAGCGTCCAGGGGGAGGTATTGCACTGTCCAGGGCTACTCCCCCTGAATACAGTGTGCAGGGGCGTCCCGGCTGGGCATGGACGCCAGGTGCCTGTCACACTGGGTTTGTGAAGAATACATGATTAACCACTAGATTTACATATTTTAATATTTCTGTCTAGAGATTATTATCAATGATATATTTTTGAATGTTACTTGTAAAGCTTGTATTTAAAAATAATTTTTGATAGTGCCAACACAGCTTCAACATAAATTATTAGTGTAGTTCAGGGTTGCATTTGATTATTTTTTCCTTAAATTTTGTTGGTTGTTAGTCAAACATCTTGTTTTGTATTTTGAAACTTTGCTAGGTTCCAGCTTCACACCTTCATCTGGGATTTATGCAAGCAACAACTCTGTGTCGAATTCAACAAATTTCAGCAGTTCACAGCAGGTATTTTTCATTTCTGCTCTTGTTGGATAACAAATAAACTAAACAAACTAGATTTTACCTAGTGACACTCCCTGTATGTGTGTCCTGTGCAACAGATACCTCAGACTTACAATTTACAGATATATTTGAGTGGTTAGTTTATTTCCTTTCTTTACAGCACACCTCACCATTTAGTTCACTGGATACAAATCTATAAAGGTTTTTAACTACTTTTAAAAATCACAGCTGACAAATATTAAAATTTAAAGAAAGGGTGAGTTAAATGTCCTCCATAGGCCCAGGAAAAGTTATACCACAGTGTTAAACAAAGTGTCTGTTACTTTTTGAATATAGTGTGAACGCTGGCCCCGGCACAGACAGACGGACATTTTTGCACCCAACACACCGTTTATTATGTATACTATTCACAGTCTTTGCTCACGTGCAACCCCAGTGCCTCCAGCACCGATTTCCCCAAAGTCCAGGGCTCACAGTCTCTGTGTCTTTCTGGCCGCCTCCCGTCCTCTCTCTCCAGCTCCGTCTGCTTCCTCCCGACTTCCACCTCCTGACTGGAGAGAGGCGGCCCCTTTTATGGGGACCCGGATGAGCTCCAGCTGCTTCCCGGCACCTGACGTTGGCCACACCCCTGTGTGGCGGAAGTGCCGGCTGCGCACCTGGAAGCCATCCGTGCATCCCTGGTCGTCTTCCCCCCGGCACTTCCTGGTGTGGCGGAAGTGCCGGGCTCCCGGGATAATTAGGCACTGGGGCGCCGCCTGGCGGTGGCCACGGGTCCCTGCAGGGCTGGGCTTCCAAGCCCTGTACCCGAGGCCCCCTGCATAACCAGGACGGACGCCCCCACTCGGTCTGGAGGAGGCACACGCCCTCCTCCGGTCCTCCAAGGCGTCCCGACCGGGCTCCAGCCTCGGCCGAGGACCAGATGGGATAAACCGGCATCGGGGCTCTGCCTGGCGGTGACCACGGGCCCCTACAGGGTAGGGCTTCCATGCCCTCGACCCGTGGACCCCAACAGAACCAGGACGGACGCCCCCTCGCGGTCTGGAGGAGGCACAAGCCCTCCTCACGTCCTCCTGGGCGTCCCGGCCGGGCTCCAGCCCCGGCCGGGGACCACAATAGATAATATGAAAGTTTTATTATTTCAGATCAAGTCATGAGTTTGAGTTTTTTAGTTAGCTTACCATCCATTATTTTTGGCCTTTTCATCCCATTTCTCCAGGTTCATGTTTCTCATACATTATGCCTGAGCCTGATAAAAGGGCAGTGCGGTCATTTTCCCAAATGCAGATGAGCAGTAGTAGCTTCCAGAGCTACATGACATTTGCTTGTCTAGGTTGCTAGTTAAGGGCATAAAGGCTTGAGAATAATAGGCAGGGAGCAAGGACTGAGCCCATGTAACAGTATTACTATGCTTTATGTAAAACATATACTGCTTTGTATGCCTTTTAGGATTTTATTTATTGACACTGAATCTTTCCCATGCTTGTGTACTCTATTAAATGCAGTCAGTGTTAAGAACTAATGTATCAAAGGGTCTTTTCCAGCAGAAATGTTTCATTAATAGGTTTTGTGATGGTCTTTGCTAAACAATATATAAATCAGTCTTTAATTACAGCGGTTTCTGTTATTCAGAAGTATATTTATTCAAGCTCTATTTAAAAGACTAAACATCAGCACTTTATTTAGTGACCACAATTCCATAGCAGCTGCTCACACCATAAAGTCAACCAGATACTGATGTTCACTGATGTAACATATTCTTCTTTTTTTACTAAAAAGAATGGTTGCTCCTCCTTTAGGACTATCCTTCCTATGCAACTTTTGGCCAAAACCAGTATGCCCAGTACTATTCTGCACCACCATATGGTGCTTACATGAGCTCTAACAACAGTGGAGATGGAACGTCTTCAGCATCCTCGACTTATCAGCTGCAGGAACCTCCAGCTGCAATAAGTGGTCAAGGCACAGATCTCCATGCAGGTAAGAGATACAATAAATGTCCGTCTCTACTATAGTAGACAGCAAAAGAGTTGATGTGTCTTCATTTTGAATGTATGACCCGAGGTAGAATGAAGTACCAGTGTATTAAAATATGTATCTACTTTGGGTTGATTAGATTTTTAAAATTACATACTTAGAAGCCAAAGGTTGCTGAAGGCAGCAAGTTCAAAGTTATAAAGATACTTCTAGGGTGATTTCCACTTGGATGAAAATATGAGGTCCTTCCTTGGCAATTTGAAGAGAAACTGAATGCATGTTTATGATGCACCAGATAGCTAGTATCCTTGAACCTTTTTTTTGTGGATGCTGAAAACTTGGACATTCATTTTCCTCTTTGCTGTTCATATTGCCCAGACATATAATTCAAAGCTTTCATTACCCAACTAAAATAGGTGATAATTAGGGTGCAATGGAATTATTTATTCATATTTTTGTATTCCACTGAAATAAAACAACAAAACAATGTAAAATTGCCTCTTTATTCCTGTGCCGAAGTCTACTCTTGTACATCATGTTTCAGTATTCAGAGATAAATTTACAAAGAGAAATTGTGTTTTGAAGTGAAGCATTTATTTAATAAATTTTAGAAAATGCCATCCTTGTTCTTGCAATTTAAAATGGCTCCAATCCAACCAAACCTGATAGCAAAAGCCTTAAACAACCAAAGATGTCCATTTCTAAGCCAGTAATTAACATCAATATTGATCAGTGTCTTGAGATTGCACGTATATTATAAAACAGTGCAAGAGCCATCCATCCATCCATCCATTATCCAACCCGCTATATCCTAACTACAGGGTCATGGGGGTCTGCTGGAGCCAATCCCAGCCAACACAGGGCACAAGGCAGGAAACAAACCTTGGGCAGGGTGCCAGCCCACCACAAACAGTGCAAGATGTTTTTGGAAAAAAAGATTTTTTGTGACATTCTGCCATTTAAGAAAGATTCCTGTGCTCTTCACCTCATTGCCATGCTTTCCTTTCCTTAAACACATTTCTGAATGCTACCCTTGCCTCTTTGTTCATTTTAAGATTTTTATTAGGATTTAGACAAATAAGCTATCATTTTATATCAGCTATGTGTCCACCAATGAATAGCTGCAAAGTCAATGTCACTCCAAACAGCTTGAGACATGTGTATAGTTTTGTGCTATTTAAGTCTTTATTTAAATTAAAAATCCACCCACAATAGTCACTGTGAATAGAAAAGTGAACAGGAACATATCCTTAAATCAGTAAAAGGTTTGCCAAGAATCTGTGATAAAATGTATCACTTTGAATTTCCTTTTGTAGTCATAAACATACCTAAGAAATGTGGAAGGCTTGTTTTCTGAAATTGAAACTTTTGCCACTTCAAAGTGAATGTATTTGGTAAGTTTTAAGGCTTTTGTTTTCACATTTACACTGGTGCCCAATAGACCCCATATTAAACCACAAGAACAGGCATTATTTTTTTTATATTTACAAAAAAAATACTTCACTTAGGAACGATTCCCATGACAACTTAATGTGTACTATAAGTGTGAAAAAATAATATTGAAAAATACCTAACTTATCCTTTTAAAACATGTTTTTTTTTGTTAAATAAACATGGTATAAACATACTTGTTTGAGAATCACAGAACTTATTATACGATTGCTTATATTTTTAGTCATTGTAGGGTTATTTTTCCTGTTTGTCATTCCCTGTGATCATTGAATTAGACTTCCATGCTCTATATATAAAATAATAGAAAACCTTGATTTCGGCTTTGAACATTTTGACATTGTTGCTTTGCAAAAATATACACTATAATTTGAGAATTATAACATTTAGAACCTACAGTATATGAAAAACTAAACAGATATAAAACTTAGCATCCAGATTTAGTGATATTATTCAAGTGTACATGCATGATTTCATTTCCTACAAATATGCTGCTGTTATAGGCTGAACAAAATAAATGTGTAAACTCATTAGTAATATGGAGAGTATTCAATTTTTAAAATTATACTGTACATTGTATTAGCTGTATTGAAGTCTGCAGTTATGGTGTTATATAGCCATGCTGTTACATTAGTAGGCTATGATTTCCTGCTTTCTGTTGTCCTTCATTGTTTCATACAGCAATCTAAAGAATTTGCAGTATAAATGTTCATAAAAAGCAAGCTGTCATTCGCACAATACTGCAATAACTACATCCAGAGACCACCTCAAAAGTAAAGAATAATTCTATCTTGCTCAACACAGGTTGCAAAGGAGAATATAGCCAAATGAATTAGAACATTTCATCACTGCACCCTCACAGAGTATTTTTATTGAAAAAGTCTCTGCACCAATATTCACAACTTAATTTGTATCATCATTTGCACAGTGAGAGTCAGTACTTAGTTGCTAACATTCAACATTGTTTCATAGCAGAACAAACTCACACCCCAAAGTATGGATTCACATGTTAATTTAGTCCACAAGTTTTTGTTGTGTGGAAGAAAATTGGACTACCTGGGGAGACGCCACACAAGTGACAGATAGATAGATAGGGCCTTGTTCGTTCAAACCTAGAAAAATGGTTTTGGTAATGAGCATGGTGGCACAGTGTGTAGTGGTGCTGTGTTATAGCTCCACAGTCCTAGATAAGCATCTAGACCAGGTCTTTGTGCTGTATGTGGGTTTTTGTTTGGTTTTCCGCACCACAAAGAAATTTATTGGCAGCTTCGAAGTAGATCTTTGTTAGTGTGTTTTAGTTTGGAGGTAAGTGTACCCCCATGTCATGCTGTATACTGCTTTACACCTGATGCTGGCAGAATAGATTCTGGTCCCTCGACACTATGCTTGAAATAAACACTTTCAAGCAATTACTAGATTAATTGTGTGCTTTGCTGTTCAAAATCTGATCTTTCTAAAAATATATTCTTCAGATTTTTTTCATAATGCTTATTTGCATGTGTAAATAAGCATATATTTAACTAAAGTAAAATCCAGTGTGGCTTAGTTACACTAAAAAACGGAATCTGTGTTGATGAAAGTATTAAGTAATGTATTTGAGTTGACAAAAAATTGATAAAGTTCACTAAATATGCCTTTTGGAACCTTTACATTATTGTGTTTGTTCTGGAATATATGGACTATATTTTCTGGTACACCATCTATACCATACATGGAAACAAAAAAACACACTCTTTACATATGACTAATATTTTCATAAGGATTTAAGATTGATCTCTTTAACTGTTTAAAAGAATTAAAACATAAACAAGTGTTTGCAATAAGTATAGGCTTCATAATCCTGTGCCACCTGTTAAACCATTCATTCATCCACCTTCCTAACCTGCTTACCTTCATTGTATTGTTCTTCTTTATTTGAACAAATTGCAACATAAGTAACAGAGATTATTGAGGTTTGCCTCTTACATTTTTACAACACTCAGAAACTGTCTAAGGAATATGTCAAGGAAACCAAAAAAGAAATAATATAATGATAAAAAATATTATGCCAAAGACCCATGTACAATTTCCAATATAGTGCACTGTCTGTATTGACTTTTCAGCACTTTTTATATCTGCGTGGATTTCTTTCTTGGAGACTAATGTTTTTTACTAATTACTTAAACATTAGATTAGATTAATTTACAACCCTAAATTCATCCATTGTCTGTAAGTGGTGGTGGGACTGTGATTGTGTCCTGTGTTGCACAGGAATTCTGTCCTAGTTGGCTCTTACCTTAGGATGAGTTCTGATAGAATAAAATCCACCTCAACATGCTCTTCCAGGGTTTAAGTGTGCTAAAAGAAATGGATAAATGGTTAGGATTCTATGAAAAGTTAGTTAGGTATCTCAAGGTTTCAAAGTAAAGAAAAGTGTTTATACTAATGACTGATTTAGATTATTTATGTTAGGTAGATTTCCTAGTTGGGGCTAGGAGATCTCGTGGCCCCTGCAAATTTTTTTTTTTTTTTTCTCCAGCCGTCTGGAGTTTTTTTTTGTTTGTTTGTTTGTTTTTTCTGTCCTCCGTGGTCATCGGACCTTACTTTATTCTTTGTTAATTAGTACTGTCTAATTTTATTTTTATATTTTTTCTTTTTACTTTTTTCATCTTGTAAAGCACTTTGAGCTTACATCATTTGTATGAAAAAGTGCTATGTAAATAAATGTTGTTGTTGTTGTTGTTGTTGTACTGTAGTTTCATTTGGATGGTCACATTGAAAAGAATTTGGATTTGGAAATACAGTTCAGGTATTGCAGTAACACAGGAAGTGGCCCTGCAACCTCAAAATGCTTGGACCTTGGTTCAATTTCCAGCTTGTGGTTCTATGTGTGTGGCATGTTCTCTCTAGTTTCTTGCAAGCCTGAAAACACTCTGTAAACTGGTTTTGTTTTTGTATGAGAATGCCCTGTAATGGTCTATCATACCAGTCAAGATTTATTCCTACCTTATTAAAATTTTGCCAGCATAGGCCAGAGCAGCTTGTGACCTTGTATTACACAATAAAATGCTGAATTAAAATACAGATGAATGGGTTAAAAATGGGAATCAGCTTGATATTATTTAGTGCATTTATCTAAAAATGTTATTCTGTAGTATTACTTTACAGTTTGGATCTACATCAACCATTACGGGAGGTGGGGGGGGAAGTCTGTGTTTGGTGGGGCATAATACCTTATTAATAGTTTGAACAGATGCTTGCACTTCTTTTTATGTTAATTGACGTCAGGGGATTAAGGACAAGGAGATCCCTTTTTAACTGACCACATAGCACAAAAAAAAAATCAAGATTAATATAAATATTACCCATCATGTACTCTTTTAAAATCTCATTTTTTCAGAAGTTCTGGTTTTCATCATAACCCTTTATGTGCTGTAAATGGTCTAAAGCGATTTCTAATCACACTGTATAGATTTAGCTCTTAATTCCAGTTCCATTTTCATAAAACGCACACTAATACATTTTTTTTACAGAATGTTAACAAAAATAAATTAAGACTAAAAAATGCTACACACCTCTCCATAAAAGAAACTTCTCACACATACACACACTTTTTTGATATACTTTATTTACTTTAGATGTTTGGAACTGTGATTGTAGGAATTTTCGAGCCAGGATAAAAGCTTTGAACAGGATCTGGGACATTCTTGGATTTTTTTTTTCCAGTTTTTCTTGGCAAAATTTCAAGTTTGTGATTAAGGAAGCTTATCATTCTTTTCCAATCACAGACACTATAGAGTCTGACCACTTTTCCTGATTGAGACATAACAGTAAGTGATCTAAAACAACTCCGTCTGTTTCTAGTTACTTGTCAAAGCAACTTGTGCTCTGCTGAAGGAATGAGGTGCTTATCAATAAGCAGATGGCCATTTTGCTGGAAAAATACATGATGACAATTAGCTGTATCCTTTTTCTTTTTTATGATTTCTAAAATAAGTTGTGTATATTGCCATGTTTTAGGAAAAGTACAACAAAAAATGTATTTACTTAGCAGCAAATGAGAGCTTTTTTTCTCTAATTTCTTAAAGAGTGAATTTAAT
>JANRMT010062791.1:80326948-80394448 GCA_026402145.1 Polypterus bichir lapradei | reverse complement strand
GTCTTGAGGTCCGAATCGCTCCGGGCAGCCGCAGCATACGTTTGCACTGGCTCGTTCTTTCCTCCCCTCGACCACTCGGTTATCGTGCCATAAACCCTTGTCGGGTTTGCAGTGACTTGGCACCTGCTACTTTTTAACGGCGGGCCCAGATCGTACTGCGTCCCCTTACAATATACGGTACGGCTTACATGTACCGCTGAATTAATCAAGACCAGGGCTTCTCAGCCTAATCGTCGCAGGTACTCCTGTAGTCCTTTAAGCGGCGCCACGGCTGTAGCTCCCAGCTCTTCCACACGTTCCTTCAGATCCTTTAATTCCTGAAAGAAATTATATACGGGCTCGAGGTACTTCTCGAGATCCCGTAAGTCCACAAAGTTACTTAATTCGGCCGGAGGTACGTCTGCTTCCGCCTTCTCTTTACCTGCCGGCCGGGAGCCAATGAATACGTCCACTCCAGGCACGTGTTCTGCTGGGCCTCGCAAAGCCTCCTGGGTCTTCGAGTCTTCCAAGGGTCAGGTGGCTGTTCCAAGCCGACTGTGATCTGCCCTTTTTACTTTAACGGCAGCCCATTCAGTCACATCCCGCCGCTCTTTGTCTTTATTTAATTTCGGCGCTGCTTCGCTCGCCTTCCCCTTCCCTTCCCAGAGGCTCGGATCCGTCGGGGAACGTACGACCTCATCGAAGGACTCAAAGTGACCTTCTCCGTCCCGGCATCCACTGCGCGAGGTTACGCGGTTGTTGTCCTCGAATGGGGTTGTCGCTTGCTGACTCCCAGCCTGACTTGCCTTCTGGAAATTGCGGCCATCTTGCCGAGGTATGAGGCAGGCATCCAACGCACCGATTGCTTTCTGGAAGTGGGCTTCTGAAAAACAGGAATAAAAACACCCCGACACTTCGGGCGTTTTCCCTGCACCTACCTCCAGACTTGGCAGCGGTGTCCCCAGCCTAATTAGGGAGTCCGGCGTGCTCGATGGCTGACCGCGTTCCTGCTTTTGCGCAACTCGAGCTAGTTCAGCCTTTATCAGTGCCCGGTCCTCCTCGCTCCCAGTCAGGTAAGTCCAAGACATCTCGGCTTCGGTTAGGCTCTGTACCCAGCTGGTATTGTTCTTCTTTTTTCCTGTCTTCTTCCCCATTATGGTCCGAAATAACAGAAGGCTCACCGATGCAGTACCGCCTGTAGAGGGTGGCGTTTCTACCTCCGTGCTCTTGGACGGGACCTTCTTAGGGTTTTCTGCCCACACAAATTTTATAAAACAGGTCCTCTGCCAATTGACGGCCAGAGAATCCTGCCAACTATGCCAGTGTGACAGTAGGGGGCGCTGTCGCTCCCTTGAACCCTCAGGTACCACGCCAGACACCAGGTAAAAGTGCTAAAATTATTCGTTTTATTATAATAATGTGCACTAAGCACCCTCCACTCCACACTACTCATAAACCAAATACAATACTCCAATAATAACAATAACTAATCCTCCAACTCCCAGACGCGTTGCCCTCCTACCACCCAGCTTAGCTCGCCGTCTGGGAGCTCCCATAGTCCTTTTATACTCCCTGACCCGGAGGTGTTCCTGCCCAACAGTCCACAATTCCTTATTCCTTTCGGGTCAGGGTAAATAGTCCTTATCTTCACCCCGGAAGCACGTGGTTTCTTCCTGTCTCGGGATTATGACGTACTTCCGGGTTATAGGGCATATATGAATCCATGAGCCTCCCTACAGCAACTCCTTGTGGTCCCCAAGGTATCCAGCAGGGCTGGGTATAAAAACTACAGAGTCCATGATGCTCTGCTGGAACTCAAGACACGTCTATGCTGTCGCGAGAGCTCCTCCTGGGGGTGAGGGCCGGAATATGAAGCTGGCCATCCACCACAATTCCCCCCCCCCCTTAGCGACAACCACTGGGGCGGAGTTTCCAGCCCCACAAGGGACGTCCTTCTCCAGGAGGACGCGTCAGTCGGGCTTCGGCCGTGTGATCCAGGTCCCCCAGAGAACCTAGGGGGAACGGTGTAATAGTTATCCCTCCATTCCCCTGTCCTCCGAGGACAAGCTCGCCAAACGTGTCCCGACTGATGACAGTTGTAACACCGCCATGGTCCTCCCAGTTGTCTTTCTCGTCTCGTCGAATATGAAACCGGCCATCCGCCACTATATATATATATATATATATATATATATATATATATATATACAGTACATATATATATAATTTTATTATTTCATTATCAATGGTAAATGGAGGCTCAGAGAATTTCTACATAAGCTATAGCTTTTTTACACAATCTGTATTTTGTTCTCTTTGTATAGGTGTTCACCCATTTGTTTTTGTATTTAGTTTTCTTATCTCTTTCATATTTTTTGAGTTTTGATGATTTATTTGTTCAAATGTTTCATGTCTGTGATTTAGCTTTAAGGTTTGGCATTTATAGTTAAATTACTTTCACCACAAAACCCACGCAGTGGAGTTTTCTTACAAGTTCTTTCAAGTCAATCATTTTGTTCTCATAAAACAAAATTAAGATCCTTCAGCAAAAAAAGTAAAAACATTCAGTTTTAATCCAGAACAACAATTGTCAGGGTGACTGCTGACAGCACTCTGAAGAGGACTTGCCAAGTGATGTCACTGCTGAGTGGCCTTGGATTGTGAAGAACAGGCTAAGTAAGGCATCTGTGAACTGTGCTGTAAAGTCAAAGTGAAAACAGAATTTTGCAGAATTAAATATCCAGAATACACACAAGCTATAGATGCATTTAATTTGAGTTATTTAGCAAAATTCTAAACAGAGTTCTCACTAATAATTATCTGTTGCTAAAACTGTTAGAAGTGCTTCTTTATTTTTTGATAGAAATAGACTAATTTATTTATTTTATGTTTTGTTTTTAAGCGTGTATTTGTGTGGGATCTTGATGAAACAATCATCATATTTCACTCCCTACTTACAGGATCTTATGCACAGAAGTATGGTAAGGTAAGCAATCAGCTTTTCTCTTCAATCATCACATTAAACCTGTTGGACAATCGGAAAGAAATCATTTTTTGCAGTAGTACACAATCCCAGAATAAATAGACTGCTCTGTGTTATAGCCCAACACAAGCTCCAAAACAACTCTTAATATGTGGCAATCAGTCATTATAGGAAAATACCACTTTGCTTGAATTACCTTCCTGGTTTAATTTAAATTATACACTCAACCATAGAAATAAGGAGTATGTCAATTTTATCATCACCCAAGCAATAGCCTCTGGTACCAACAGCATTATGAACAAGCTTCAAGCACATCACTGAGGTCTTGGCTGTTCAACTGTGTACTTGTGATTTGGCTCTAAGAAAAAGTGAGGCTGAGGGAAGCACTCAGATGTTAAAACTTGGAGAGAAATAAGAGCATCAGCAGGACATGATCGATGTAGCTCATATGGAGTCATATCCCAAATGCAAGCTAAAATAATTTTAGGTGTGTTTATGTATGCAAGCTATGTGTAAAATACAATATTTCTGATTACTTTTGCAGTGTATTACAGCATTTATTGTAAATCCTCACTGAATAATCTATAAAAATATAAAAAATACAATTTTACAGAATTTATATAAATTTATTATATTTTATTAACCATAACATCAGTTCTAATTACAAAAGCAACATCACTTTTGACCATCTTCTTCCCATTTTATTTTATTGTCACCAGTTCAGAAACCTACTTATACTATAATCAGCTATCCTCACAAAAACCTAACATGTGCCCATTTATGTAAGAGTATTAACAGCTTCCTACTAACCACTTGGATAAGAATATATATTCCTCTTATGCAGGGAATCTTATCTTTTAGCTTATTGAGTTTGTCATCCATTGTGACCTGGAGAAATGTGCATACAGCCTCTTTCCTACCAAGAAGGCATTATTTACCTCAGAGAGTAAGTCTGCAAGATGTTGAAGGGCTATCATTTAGATTTGTGTGTTTGATATTCATTGTGCAAAGGGGATTTAAAAGACAAAACTATGCAAAATTATTGCATGTAGGGCTCTATTCATGTCAATTCAGGGATTTCTTCATGCCAGGTATGTATAATGTAAAGTTTTAAAGTTGTTATTGCAAATTTTAAAAGTAAAAAGTTTGAATTCTTTTATTAATATGGTGTTAAGCAGTTCAAGGTAATTAATGGATTACAAATGCCCTATGATACAATTTTAGGTCTAGCAGAGCATGTCTGTCTCAGTTCTAAGATGGACAAGTGATTAGTGCTTGAATACGAGCCTTTCTGCAAATTACAAAGAACTTGGCAATCAAGGGTCTGACCTTTGTCCAGAATTTACAAGAAATTTTGTGGGTGATTTTTAGTTGAAGTGTGTTTGTAGTGAAATTTAATCTTTCCTGCCTTATACATTTTAACAATGATTACTCCTGTAGGCCCAAAATAAGAATTTGTAAACAAATGTAATTATTGGAAGCCATTTGGCTTAAATTGATCCAAATTATGGGCAAAGATAGAAGATTTACAGTTTTGTTTAAGAAACTGGGAATATATTTTGATGAACTAATTTTATGAATGAGTTGAAATATTTTTTAAAATAGTTCAACAGTAGCAATAGTTGAAATAGACATCTAAAAGTACTGCAGTACATTGTGCTGAATGAAGAGAACATCACCATCATATAAAGCAACAGCAAATATTGGTCAAATATCAATATCAGCCTTCAGCAACAGAAGAAATTAAAAAGAACACGAACAGTCCCAAAACTAACATCTCACTTAGAAATAGTGATAAGTTAGCACTAAATGTAATAACAACAGGTAGTGTTGAGTATAACAGTTTTTATAAAAAATAAATTACAGATTTTTTCAGAATAAAAACATTTATGAGCTTATTTATTCCTGGGGTTCTCATAAAATATTATGACACAACACATTATATGTGTACTCTGTATGACAGAGAGGTTAGGAGCATGCGCTGATATAGTGTGTTGCCACACGCACCACATGACAAACCACCTCAGGATCCCAGATTAGGACTAGAGTGCAGCCTTGCAGTGGGTGACACCTTACCATCACACTAGTTCAGATGGAATGGAACAGCATGAAGTTTTTTTACAGTGACTGGAGTGCAAATCCTCCCACCAACCCCCAAGCTTTCCCTGTGGGTTGGCGGGCTGCTTGCAGGGTTGGATGCAGATTAACCTACCCGGAACGGAGCAATTGTAGGTTCAGGCCCTTGCTCAAGGGCCAAACAGAGTGGTGTCACTTCTGGCATTTACAAGATTTGAACCACCACCATATTGAAGACTTGGATGGTTAACTGTGGTCAAAATGGCATTAGAATACAATACAATACAATTTATTTATGTATAGCCCAAAATCACACAAGAAGTGCCGCAATGGGCTTTAACAGGCCCTGCCTCTTGACAGCCCCCCAGCCTTGACTCTCTAAGAAGACAAGGAAAAACTCCCAAAAAAAAACCCTTGTAGGGAAAAAATGAAAGAAACCTTGGGAAAAGCAGTTCAAAAAGAGACCCTGTTCCAAGTAGGCTGGGCATGCAGTGGGTGTCAAAAAGAAAGGGGTAAATACAATACAATACAACACACAGAACAAAACAAATCCTCAATACAGTATAAAAAATAAAAAATTTACAAGTATGGAGCAGAATTTAACATTAAATGGTTTAGTGAAATCTGGACAGTCTTTATTCATTGCTGCTGCTTTTCTTTCTTCAGTGTTCCATTTTTAATAGTGCGTTAAATTTACAGCTTCAAATTCAGAGAGCCGAGTCAAGTCTAAAAGAACAACACATATACATCATAGGTCGTGATGGACTAGCATCCTGTTCTCGACACGTTTCTGCCTTGAACCTGATGCTGCAGGAATAGTTTCCTGCCCAGTGCTCATGGATTAAATGGATGGAAGAACGTTCGTTATCTTCTTAAAAAAGGGAGGAGGCATCCATAGAGAACAATTGTGAACCACAGAAAGAAAATGGGTGCAGAAAGTCAAAATAATAAGTTTTTTTAAACTGTTAAATTGATTTTGTTTTGTTTTTGTCTCAAAAATAACATTAGTACTGATTTGGGAAATATGTTCTTAAGTGTCACACAATATAAAAGACCCTATGTCTGTTTAGGAGAAAATGTCTTAATTGCCAGTTACCATATTTTAGAAATGTCTCTTTGATGCAATTAGAAAGCAAGTTAATTTACACTTTCTCATATGCAGCTTTAAATTGTCTCCAGAATAAATTCAGGACATATTTAATGATGAAAACAATATAGTAGAACATGTTTACAGTGTAGAAAAGTGGTCACACAGATTAGTTTGACGTTTTCATCAGTTTGAAGCATGTTTGCTGTAATTGGTAGAAATTCAAAAATGTTTTATTGATCAAAGAAAGCCTCTGATAGCTTAATAGCAGTGTGACAATTACCTTGGTTGCTCCTCTTTTGATTTCTTATACATCCAGTGATGCACTTGGGCACAACATCAGTTGGTTCATTGAGTCTTTTGAATATCAGACACCCTCTCCCAGGTCACCCAGCCAGGAATGACCAGCTCCCAGCTTGTCAATTTGGTTTGCTCCTTTTTAGCCACAGTCACCTTTGGGCCTTCTCTGCTACGTCTGTAGTGGTCTTAATGGCTTTTCTTTTGCACACGTCTGTTGCCTGGGAGACTGTAAGCCTTGCACAACGATCAAGCTGCAAAGCATCTGCAACCCTTCTCTACTGAGTCACAACATACTCTCCACTCCCATCTGTGGCACTCCTCCACCAAGTCTGAATATTTGGATACTTTTCTCCTCATTTGCTTCTTTCATCCTCTCTTCTCAGGCAACCGTTAGCTCCAGCATGACTACCTTCTTCAGTGTGTCTGAAAAAAGCACTATGTCTGGCCTGAGAGTGGTCTCTAAGATCTTTTCTGTGAATTGCAGCTGCTTCTCCATGTCCACCCTCATATGCCACTCATGCAGTCTTGCTTATGTTTGAGGTAGTGGTTTCTTCTTTGTCCAGACGAATGAGATCAATTGTGTTGCTGGTTGACTTGTCTTTGGGGATATTGATTGTTTCTATGATTGTTGTTAACTCCTGGTCAGGATACCAGTGACAATGATCTTCTCCCAGTGCTTTTTGACAACAGCATTCTGGTGAATGAATCTTGCCCCAAAAGAAGAGATTAGATAAAGTTTGGAGTACATCATACACTATTTATTATTAAGACAACTAACATATTTATGATATGGCACAATTGTTTACATTCATTTTTAGGTGCATTTCCATATAAATTAAAAAACTCCTACAGAATGACAGTTCACACTTACTTTTCAAGTACAGTTGTCAGCAATATTCAATTTTTGTTGAGATAACTCAAATACAGCATGCTGTACAATGTTTTAAAATTCCAAAACCTCCAACTTGAAAGCATTGGCCAATTTGCAAATTTGTCTGTCTTGACACAGAGAAACATTCTGCACAAATGCACTTACAGACTAGTTTACTGTTTCAAATTTACTTTGATGAAGATCACTTCAATTTATATATTTTATTTGTTTTCCTCCTTTACTTGTCTGACAGACACTCCTTTTTTGTTTGATCAATTTTTTATTGAAATACAAAGCAGACACTTTAAAGGGGACCAAAAACCATTCTGATAGAAATTACAATAAGGTAGAACTCCATGTTTGGCACCACCCCCTCACCTTTTCACCTGGTAACACAGCCCAACCCTGCTACATCAAAACTGGTAGCAACAACAAAAGAATAAAGTAACCTATGAGAACCAGCAAGGTAACAGTACAGCATCATTCCAATTATGGAGAGGAAAAACTAAGGATTAGGACTGTGGCCAGGACCTCGGTGAATCTATTCATAGACCAGCTGTACTGTATCCATCCATTTATCAATAATATAAGCTAGATGCTCCATTGATCCTCACTGCTGACAAATACAAGAGGATCAGATTAAGAAAGGAAGACTCCCAGACAGAAAAGTGGAGAATCAGAAAATGTCCAGAGGCAAGAGGAAGGCAAGGGCACTTTTTAGCAGCGATTGTAGCTTCTGCTGGATAATAGATAAATGAAGTGAGGAAACGTCTAAAAGTAGGAAAAGCAAGGGTATACTAATACAGAGTATGGAAGTATGAAAATCAGACACCCCAGGCCAAAAACTAAACACAGAAGGAGAGTCCCAAAACATATGCAAAATATACATGTGGTGTTCAAGGAGCAAAAGTGACAATTGACAAATGGCAATTCTCAAGCATGTCATTTAGGTGAGGTAACATAAAACCGATGGGCAGCACTCACTAACAACTTAGTCTCCTGTAAGAATGCAATATCTGCCCTTTTTACCTTGAAGAAAATCCAAAACAGCATCCCATTTCTCATTTGAGCCTAGACCTTGAACATTCCAAGAAGCAATTGTTGAATTAGATATTATACATGATATAATACAGAACTGGGTTTATTAAAATGCAGTAAAGGGAAAAAATGAGAAAGCAGGGTGATGTCATATAATCGGTGGGCAGCACTCACTAACAACTTAATCTCCTGTAAGAGTACAATATCTGCCCTTTTTACTTTGAAGAAAATCCAAAACAGCATTCCATTTCTCATTTGAGCCTAGACCCTGAACATTCCAAGAAGCAATTGTTAAATTAGATATACAGGATATAGTATAGAACTGAGTTTATTAAAATACAGTAAAGGGAAAAAATGAGAAACCAGGGTGATGTCAAGCATCCACCTCCCAACTCACTTGACACCCAAGGCTTATACTTAAGAAAAATAGCTGAGCACGATCAACCCACCCCACAAAACACTACAACCCTTTCTCAGAACCTATACCCCCCACCAACCCCAGTCTCTCAAGTCTGCATGAAAAAACACAGGCACTCCATAAGAATAATAAAAAATAATCTGAATATAGACCAAAAATCCATCACAAGAGGAGGAGTAAATCTGCAGTCCATCTTGTAAATGGAAGCAGATCCATTGCATGAGAATAAAACAGGTTACTTGCATACCCCAGAACTACAATATCTAAATTAGTGAACACCTCTGTAATGAAAAAACACTAGTGGTTCAATAGTAAATTGAAAGTAATAGCAAGAGACTAAATTAATCTATCAAGAAACTGTATCAACATTGAACAAAACATGAAATTGGAGTACAGTAATCTGTAAATTCAGAGAACATTCACTAAAAGTATAGCCCCAAATCAGAAAAAGTTCAGACAGTATGGAAAATGCAAATAAAAAAAATGTGATTCATAAATTTACTTTGACCTTTATTTACTTGCAGACAGTATGAACCCAAGATATTTCATGTTTTGTCTGGTTAACGTCATTTCTTGTTACTCATATACATCCATTCCTGCATTTCAAGCCTGTAACACATAAAGAAATGTTGGGATGGGGCAAATTAGAGCCAGTAATAAGGTAAAATAATTAAATAAAGATATGATTTCAAACAGGTGATGTCAACAGGTGATTGTAATCAGGATTTGGTGCAAAAGCTTGCACGAATGGCTGAGTCTTTGAGGAGCAAAGATGGGCAGAGGATCTCCAGTTTGTCAGCAGATGTGTGAGAAAATTATTGAGATGTTAATAAACAGTGTTCCTCAAAGAAGGATTGGAAGGGTTTTGCATACAGTATTTCACACTGTACAGTGGATAATATCATTAAATGATTCAAGGACTCTGGAGGGATTTCAGTGCATATTGAGCAAGGACGCAAGCCAAAGCTGAACATCCGTGATGTCCAATTCCTCAGATAGCACTGCGTCAAGAACCGTCACTCATCAATAGCTGACATAACCACATGGGCGAGGGATTACTTTTACAAACCTTTGTCAAGAACTACAATACAAAGTTACATTTACAAATGCGACTTAAAACTTTACTAGCCAAAAAAGAAGCCTTATTTTAACAATGTCCAGAAGAAACATCTACTTCTTTGGGCTCTGAGGCATCTGGGATGAACCATTATGCAGTGGAAACATGTATTGTGGTCAGACGATTCAGTATTCCAGGTCTTTTTTTGAAGAAATGGATGCCGTGTGCTCCAGACCGAAGACAAAAAGGACCATCCAGACTGTTTTCAGCAACAAGTTCAAAAGCCAGGGTCTGTCATGTTATGGGGTTATGTCAATGCCCTTGGCAAAAGTAATTTATACTTCTGTATTGGCAGCAATAATGCAGAAAAGTCCACTGAGTTTTTGAGTAACATATGCTGCCTTTCAAGACGACATCTTTTCCAGGGATGTTCATGCATTTTTCAGCAAGACTTTGCAAACCCACATTCTGCACATATTGCAAGGCATTGCTGTGAAAGAACAGGGTACAGGTTCTGCACTGTCCTGCCTGCAGTCTTGACCTGTCCCTGATAGAGAACGTGTGAAGAATTCTGAAAATGCGATAATGATGACCCTGTACTGTTGCACACCTTAAGATGTGTATTTAGGAAGAATGGAACAAAATAACATATGAATCACTTCATCACTTGGTACCCTTAGTACCAAAACATCTTCTATTTGTTGTGAGTAGGAATGGTAACATTACAAATTGATAAATGCTTTACTGTCCTAACTTTTTTTGGAATGTGTTGTAGGCCTGAAATGCAAGAATGGATGTATATTAACAAATTAAATGAAGGTGACCAGACAAAACATGAAATATCTTGGGTTCATACTGTCTGCAATGAAATAAAAGTCAAAGTAAATTTAAGAATCACCACATTTTTTTATTTGTATTATCCATACCATCCCAACTTCTTCTGATTTGGGGTTGTATACAGTGAGCATGCGATATTCGGTAGTGCGCACAGGTTTGTCTCCCAAAAAAAATACACTATGTTCCCTCAGGAGCTGTGTAGATAACTGACTTTCTGATGAAGTAACTAAAATAATTTAAATTGTTCCAACTTTCAAATCATTTAACTAACTTCCCAAACACACCTGAACGTTAGGCCATGTGTACATTTCTAACTTGTTACTTTTCATATGTAGGCAGTTTAAGTTATTTGCTCAAGGTCACATAGTGAGTTAGACACAAAAATTAAAAAGGATACCTTGGGTGTAGGGCAGAGGTGTCAATTGGACATTGCAGTGCATTAGGAACGCTACCAGCAGGCATGAGATTGAAATCAGCATAAAATTACATCTATGCCAGGACCGGCTCTAGTGCCTCCCCATCCATATCCCCCAGGCCTATCTTGCAACTCTTTTTTGCAATGTTTATATCATAGAATGTAGGAGCATTGCTATTTTAGCCTTTGATATAGTATATTCTGTTCCTATGTAACATTGTCCTTGAAATCTGGTAGTTTCAATTGAGTCTGGCTGGATTTATATTCACATACATGTACTGTTTGCATATTATGTGGAATATAGGTATGTATTTGACAATTTGTGGTAAACGTTAGCAAAGAAAAATAGCAGTTTACTACGTAGATGCATATAAATTTGAAATAGTAATTTGACATTAGATCTCACTATTTTTTATTTACAAAATGTGTAAAAGCAAATAATATATAAATATAACAATATAACATAATATAGGTTAATTTCTTGACATTAGCTCAATTTTACAAAACAACAGTTTTAACAAGTAAAAATAATATGTTTAAGTTTTTAATAAAAATGCATATCACTAAAATTCAAAATTGCTTTTTTTCTTGCTTACATCTTTGAGAAATTAGAAACAATTTCTTTTAAGTGCATTGCTTGGCCTAGCTCACGTTGCCCTGATAAAGTTGCAGAGAATTATATAAATCATACGAATATATACTGTATAAACGACACACATGACTCCCATATTGTATGATCACAGAGTATTCACAGTAATACTAATATCGAATAATAAGTATTATTATAGTATTCTAGTATTATAAAACAGGAATATACAGTGGGTACGGAAAGTATTCAGACCCTTTCAATTTTTCACTCTTTGTTATATTGCAGCCATTTGCTAAAATCATTTAAATTAATTTTTTCCCTCATTAATGTACACACAGCACCCCATATTGACAGACAAAAAAAAGAATTTTTGAAATTGTTGCAGATTTATTAAAAAAGAAAAACTGAAATATCACATGGTCCTAAGTATTCAGACCCTTTGCTCAGTATTTAGTAGAAGCACCCTTTTGAGCTAATACAGCCATGAGTCTTCTTGGGAAAGATGCAACAAGTTTTTCACACCTGGATTTGGGGATCCTCTGCCATTCCTCCTTGCAGATCCTCTCCAGTTCTGTCAGGTTGGATGGTAAACGTTGGTGGACAGCCGTTTTTAGGTCTCTCCAGAGATGCTCCATTGGGTTTAAGTCAGGGCTCTGGCTGGGCCATTCAAGAACAGTCACAGAGTTGTTGTGAAGCCACTCCTTCGTTATTTTAGCTGTGTGCTTAGGGTCATTATCTTGTTGGAAGGAAAACCTTCGGCCCAGTCTGAGGTCCTTACCACTCTGGAGAAGGTTTTTTGTCCAGGATATCCCTGTACTTGGCCGCATTCATCTTTCCCTCGATTGCAACCAGTCGTCCTGTCCCTGCAGCTGAAAAACACCCCCACAGCATGATGCTGCCACCGCCATGCTTCACTGTGGGGACTGTATTGGACAAGTGATGAGCAGTGCCTGGTTGTCTCCACACATACCGCTTAGAATTAAGGCCAACAAGTTCTATCTGGAAGTGACTGGATGCGTGGATAGTTTGTCTGTACTGGACTTAAACGAGGGTGACATTAGTTCAATCCTCTTTAAGGAACAGCAAGTGCACAAAGAAGAGAAAGGCCTTTTTCAGTGGTGCCATTTCTGAGCAACCCAGTACTAACTCCCGCCATCCTTTGTCAAAGTTTATTTAAAAACTAGGGAGCTTACCCCCTGCTCGCTTCACTCGCCAACCCCTGCTGGCCAGCGCTACGCGCCAGCCACTTCACGTCTCTGCCATTCGTATTGTGAAGAGGGGGGCTGAAAATGCCCCAAGGAGATGTGGTCGCTCCTTCAAAACCCCCTCTTAAACAGTGAAAAAATAGGAAACATATACATTTTTTTTACCTCCTTTTTGCTCGATCAGCTGCTGGCTTGCTGCTGCTGCCATGCTGCATGATCTGCATCTTGCGCAGCACTTCAAACATTTAAAAACCTGTACAGCAGCGGTGTTTGTCATCTAATCTTTGACTTTTATTTCCGGCTCAGGGCATGGTTAAATCTCTTGGCACAAAGTCTTGTCTTGTGGGACGTGAGTTCTTGATATTTTTTAGTTTATAATTTAAAAATGGAATAAGAATCTGAAAATCTAACAACATCACATTAAAGTTTGGTAAATTCTGAAAAGAGCGATAGCAAACATATATATGTAGGTTTTAAAATAAGCCTGACAAAAAACGTGACATTAAAACGTTACATAAAATCATTGCACTTTTAGGCTTAGGATTTTATATATATATATATAGAGAGAGAGTAGATATTGATCAGCTTTTACTCATGGTACTTGAGAGTAAATAGATTGAATACCGTCATTTAGGTAGTATTGTTCATAACCTCCTTAATGTTATGTCTACCCACCAGAAAAACAACCTAAAAGCACAGATTTTTTTTCAACAACAAAATTTTTATTATGTGTAACATAAACTTGTAAATACCAGAACGTGAACATAATCAGAGTAAAAGAGGTATGTGTAGTGTCCAATGCTATACTGATGTAGATTTTGTATATGCGCCTCATGGGATATGTTTGGAAACAGTCACCAACAAACACAGGCAATGTTTGAGCAGATGTCAAAAGATATTTTTTTTGTAATAATTAAGATTTACCCAGAGCTTGGATTGTACAGCATGTAGAACCTGATACTGAATCATGTGATGTACTGAATCCATGACAGCCTTACATTGTAACCCCTGAGACTTTACTCAATACTTCTAGTATGTCACAATCAGGAACATACACCTTCTGCATATTTTTCATGATTACCTAATACACTTCTCACAGATTTGTACAGTTTCTATACTGGGTGATTGGCTTCATCGTAGTCATTGTTATTAGTGAAATGTAGGTATTTCATAAAGAGTGAAAAATGGCCCTCACTCACATCTTTCACGAAATGGGTATCTGTAACAACCAGTTTGTGGACTGGAACCATTTCTGCACTGGTTTACCCAATATACCCTGCAGTATCTAAAGACCGAAAAACACCCATATGTTGTCTACACTGACAGGCTGCCAGCAACTCTGACAAGTATATGGTTTACTGTGACTTTCCTGGCACTGATCAGCATAGCAGTTCAATTCAAAAACTATTTTTTCCACTGGACTATCAACAACAAAGAGCTGTAAATAGTCAAGATAATTGTGGTCAACAGAGGTCTTTAGAATGCAGTTACCCCTAAATAGGCAATGAGGAGATGCAGAATTGTCAGCAGTATTATAAACCCAACACCAAACACAAACATCATTGAAACAGGTGTCAGTTTCATTGTCTGTGTCAACATCTGATGACCAATCCGCATTGTTATTACTATCACTTGATTCAAGCAATAGTTAAGTTTAATTTCATTTTAAAACTGGCATTACGGCTTTGCCATTGTATTTTCAGTTGAAGGCTCCGCCTACACTGAGTATTGATGAATTAGTATACAGCTATCATAAAATGGTGAATGCATAGAAGTATTCATGATTTCTTGAACCATGATGTTATTTAATTCACTAGATGAAAGTAGAATAATATCCTGAGAGTTTTTTGGATTTAATACTGCAATGGTCTGACTCAGGCATAGCCATATTTATATAGAATTCTGACCCAGAGTCATGCAACAAGAAGGTTAAGCAAATATTTATTTTATGAAATATTACCCGTACCTGGATATTTGATTGGAAGTATGTCTACAGGTTAATATTGTTCTAGAGGAAATATTTTGTTTAGATGTTTCTTAATGCAATATTGTCTACAGGTGGATTCTATTTTGAATGTGATATAGTCCACAAATTATTTTTTTTTGTGATGGAATATTATCCATAAGTAGGTTTTCTTGTTGACAAAATATTGTCTAAAAAAGGATATTGCAGTTAGGAAAAGTTTATGACTGAATGTTGTGCATTAGGCAACATTGACTGCAATTATTTCCTATAATCTTATCATTCAGTGGTGAATATTGATGTGAGAGACATGATGCTCAAAAACTTCCTTCTATTCAGAATGATGAAAGTGTGTGGGGATGCTGTATGTCAGAACCACTATAGCCACTGGAAAATCATGAGTGGTTTTCAAACCTTCACTTATATCAGTATCTGAAGATTAATCATATTAGTCGTCTGTGCACTTTGGTTTTTGTATAAAATGTCTTGAGTACATAGGGTTCAGTAAGCATGCATGGCATTTCATTTTTTTTCACACCTTGACTGGCTTCTCTTTTTCTGCCCTTAAGAAATATGGGGACAGCTGTTTCTATTCACAGCTTGGGTGAGCTCCTTGAGTCTATTTATGCCATCACTATGGTTACCAGTACCATCCACCTCCAGCAGATTTCTTTGGTATGCATTTGTGAATGTATTTAATCTTAGGGACATTCTGCTTGGTCTTATGTGCTGTATTTCCTGTGGAGTGAAAAAGTGAAAAAAAATCCTCTGAAAGAGTGTTTTCCTGGTACAGAATTATGCAAGGGCAGTTCTTTTATTTTATGCATTGTGTAGCATATAGATTTGTCACTGCTGAATAACCACATGGCAGTCACTGAATGTCATGTTTCCTGCTGCCAGCCATAGTTTTATTGAAGTTTACCACTGGATGTTATTTCCAGGAGTGAATGTACAATGTGCATCAAACAATTGCTGGAGTGGGAGGGCTCTGGGGCACTGGGCAGCTGTTGTCAGCCAAACGTAGGAGAGTGTTTTATTGCCGCCTTCATTTGACTTGTTCGTGAGAGAAGCATTTTAGACATGTCAAAGATTTTGTGTTTAAGCAATTGTACAAATAGTTGCCTGATGCATCTTAAACCAGTAAGGCAGCCGATATTTCTATTCTGGGTTAGTTACTGTTGCGGCAAATTATGAGGAGTGGCATTTGACCTGCTGTGACCTCACAGGGATGATGGTTTTTGCAGCTGAGCAGCAGTTGGCGCTCAGAATTTTCTAAAACGCTGAACCTTAAATAAGGGTTTGTTGATGTGACAGGACATGTGTTAGCAGTCTGTCATCATCTGTTTAGTTTATTGGTACATACCTTGGCTTCTGCTGGCACTAAATTTGGTTGTAAATATTCATGTTGGGGTAGTGAATGGATTTTCATTAAAAAGAGATTTAGACTAAAGTATTTCTCTGCCAATTTAATACTTAACTTATTTAAGGGCTCTAAATACATGCCAGTGATCTCTGGATTTTTTTGTCCTTTAAAAAGTGCCTGGTATACAGGCCTTAGGTAGAAATGAATTCATGTTGACACAAATGGTTTCAATGGGATACTTTCATAGGGAGTTTAACAGTGTCGGAAAAATTGTCAAATGATTCACTCAGATTTATCCCTTTACACAAAATATAATTCATTTCAGCTGAAACATTACTAGTGAGGGCTCTGAAAACTTTAAAATTATTAGTATATCTAGAAGCAGGTTGTAAATGCTTATCAATTATGGAATTCTTTTGTAATTCACATATTAATATAAAATAAAAGCAATATACATTATATAGTGTGATAACACACTAAAGGAGAATTATTGCAAAAATCAGTTAAATTCTATTTATTCTTTTAAAACAAACTTCCATCTCTTAATCCAAAACATTAAATGTGCAAATAATAATGTATTACTTGAAATCCAACAATTTAACCTATTTTGAGGTAAGATAAGGAGAAATATAAAAAAATACACATTATCTTCAAATATCTACATAAAATAGAGAAATAACAAAGGTAGGCAACATAACCAGTACAAAACAACACCTTGGTGAACAGCGTTACCCAGCGCCTGAGATGTTTGACACTGTGTGGCCCCACAAGTCAAATACCCTGTGATCCATTTATACAGAAATCAATGAAAAAACAAAAAAGTATCCTGATCTTGGGTAAAGGCCTCTGCCAAATAACAAGTGAAGTTTACTCTGTGCAGACCTCAATATACGGGAACTAGGCTCCTTGTCTTTTTTGGAAAATGGCTACCATATATTTAGTGTTACCTATGTCCCTTTGGGTAGTCAATAACTTGTTTAGAAAACCCAAGGAGGACTTTTGCTCAGGTGTGCAGGAAAAAATTCATAATAATTATATCATACTATTTCTGTTCTTAAAATGTGCAGCATCATATAATGTGATTTTGAACATATTCAGTGTTCAAACCCATTTTCCTTCCAAGTTCACAAACTTGTTGAATTACATTTTGGTTTTATTTGTTTATTTTCTATCATTTCCTGGTTTCACTTATGCATATTTTGGGAAAATGCTATGCTCCTTCTGTTGGCCAAATTTGTACTGCAGATTCTATTTAAGTTCTTAGACAGGGAAAAAGGAATTTGGGGAGGAGAACCTCCTTTCTTTTTTTGGAGCACCTGCATTGGTGACAATATTTTGAATAAAAGTATGATGACCACCCAATAAGTGTACAGCTAGACTACCAGTAAACTTTACTAATACTGGATCACCTTATGAATTCAATTCCAAGTCCACTGCTTAACACAGTATTACCTCTGACGTTTCCTTATATCAAGGCAAATGTCATGGGTTTCCTTTTTCTGCAGTAAAGGTACCTTAGAAGCCATGAACCTCATCTAGGTCTCCAGCCCTACCTAATGCATTGATCTTTCAGAGAGGTTATGCAAAGAAATAATGTTATGACAAGTTGTTGGATTGTGCACATGAATTCAAAGTTGTTAAATTATTGAAGACATTTTGACTGTAATGTTAATTGCCTCTATTATTAAAACTGAACTTTTTATATGTTAACAGAATTAATCATTAAATTGGAACTTGTACGACTTACAATAAAGTCTAAACAGTAGTCATTTTAACTTTTTTACATTTAGAACTCACTAGCCACATTATTGAATAGGTATTGTTATATTTGATATTTATGGGTGATCTCAGCTATATTGAGCATAGTTTAGGGCATCATTTGTAAAATGATTCAGAATGTTGGCAGCTTGTATGTCAGTCTAAAATTATACATTTTTATTATTTAAGGATCCTCCTATGGCTGTAACACTTGGTCTGCGGATGGAGGAAATGATATTCAACTTGGCAGATACACATTTATTTTTTAATGACTTAGAGGTAAGTTTACTTGTTTCACTTAAATACGAGGGGTGTTCAAATATAAAAAGGAATTTATGAGCTACACTTTCTTTATTGAATACAATGAAATGGCTTACACACTGTTTTTCTATGTAGTCTCCTGCCACTTGTTCCAGCGCTCAGGAAGCTTCTCTTGACTGTATGTTGACCCATTCTTGCACAGCATCAATAACCTCCTCATTTGACTTTGAGTTTCTTCCCTCCTAAAAATTCCTTAAGTTGACAGAAGAGATGATAGTGCCTCTCTGAATGACTTGCACCAATCTTATAGTCTAAACTGAGAGGGACACTCGTCCTCAAACTGATTTTAAGTCTCAGATAAATCTGAGATGGAATGACTCCTTTATTTGTCAAACATTTTATAATAATTCGCTATGCAACACTACTGTGCACCTCTTGCTCTGACATGTTGGTTACAACTGACAGAAAGGGGGGAAAGAGCAGATAGCAAGACTAACAACAAGTTCAGACATGCATGTGTTTGTCCAATGAGTCATGTCTACCTTCCACTCTTTATAAGAACAGAGCATGAAAATTCTTGTTTGTAATTGAATGCCCCTCGTAATATGAATTAGGAGCCAAAAAATAATTTAGTTCATTTTCTTTACTTGCTTGTGCTTTATTTGCTGCCTTTCACGTATTACAGGAGACATCTTGCTGGAGCATTACCAAATAGTAATTATTATATTTCTGTTATCTTTGTCAAATTGATGATATAGTTTGATCTTTATCAGTTGCATTATTAATATTGTTAGCAAGATTAGTTACTGCAAAATACTTCTCTTTTGTAGGTTTTTTTTAAATGTTTCCATTTTCCAGAAATTGAAATCCTTACATATCTGTGTCTTTTTCTTTTTTTAACCTGCTTTTTGCATTACAGAATAGGTTGGGCCCTATTCCAGAAACATCTGGTGAGAAGCTAGACCCTGGACTGGATGCCAGGCTATCTTGGGCAAACTCCCTAACATACCCACATTTACTTATACAGAGCAAATTTTAAATTGTTTTTTCATCTAACATGATTATGAATTGAAGAAAAGAATAATTTTAATCCTTTACTTTCACAGATTCTTGGTTGTAGATTATTCTATGAGTACTGGTTCCTGTTTATTCCAATCATCAAAGCAGCACACATTGAATCTTTGTTGTTTTAAAGAGAAGTTCTTGTTTGCTTGGAAGAGTTGCATAGTGTTTAAGGTGCAACACTATAAACAATAGATTTCCTTTTATATGTTCATTTTGATGAATAGTAAGTAAGTTGCAAGTCTCATAGTATGCTCTAAAGTAATATATAAAGTGATGAATAAGTTACATTCAAAATGTAACATATAAAACTTGAGTTAGAAAAAACAAAATGCATCTTATATACTTACAGTTGATATTGTAATGCTTCCAATTTAGGTATTACGCCTTTCTAACCAGAGTTAGAAATTCAACCACCTATAGCACACTTTGAGAGAGCTCAAAATATTCAAAAACCCTAGAAAGAACAGAGAGGGCTTATCTCTTAAGTTGATATTAGGTTAGGCTTCTCTTTCTATCCTCTAAATACAGAACTACAGCTCCCCAAACCTCACTTCATCCTGTCTGTCTCTGTATTTATCTATCTGACAATAGTTTGCCAGATGCAAGGCACCATCAAGGTTTCACAGAGCAGAGAAACATCCAGAGAACAGACAGAAATAGAGTAACTATACCTGCCAGTGCGGGAAGGCAGGGGCAGCTATGATCTACTAAAGTGCCACTGTGCAGGGTAACCAATCTGTAAGAGAGAGAGAGGCAACTTGAGTGGAAACATAATGTTCCCCTGGGACATTAAAGCATAGGTGACCCAAGAGGTGCCAATGACAAATTCTCGATTTACGACAGAGTGAGATTATGTAGGGCTGGCAAGAGGTGAACAGATGGCAACTCAAAAGCTGAGACCAACTTACTCATTCATGGACAAAGTCAGGGAGGAATAGTGGGGGGCCAGTACCCTATTGTCTCAAACATTAGGTGGCAGAATATGGTCCCAGGTTTAGTTTTTGGGAGTAGGCAGCTGACAACCTGCATCAGAAACCTGGCCTTCTAAGGATTACTGAGAATGTAGGAACATAGTTGGTCACTAGGGAGAGTTATCTTAAACGGTGTCCTTATAGCAAAATAAGGACTACCTTTGACCAGAGCAGGAAGTAGTGCATGTCTTGGGAGGAAGTAAACACAGTTCGCCTGAAAGAGATAGACTGAGGTGGGAAACAAAGTGCTTGATGGCACGTGGTAATGAAGAAAGTCACCTGACCTTAAAAAAAGTTTTGAGACATGTCTCTATGTGCATGGAGAGATAGTACAATTTTTAATTGTTTGTGTCGGTTGTTTTTCTCTTTTCCTCCATGTCTTTTTTTTTTTTAACACTTGACATTATTCTTGGCTTGAAAAGGACATTTTTGTATGAATTTTGTGACTCACTTCCATGTGCCTGTCAATGTTACACAGTCTCCATTTGCCTCTATATTCTTCTTTTTGTTCTGCTTCCTGTGAGCATGTAACAAGTATGCATTTGAAAATAAACTCTTGAACAGATAATAGTGCTAAAAGAAAGTTTGTTTAGTTACATTATAGGAGAGCTTGGTTTCACACATGGGGCAGAGCTGGGTGAACTTTTATATACAAGAGGTATCATGTGTAGTGTATCATGTATCACGTTTATCATGTTAATATTAATGTTAAGTGTATCATGTTAATAGACTGTACGTGCATCCACAGGAAGCCAGGAACATTAGAGATTTTTAATCAGTGTTCAAGATTATATTCCATAGTAGGAACTCATATTGGGCCAATAAAGTGTTGAATAATATTTTGACTAAGCTTTATGAGTCCAAATGCGAAGAACAATAAAATTAGCTAAATACCTTACACAGCTTGAAACATTCATTATTGGATTTAAATATATTAATTAACAAAAGAGGCAGCAGAATAAAAATAGGAGGGGTGACCCAAATATTCCTGGAATCTGTCAATAGCACAGAAGTAGGGTGTAGTTATTGCTACTAGGTATCATTTGCCTACAAACTTGTTAATCAGTGTGCCAAATGGCATCATGCTATTTTGATTGAATGTCTATTTCTGAAAGTTATTCTGCAATTGTGCACTTGACTTTGGTGACTTTTTTCTCCAAGCTGAAAGAAGCAAGGTCATATCAAACATTAAGACAATGGTGACCACATTTTTTGACATTGAGGTACTTGTTAATAAAGAGTTATGAACAGATTGTTAATCAGCAAAAATGCACTGAATTGCTGAGGCCTTCGTGGCAAACCATTGGGTAAAAAAACGTCCAAAGCAGTGGTGTACGCAAACGTAAGCAAAGTGTTGCACAATGACAGCACATCTGCACACATGGATGCACCATGACATTGCACCTGCACACACACCACATTATCAGTCAAAGACTGAAAACAAAGAAGCTAATAAACAAAAAGAACTGATGCAAAATTAACTAATCAGCCAAATTCCAAAATCCAAATTTAAAATACTAAATACAAGAAACAATTTCTATGCAACAACAACTCAAAGGAATAAAAATAGACTACTCCCCTCAAAAAAGCAATAAATGGAGTAAAAAAAAAAACAGTTGAAAGAATCAATGCCACAGCAAAGCAGCTGTGGTGGCACATGATTTCAGTAACTTCACTAAAGTAAACAAGGATCACAAAAGGGATTGAGGATAAATTAAAAATATAATACAAAAGTTAAAAAAAAGAACAAGTGAGGAAGTGGGGAGTAACTAAGCCAGCAAGAAATGAAGAGGAACTGCAGCAGTAATAACAGATCATTGCTGTGTTTGAAAGTTGCCTTTAACTGAGCAACATTGCAAAGCAGTAACCATCAAGCTAAAGCTTATGGTGAATGTAGATAAGGTTGTAGCATGGGTGCAAATTTTCTGATACTATAGCATATGTTGCAGATGAATATGATCTTATTCCAGCCTATTAATATGCCTAGTATCTCAGTAAGTCGTGAGAAGAACAAAGAAACACACAAGCAAACATAAGCACACTGGGAAACTTTATAAAATTCAGTCAAAATAACATTATGGCAGTGATCTATAGTATGGTAGAAAATAAATGAATATGCAAAGAAAATGTTAGTTCATTACCAAAAGAGACCTAAATCTGTCTAAACGGGGGGAAACAGCAATGATACTTGCCACCAGCTCTAACAAGCATTTGGATTACTTGGCATATCCACGTACAGTATATAGTTATACACTATAGTTATACACTATTTCATGTGAACGGGCAACTGAAAACACAATATAAATACTGTAAAGTACAGTATAATCTGTCACAATATTTCTATTATTTTGCATGCTGTCAGCAGATATTAATATTAACTGCATTTTCTACTTAAGCCATACAGTCAAAAAACAAATTTTAGATGGTTTTAGGATGAAGCTTTATGTAAAGAAAGCTGAATGGTTTGCAAGAGGCAATTCACTGAAACCAAGCTCGACTGAGGATGACTTAGGATGGAATAGTTAGAAGGTACTTCACCTACTGCTGCACTAAATCTCACAGTGCAGCTGTGAACAGATTTTCTTTAAATCCCACTAACACAAACCCAGATCATCCTAAATGAAAAGTTTTCCTTGTTTTCATTGAAAATGAAGGGTTCATTTTAATACAGTCACTGGAAAAACTACAGAGTTAAAGAGAGAGTAATCTGATCCACAGAGAAAGCCAGGACAATTGTGGGAACCCTGTGACACTCCAGCTGCCTATCAAAGCACATCAGGTTTCTGTTTTTGATGTTCTGGAATACACACTACTGTGCTTTCTTTATTTGCTGTGCAGTGGCTTGTGAAGGGCTAGCAATCACTTTTTTATGCTGCAAACAATTCATTAACGTCAGTGATTAAATAAAGGAAAAAAGCCCATCACAACTGATCACAGATATTCAAAACATAAAAAAATCCATCATTAGTTTATGTCCTTTAGAATTATTTTTAATCAGAAATAAACACTTGTAGACAGTCATCTGTTATATATATATATAAATTATTTTTATTCTATGCATGCTCTTCTTTTAAATAATCTATATTAAAGTAGTGCACCTTAAATGTTGTTCCTTTACAAATGTAAGCAAGTGTTTGCTGTGCCTTGTGATTTTTAAATATTCACAACTTACATCTTCAAGAAAAGGATTGGATTTTTTAGTATTTAACCTCAAGGTCTGAAATAAATCAGGAAATTATTTGGAACAATATCATTGATCCCAGTATTGGTGTTGTCATCAGGAGAAAAGCAGTCCTTGAAATATGTTATAAAGAGTTGAAAATTTGAAGAAAAAAAAACATTTTTTCAGTGTCTTTTAATTATTTTAGAGTTCAGTAAACACCACTTTTTATTCTCCTTAACTGACACATATCTTGAGGCAATTTCTCTTTATTTCTATGCACATGCTGCCCTCTTCTGGTGTAAAAGAGGAATTAACATGAGCACTTTTTTTCCAAGCTATATTATGAGTAAGACCATTTATTTGATCTCAATTATTTCATCTATATTTTGCTACTTTTATAGGAATGTGATGCTTACTGTTATGTGCAGTTGTTATTTTAAAAGAATAGCCAATCATGATGGTAGAGCGGAGATGTTATTTTTTTAGTTATGAAGTCTTGTGTATGTTTGTGTATGTTTGCAGTTTATACACAATACAAGTAATGTAACCAATATAAAATGGATGCAGATCATTCAGACCAGTGACCACAGGATACCCTATTAACTGGAACCTGCAATTTGTATTGATTTCTCATTTTTGCAGAAGCATAGCATGGTCCTCTGATTAAACTTTTTTTTCAAGATATATTATGAATAAGTCAATCTATTTGAGTTCAGTCATGTGATCTGCATTTTGTTACTTTTATAGGAATGTGATCAAGTTCACATAGATGATGTCTCTTCGGATGATAATGGCCAAGATTTAAGGTAGGATGGCTCTTTCTTTTCTTTGACAGAATCTTTCTATCCCTTAACTTCACAAATATCTGAATATATGAATATGCTGGTAATGGTTATCATGTGGCATCACATGTTTAGTCTCCATGTCCACCAACATAAGAATTTTACAGAATTTCAGTCTTGAAAATGGTAAGAACCATTTTATTGAATACCCTGTCCGTTCATTTTATGACAGGTGCAACATAATCACAGTTTAAGAAACTGCAATAAATAGTTGTGATTAATTTCAAAACTGACTTCTACTGAGATACAAATTTAATTAAACTTGGAGTATGATTAGGATGGCCATCTGGCGAATTATCCTAAGGTTACACATATTCATACTTCTTCACTTAAACACTGCACTAATTAACAGACCAGCTATGGCATTTGCTTCATGGGCTCCCCTGTTGCTCAGAGATATCTCATTTTCTTATTACTGAGAACTCCTCCATTGTAATACTCAAGCATCAGGTGGACAATAGTTACATAATTAATTGAGGGCCCAGATGTCTATCCATGCAACTCGATACTTGTATTCCTTTTAGGTAAAGACTTTTTTTTATCCAGAATAGAAGAATCCAACAAATAAACTACAACTTTAGTTAGCCAATAAAAGGTGTCATTTTGCTTGACTTCTCATTTAATCCATAATGGCTACAACTGTACCATACCCTACTATTACACAATACAAGTAATATAGCCAATAGAAAATGTATGCAAATCATTCAAACCAGTGACCATCAGGTGGCATGTTAGCAGGAAGCCCCAGTTTGTTTTGATTTCACTTATAAAGGAATATTAAAGATGATGTTTTTATTTCAATTCTGCCCGTTTTTGAAATTATCTTTTCTAATGTTGCCTGTACAAATTAATTATATTTTTATAGTGTTATGTCTTTGCATAGATTATGAGGCAAAAAGCAAGATGACAGTCAATGTACAGATCAGAATTACTCACCACTAGCTGCTTTTGCACACAAATGCAAGAATATTCAATATAAACCAGTTAAAGTACTTTGAATGTATACAGCTCTGTTTGAGAACACAATACGAACTGTAGCACATTACTATCTACTGTATACAACTAATTCAATCACCGTTGGCTATTGATTTTGTTAAATCATGCCAGATACAAGTCCTTCCTGCACCTTTGATAGGTATACACACATGCTCTCATTCGGAGTGCCATTAGCCTTGCTGATTCTCACACTTATGACATCTCTAGTAGTGTTGAACTTCACTCACTTATTCTGGTGTATTATTCAATGGTAATAAAAAACAATCATCAACAGGCTGCAAGGCTTGAAATTGTTGCAACATTAAGTATTTGAAACATGATATTTTTAAATTTTACTTCATTAATAATAACAATAGTGCATTTTGTTAGTTTAGTACCTTTATTGTGTATAAGACATCCACCGTACTCAATATAAAATAAAACAGAAATGACCTGAGATGAGATTCTTTCTGTTATTTTCTCTGCTTAACATAACAAACTGTTGTTATAAACAGAGAAAAATAATAATGATGATCTTGTGTTAACATTAAAATATGCCTTTTATTATTATTATTATTGACAGTACTTACAGTTTTGCAACAGATGGCTTCCATGCAGCTGCAACCAGCGCAAACCTCTGTCTGGCCACAGGTGTGAGAGGAGGGGTCGATTGGATGAGGAAGCTGGCTTTTCGGTATCGCAGAGTAAAAGAGTTGTATAACACATACAAAAACAATGTTGGAGGTAAGCAGAATTTTGGCACAATTACGTTAAATCATGATCTTAAGCAGGTAAAGGCAATCAATGAATAGACATATACTCAGTTCTAGTACTTTGTGAGGGTGCATGGGAAAAATGGGTATTAGTGATGGACAGAGTTGGATCGTTCCCAGAGAAAACTGGAAAGAAGTGTATTTTATGTTTTGATATCTTTTAGTTCAAAATAATACATTTTCACAGAGTAGGCAAACATTGTTTGCACTTTTTCTGATACTCTGCAAAGAAGATATCACAGTGTTATAGTCATAGTCGTGCCACATGCACTTCAGAATAGGTAATCTAACTGAAGCTAAGCATGTTCGAGCACAGCCAGTATTTGAATGGGAGACTATGGGGTGTTGCTGGAAGAGGTGTTGGTAAGGCCAGCAGAGTGCACTTACACTGTGGTTTGTGTTTGGATCCCAATACCCCTGTCCTAACTCTCTATGGTCATTAAAGATCCATGGGCATGCTTCATAAAGAGTAGGATGTATCCCGATGACCTGGCTAAATTACCCACCACGGCCTAATCATTCTGGCACCCTAATCCTCCCCAGTTTCTAATTGGGTATCTGTTTTTCACCCCTTCATCACCCAACAGCTAATGTGTGGTGAGCGTACTGGTGCAAATTGGCAGCTGTTGCATTGTCCAGGTAGGTGCTGCACATTAGTGGTGGCTGACGTGGCTCCCCTCTAAATGTGAAGAATTATTGTTATTATTATTATTATTATACTGGTGCTACCTCACTCTTTGTGTGAGTTTGCACTTTCTTTTCCATGTTTATGTAAGTTTTCTCTGGGTACACTGCTTTCCTCTCAAAAGCTCACACATAAGTTTATTACCGACTTTAAACTGTCTAGGTTTGAGTAAGTATAGATGTGTGTGAGTTGGCACCTGAAGCCAGGTTTGGGAAGTAGATAGAGGAACTGTAAATCAGATATATCTTTTTGTAAATAAACTCCCACTGTGACAGCAGTGGATGCTGGCAGTGCTGAGAGTTTATGCATCTAACATGGCTTCTTCATAGGCTAGGTCTTCACAAGCCACTCTGTGGGAAACTCAAAGTTAAACAGATCATTCATCAGCTATTGGTTATTTCAGACCTGTCTTTTCTTGCAGCCTGTTTCAACAGTTGAAGATCATACGTTTTATTTTTTGTTTTGAATATCTTTATATTAAAATTAATTAAAACAATTGTTTCAACATATTTTTGAGTGAGTGATTTGGTTTATTTAAATATATATCATGCTCCTTTCATCTCTTTTGGTTTTTGTTTGGTATAAAGAAAGTAGGAAGAAGAAGACCATATATCTTTGTGTGATATTAATTTTCTTGGTGTGTTTTTAGAATGCATAAATGATTTTGATATATTTTTATTTAATTTAACCAAACCCAGGTGTTAGGTTTACATTTTAATGATTAGATAATTGAGAAAATGTTTTCTTTTCTTCAGTTGGCATTTTATTTGCAAAGAATTAAATGACTGAGATTATTTAAGGGTGTACATTTTTACAACTTAAATACAATGTATTCAAAGGGGGCTTTGCTCTGATGACCAATGTTATGACCGTTGCTCTCTGAAATTTATCCATACCTTTCTACTGTATACTCTTGTACCATTCTAAAGAAGCCCATATATCAGTGCTCCACTCCCAAATCCTTATTTGCATTTACATGGGTGTATGCAGAAGAGGCATGGAATCTTTGGACAGGTCAGATGTGAACTACAGTAGAGCAAAATAAAAGTAATTCCTTAAGATGCCAGGTCTCTCAGCATTCTGCATTTTATGCATACTCATCTTACAGATTAAACAGGGTCTCCCATCTGGGGCCCCAATTCTTTTTTAGACTTTTCTGTCCTTCCTTTAGCCTTCTCAGGGAGTGGGCGGAGCAAGAGGACTAAGCAGAAGTGACACAGTTAAGGTGCTGTTCCATTCTAGAGTGGAGGAAATTAGATACTGAGTGATTAACATTTCTACTTCCATACTATTTCCTAGTTGCATCTGTAAAACAGTCCCATTAAGAAACACTGCATGTTTTTAGGTGTATGTGTATATACTGTATATACAATACACAGAGGTAGGTGGGTTCAGAGTATATATCTATTTGGTCGTGTAAAATTAAATTGAAGAAAAATACTCCATCTCTGCATGCTCACTCTGTCAACAAAATTACTTTTTTGAAGACTATTCAAGTATATATTATGCTGTGCAGTTCCTTTTAGAAAGCAAAATAGATAAGCTAGAAAAACCTTATGTTTTATCACTTTGTTCAAAAAAAATATTCAATATGGCCTAATGGTTCTTTTCATCTTTAAACACTGAATTATTTTTATTTTAATAGTGTCACCATCTTGAGAGTTCTTATGTTCCATGTATACAGTGTTATAAAGGTGATGGTTGAAACAAAAATTCTGAGAAATGAGTAATCAAGTGTTATGAAAGTAAAGCCACTTAAAACAATATATTGAAATCAATCTTCCATCTGTTTATCTGCTTGTATAGTGCCTCTATCGCCTTTCTGTATCAGTGGTATTTATGTTATTATAGTGCTTTTCAGTTAATTCATATTCCCAGCACAGTCTTAAATGGTCTTACCGAAGGCTAGCTTATCTCAAGAGTAGTCCCTGGCTTTTATTTTAGTTTCCAAATCAGTTTTACGAAGCTTTTAATAATGAAAAGGGAAATAAAATGATAAAACAGCAAAGCATTATTGTTGTACATCCAAAAAGCTTAAAAAGGGTTTCTTCCACGTTCACTGGCTTGAATACATGACACAGAGATTAAAAGTGTTAAATGTTAATATTCGTTTACTGTAACTTTACACTCACTATACATGCTTTTCTGAATCAACTATTGCTTGCCTGTCTTTCACATGCTTTTGAAGATTACTGCCTGTACCAAGGGTTGTACAACAGACAAACACTTTAACATCAGATAGATGCAACATGAAGCTCTACCAAATGAGCAAGGAACAGAGTTGGACTGAAAAAAAATGTTAATATTAAGGATAATTCTGTAATGCAGCTCTAATAATTAAATGCTACTACCATTAATATAACAGCCTGGTAAAACTGAACATTGAGCTTAAATCAGCTAAATGGATTAAAAGAACATTAAATTGAAAAAAAAAATCAGATTCTCACATAAACAGACAAATCTTTATTTTTTCAATCATTATTTTAAGGTCTTCTTGGGCCTGCCAAAAGAGATGCATGGCTGCAACTCAGAGCTGAAGTTGAGGCGTTAACAGATTCCTGGCTCACCAATGCACTTAAATCTCTGTCAATCATCAGTTCCAGGTAAGTCAACTCTTCTCTTTGCCATTTAAAAAAGATGTACTTAACACATTAACACATAAAATTCTCCAATCTGCTCAGTCCAATTCAGGATCATATGTAGCCAGATGCTATCCAACTAGAATCAGATACAAAGCTGGAATCAGCCTTGGAAGAAGCACCAGTTGATCGCAGGGCCTATTTGTGCACACACAGCCACTTTCGCTCTAACACCAGGTCACTTTAGAATCAACAGTTAATCAAGGAGGGTCAAGTGTGAAGAAAACATGAATAAAGTGAAATATTCCACAAAGATAAAGGGAGAATTTACAGACTCCACACAGCCTTTTATTGGGCACTGGATTCAAACCCAGCAGACCTAATCACTGCACTACCATGCTGACCTGGTAGAATTGTTTCCATATGTTGTATGTTGTTTGTGTATATAGGTGAAGTGCCTTACTCAGGCTCACACAGTATGCAGACATAATTTACAACCCGAGTGGCATGGTGGCACAGTGATTACTTATGCTATATGACAATCCCAGGATCAGAGTTCAGGTCTCATCTCTTTTTGAAGAATGCTCATTTCTCTATATGTGCAGTGTTCCAGTACTCCATTTCTATTCCACAGCCTTAAAACATGTTTCTTAGATTAATCTGACTTTAAATTGGTCCAGAGTGATAGAGTGAGCCTTGCGGTAGACTGGTGTCCTGGTTTCTGTCTTGCTTTGATGTTGTCAAGATAGGTTGTGATACCTCTTGACCCTGTAATTGAAAATGGATGGATAATTTGTTGCTGGTTTAATAGTGAACTATCCTAACATTTTCAGCATATGTGACCAACTTGGAATTCAGTCTGTTAATTACTTCTTTCAGATGGATGCTCTGAAGGTTTCAATGGAATTTTTAATGCTGTTCTCTGCTTTTCTTTCAGAAGTAACTGTGTCAATGTATTGGTTACGACAACACAACTCATACCAGCACTTGCAAAAGTTCTTTTATATAGTCTAGGAGGAGTATTTCCCATTGAAAATATTTATAGTGCAACAAAAATAGGTAAGAATGAGACTAAGGGAAGTTCATCATTAACATAATGTGCGTTGCTATGCTCATAATTGTTATTGTTTTGGTGCAGGTTGAATTTCAAAATGCATTACGACATATTCAATAGATACTGCTCCAAAGAACTGTGCTAGAATTAAACTTTTGAATGGACTTTATTATAACCATAATCTATTTTTCATGTTATTGTGCAATAGACTTAATAATATCAATATGTTTAACATGTTAATTTTAGTAATTTCAAATTATTGGTTAAGTGACAAATTAAATGTTTCTCTTTTTATATTATTGGCAGGGCTTGGATCACATTATTGAACTGATTAGGTTCTTGGCCCAGCTATAATCCAGCTGGGCCTGCTTAGCCAGTTGTCTGGACATACAGGGACATGGTAAAATACACGTCTAGCAGTTTCTTTTGTATATTGATATATAAAGTAAATATGATTACAATAAAGTACAATTCACTAGATTATAAGTAGGCGGTTGTTGAGGAAGTGCAGCATAGAATAATGCCATAGATACATCATGACTTGAATCAATAGCATCAAAACAGGATAAACTGGGGAATGAATTCTGTTGATTATATGAAGACAGTTACTGATATTCTCCCCATTTTCAGCAGCAGATTTTGGGATTACTCCCATTATGTTAATTTGCAGGAACAGGGATGTTGCCCACTCCTTTAGATAATATTTTACAAAATAACCATTTGATTTTATCAAGCATTCTTACATTTCTGTTGGAATAACGAGTAAAATATGGATCTATTTGTTTACATGTGTTCTCAAATGTTAACTTATTATTTTTATTAGTGCTGTTGCCTTGCAGCCCCAAAGTCCTGGCTTGAAGTCCTAGCCTGGGCACTGTGTTTATGAAGTTTCATCTGCTCATTATCTCTGTGACTTGGGTTTTCTTCCATTGTTCGCAATTTCCCATCCACATCCTAAACATGAGTGTTTAATAGTTGAAGACTCTAAAATCAACACCTTTTGAGTCAGTGTTGCTATGTGAGTTAGTGCACTCTTTCATGGAATGATGTTCTTAATGCACTCTTTGATGGAATGGTGTCCTATTCAATGAAGGATCCTACCTTTACAAGATGGTCCTGGGATAGACACTGGCTCAACTGTAACCCTGAACTGGATTGTTTTATTGTGGATTAGTAATGCTCTCTGTCTTCCTCCAAGTTGCCATTATGCAACATCAGGTTTGATTAAGAAAGCAGGTGCATGTTTAATCAAAAATGCATTAAACGTGTTCTAAACATGCCTGTCATTTGTCTTGATCTTATGTTTATGTAACAGTAGGTTTTACATCATTACTTTATGTGTATCTAGAAAGTAAATTGTTTGATGTTGTTTGGCAGTGCATTTTGTTTAAAAGGACAAAGTTGAATTAAATTGTTCTTACATTTATTAACTACAATGAGTTCTCACGTATCTTTATAGCATCGAGATAATTTAATGTAGCATTTAGCCCCATGGATAACATTACCAAAGATAGTTGAACTTTGCTGTTTAAGGCAGTGTTTTTTTTTGCAAACCTTTCATAACACTGCCAGTCTTTCACAAAAACAAAGTTAATCATAAATTGTTTTCTAATCTAATGATTTGACCAACCTGCAGAATCTGTACTAAGTCTCTAGATGACGTTAGATTCTCTGTATAGTCCATTGGTTGTCAGGTCCACTCATCTTCTTCAGGATAACAGGGAGCCAGAATCTGTCATAGCAGCATACTGTCCCAAATTGATGCTAGTCCTTTGCAGTCAGAATACACTAGGGCAATTTGGAAAGAATGATCCACTTTATAGCACAGTCTCTTTGAACTGAAGACATAACTGGAGTTCCTGGAGAAAAAAAAACATTAAAAAAAGTGCTACAGACAAAGGAAGAAACCTCAGCTCCAGGCATTGTGAGTAAGCAACTATATGAAAGTACTGCCTGCTGCTGTTTTCTTCAATTATTAATACATTTCTATAGATTAAATGAGATAATGCATTTACAGAAAAAGTAATATAAGAAATACAGTATTTCATTCGAGTTTTCTGTTGATTAGTATTATTGAGCATACCTCAATACCTTTATTTTTGACAGTATATATATATAATATGTTGTATATATGTTATTAAAATTTTAAGTTTCAACTAATTTAGATGTTCCAACTTATTTTTGAATAAGCATTCCCTTCCTGCCAAAATGTAAACTATTGGCACAACTGGCCAGTAATGTATTGCACACAAATTTGTATAATGATGGCCAATTTTAGAGGAAAAGTTCTCCTTAAAAAAAAGTTCCCCAAATCTTGAACTTTCGCTTTTGTTTCATCTATTAATATGTTTTTTTGAGGTTACAGTACTGAGGCACCATGAGCTGTGACATACTGAAATACGTAAGACATAAAGAAAACATGCCTTTCCACCTGTCCTTGGCTTGTTTCATTTTGTCCTCATACAGTCACGGCCAAGAGCCACTAATAATTGTGAATACCTGTTCAGTGACTCACCTAGCCATGTAAGCTTTGCAGGTTATTGTATTGACCTTAGTTATTTTCACTCAGCAGACACTTGTTTCTATTTGGAGTTTACAAGTAGTTTGACAGTTTCAGGGCAACATTTCAGGTGGTAAGTGACCTGCCTGATGTCCATTTATGATTATTTCAGAATTTTTTTTTTTTTTTTTTTGAGGTTTTATTAATTTTATTGCAATCATTCTACACAAATCAATCAATTTTTACAAAAAGTAAAATTGAGTTAAGAACAAGTCGACCCCCACCCCTGAGAGAGAGAGCAAGGCAAACAGTGTAAAATTTAAGGCTTGTAAACATACCTTAATTAATAAGTTTGATAAGCCAATAGAGATGAATGCAGAAGACAAAGAAATACAGAAATAATTGCTTCCTCTGTGCTTTAAGAGCTTATTTTAAAATATTACTGATTAGATCCTGCCATGTTTTGAATAAAGTCTGTACAGATCCTCTAACTGAGTATTTGATTTTTTCCAATTTCAAATAGTATAACACATCGGTTTCCCACTGACTTAAAAGAGGAGAGTTTGGGTTCTTCCAGTTAGCAGAATAAGTCTGCGTGCCAAAAGTGTAGTGAATGCAATCACAATTTGTTTGTCTTTCTCCACTTTAAACCCATCTGGAAGAACACCAAACACAGCTGTTAATGGGTTAGGAGGGAGACCAAGGCTGTCTGAAAGGTAATTAAAAATTTTGGTCCAGAATGATGTTAATTTGGTGCAGGCCCAGAACATGTGACCCAGTGAGGCTGGGACTTGATTGCAGCGTTCGCAGGTTGGATCATGCCCTGGAAACATTTTGGAGAGTTTTAGACGAGACAGATGTGCTCAATATATAATTTTGAGTTGTATAATTGTATGCTTTGCGCATATGGAGCTCTGCATTGCTACTTTCCACTCCTTTTCTGATATATTAATTGAGAGATCTTTTTCCCAGTGTCCTCTTGTATCTTTGAAAGGGAGGGACTGTAAAATGATTTTATATATTGTAGAGGATTATTTCAAAATTTAGGGTTAGTGGCAGGATTTAGCTACCGTAAAAAAAAACTCACACTGTTCCAGTGTGATACTGAGGTGTAACCCGCTGCATTCGAGTCCCAATCCAGGTGGTTCATTGTGTGGTGGCTGTGGCAACACCCTATCAGCGCCTGCTCCTGACATTAGAGTAGAGGTGCCACCTCAACCTACTTTGGATCAAGATGGAATGTTTCATTTACTTAAGATCTCATCGTCTCTTGAATGATCCCACACCATTTGTTACTGTGGCTTCTTTTTACCTGTAGAATTTTCTGTTTCTCCATGTACTGGCTCTTGCCTGTGATAGACCAAACCAAAAGATTTCTCCAAACAGGTCTTCAGCTATATTGGAACATTTTTACCCTTTGCCCAGTGAGTTTTGGTTTTCCTTTTGATTAGCTAAGCCCTAAGAAAATATACAGTATACTGTATATACAATATTCAGGAGTGACAGAGAGCAGTAAATACCATCTGTATTTTGTATTAAGAATTAAAGAAAACACTCTTAAGAAAAAGAAATTGGAAATTTAGGTGCTATAGGAATTAGCAAACCTACAACAATATAGAGGGACATGGCATAAGAAAATAATACTTTCTCGCACAAGTATTCAAAAATCTCAGAGAACCCATCCTGAGTGACTGGCTGGGCATCTGGGAATTCAGGAAAAAATTGGAACATACTACTTTGTGTCAGTTTTGACACACTTACATCAGGTAGAGACATCAAGAAATGCACAAAGGGAAACTTCAAATGCAGCAGAGCAAAATCAATAATATGCTTAGCAGTGCTTCTCCATCCATGATAAAAACCAGACAATCCACTTATCTCATTAAGCTTTATAGATTACACCTCCCGCCAGTTAATGGTTTTACAACTATTATATTTCAAAGCATCTTGTTTTATTTTTTAAAACAATTCCCCAATATGTCTGGCTTACTGATATATTTATTTTGAAATGTTTTTGTTTACTTACATTTTCAGACACTTCACAGACACCAGTATATTTCTCACTTCTGGAAATACTATATTTTACTTCAATAATAAAGTAAATCTTATGTCTAGGTATCATCTTGAATTTATTTGTGTACTATAAAGAGTAAACCAAGATCTATAAAGGTAATTACACTGTAAAATATTGATTTAGGATCTGATTGATTTAGAATTCTTCCTAAGGAAGAAATATACCAAAGTATTTGTGAATATTACCCTTTTTTACTATTTGACACACCAGAGGTATGTGTTTCAACCACCTCTTCATTGAAACAAATTTCATGCTGATGACAGGTACTTAAAAATTTCTAGAAAGAATATGTAAGCCTTTAATTACCATTACGGAACTCAGCCTCACAGTATATTGGACTATACCAAATTATAACATGTCCTACATTCTTTTATATCCAATGGTAAATAAAATAAGGGTAAATAAAACTCTCAATATGTTACATTCAATATAGGCCAATATAATATAAAGTACAAGAATGGAATGAGACAGAAATAAAGTGAACCTGCTGTGAAATAGAAGATGCCCTCACTGTCAGAATCCTGATAGGGGATAGAGAAGGGACAGTTCTTCTTTAACTCAACTGTCTAATACAATTGTACTCTTTATTCTGAATCTGATGGCCTAAGTTTGCATCCAGCACCCCAAGTGGAAACCAAGTGGAAACACTCAACAGAGTCAGATCAAGTCCAAACACATTTCTTGCTGGTGACAGGCACACAAAAGCTCCCTGCTTACTTTCACAAGCATCCTTCATTTCATGTTTCCAATTTAAAACTTGTATATAATTTTTAATTTCCTCATGGGATTAATAAAGTTTATCTAATCTAATCTAAATAGCTTGTCACTTCATAACTCTCTGCCTTCCCCAGTTATGAGAGAGAGTACTTTGGAATATAAAGTGAAATCACCTTAGATTTGTGTGTGATTCAGTTATATAATATGTTGTATACTAAAAGTATATATTATATAAAAATCATTCCCTTACAATATTTGAATTCTTAAGCTCCCTTGCTTTGGTTTCATCCAAAGTTTCCTCACAAACTGAGCTGGTCCTGTTTTGAGTCCACTGCGTAAGAAGGGGTTATTTATATTACAGTACTTCCTCCTTGAAAACTTTCCATGATTTGGTAAATTGAAAGTCAACTTTATATGTTATTATATGTTGCAGCGTTGGTGCTTCACTCGACTATGAGTTCTGGTTCACCCTTTTGAGATGTGTGGGGCCTTTAATTGAACCCAAACACATCTTAAGGTTTCAGTTTCTATCTATTCTGTTCTAATCTCTGCCACCCAGGAAAACACAACTATTATCAGTGTTCATTTCTTGGAATGATGCCCTTGCTAGTCAGAATCATGAATTATGTAGAAAATGCTCAGACACAGATGTCCAAACATGCTTCAGATTTTTAGCAGATGAATTAAATTCTGCCAGTTCAAACAAACGATTAACCCAAAAAAACAAAAAACCTTACCATGCAGTTTTTATAGGAAAAAATGGCAGCAACATCACAAGCTACTGTAAAATCAATTCATGTCACGTAGTTGCAGCCATTTTGAATTCATTGAAACTATGGATAATTACTAGCAGGGAAAACAATATGAGAAAACAAATAAATAAAAGAACATTTATGCATAAATAATGTAATGAATATTGCTTAAAAAGTACTATAGAAGTTGCTTTAAACTGACCAGTGGTCTTATTCTTTTTTTACCCATATGGATAAACACTGAGTGCTGTGTTGTTTTTTCAGGAAAAGAAAGCTGTTTTGAGCGTATAGTGTCCAGGTTTGGCACAAACATAACTTATGTTGTCATTGGAGATGGTCGAGATGAAGAACATGCAGCTAGCCAGGTAAAGTCATTCTGAACTCTCCCTTGTTTATTTTCCAGGAAAAGAAAGTTGCTTTGAGCGCATAATGCAAAGGTTTGGCAGAAAAGTAGTGTATGTTGTAATTGGGGACGGTGTGGAAGAGGAGCAGGCAGCCAAAAAGGTAACTTCTGTGGTGAATGTTGGTGTGTTGCTCAGACTGCCCTGCTTCTCTTTCATTTGCACTACTTAGTAGTTGATTTGTCATGAAAAGAATTATACTTGACATGAGATGGAACAACATCTATCTTTTTCTTTTTAATTTGAATAAATTGTGCTTGCTTTTCTTGCTTTGTAGGCATATGTAGTACAGAACAGTGCAAGAATAAAAGGGATATAATTTGCATTAGAATAGCACAGCACCTCACCCTGCTTCTCAGGGTCATTGCAAAGGTCCTTTTTAAGAATTTTATTTGCATCCATCTATTTTACATACTGTATATTTAACTACATTATTGGAATTGGTGAAACAGCAGATTGTACAACATTCACATGCTTTGAGAGTTTGATTTAGAGTTGTCATTTGTGATGCAAAACTTTATCAATTCATTATTTTAACCAGCATTACAAAAATGAACGGCTTCTTTTAATATTCTTCTCAAACACCTAGTAAGCAATGTGCTGTAATTTATTTAGTTGAAAATTAAAAGCAAAGAAAATGCAGTAAGCAGATATATCTCTCTAAATATAACACATCCACAAAATGCTATTTTTGGCAAATGTAATGTTATTTTTTTTATATATAAAACAAAGTAGGTTTGAGGTCAAAATTATTTCACATCTCACTAAGTTCGGTGAAACACTGGTTATGTCCTCATTCTCCCACTGGTAGCTACTTCTTGAAAGTGGATTCTTTTTGAAATGCCTCACTGGGATACTGAAGCACTTGAACTAAGGTAAATTATTATTACCTTAAAGACCAACTTGTCAACATCTCATCTACCCGAGCTGGCTTTTCTTCTAAAGCAGGGGTTCTTAAACTTTTTAATACGAGGACCCAAGAAGAGGGTTATAATTATAATGACAACAGAGCCATACCTAGATAAATAACAATGGCCACACAGATTAATAAAAAGCAGTAAAAGATTTTGTTCCCATTCAAGCATATTTATCACGTGAATATTACTAAAAGAGAAACATGGAAAGCAAACACAATGTTAACAAGACAATGATTATGATTCAAAATAGATGCAATAGATTTCTGAAGTATATTACTGCCAGTGTAATAGGTCTGAGAGAAATTCATTTTTCTTTGTGATGGGTGCAGTGTCAGAATATGATTTTTGAAAAGGACGGTATACGTGACCGCTTAACTTAGTCACTTAATTTATGGCGCTGGATAAGGAATAAAGTCTATGCAGTTTATTTGCTTGTCTTAGATGGAATTTTTTAAAATAATATTTTTCAAATAAGGTCCACCATTTAAAAAAGCATTCGTCTAAAAGAGTTAATCTAAGTTATTCTGCATATTCAGGTTTTGTTTAACAAATAAATAAATTGAGTAAAAAGTTGATTCACTTAGCTAAATTATTCTTAAAAAAAATTGACGTATATTTTATTTGAGCAAAAGTAAGGATAAATCTTGATGAAGACTTTGGAGAACAGCCCAGTTTGAAATGTTTAACTACCGACTGATGCCATCCTGAATGCCTAAGTCTGCTTTACAGCCTTTCTCACTCATTTGATATGTTCTGGTGTTCTTACAGTTCTCAATGGCCCAACAAACATTTCAATTGCACTACCAGTAGATTGAAATTTATCAGACTAGTTTAAAGTAGTGTGACAAGAAAGAATTCTTCTTTGTCAAGGCAAGTTGAACTTAAAAAAAAAAAACTTATTTACACCTCAGTTACAAATTTGGATTCAATTTATATAAGCCTTAACCACAAACATGCAGTGAGGCACCAACCAAGTGTCTATGACCATTGAAACTGCACTCAGCACATAACACTGTCATGGCATTATATACTGTATACCCCACATCATTAACTCATCCCCCACAACACCCTGAAAATCGTCACATCCTTATTCCTCTCCTGTTATTTGTATTTCAACATTTCATAGCATCACAGCCTTCACTTCACAAGTTCGTCTGTCATTCCTTCCTGTGCTTATGCTATCAACCAACTTGAGTTTTTTTCATAAAATGAAAGTTGCAAGAGGGGTGATCATTTGTGGGATTATTTGTTTTGTTTCTGTGCCATAGAAACAAAAACTTTATGTGATGTGTCAATAGTATTGTTTATAGCATACATCTCAGATTACATACTGCTACGATAAAAAGTGTGCTAAATTTCAGTGACCACAAAATCACTCGGCTAATCATGTGATGACCCATCACAAACATGTCCACGACCTAACCCATAGTTTACAAAACACTGTTTCTAAAGAGTTTTCCAAACAACTTGTAAACATTATGACAACACATTTGAGGCGGAGTGGTGGCTCTGAGGCTAAGGATCTGTGCTGGTATCCCGAAGGTTGCCGGTTTGAATCCCAGTCACTGCCAAAAGAGGTCTTACTCTGCTGGGCCCTTGAGCAAGACCCTTAACCTGTAATTGCTCTGGGGGTGTTGTACAATGGCTGACCCTGCACTCTGACCCCAAGGAGTATGTGAAAACTAACAAATTCCTAATACAAGAAATTGTATAAGGTGAAATAAAAGAAAAAAACATCAGTTGAATATGGATGGGCAGGGTTTATTCAACTGTATTTTATTTTAAATTTTCCTGTTTTATTCTTATGTTTTTTTTGCCTTCCTACCATCCCAATACACTTCAAAAGTACAAAACTACAGATATATATATATATATATATATATATATATATATATATATATAGACACAAAAATCTATATTTATTTACAATTGGAATACAGGCAGGTTAATTTACTTGTACAGATTTACATTGGTGAACCAGCGACCTTGTGATTTGTAATCCAGTATGTGAGTCACTAAGCCACACTGAAGTAAAGTACTGCTTCCAAGCTAGCAAATGTATTTCTAGTATGTTTAGAATTTAAATTAGCCGAACTAAAGGAGAGCATGAGATTGACCATTTTAAAACTGAGCAAAGAATTTGAGAGGCAAAGGAGGAATCAAGTTTCTCAACATTAAAAATCCATCAGCTTAATCAATCCATCCTTGTGGATGAAAGTTCAGGTCTTTTCCCACTAGGCAAACTGCCCACAGAGCCCACACATATTAAATAAAGTAATGACAACGGACACCTAGTAGGATGTTTGGCCTAATAGTGCCAGTCTGGTGTGACAGGAGTTGGCTCAGCACAGAGAAAAAGTAAAAAATGCAGAAACAGGCCTCACAAGGAGAAAACTGTAAGCCTTAAGTTTACTGATTAAAATGGCTGTGATGCTTTGTAATTCTCTTAAAGGACTTTTGTATTTTCCTTGTTTGCAATGAATTCTTTGATTTATTTTGACAGTATGTGTGCCTGTCTGCAGCATAGATCAAATTAGCCATTATAGCATGGTGGTCCTAAAATTGTGTATGAAGTAAACTTAAAAAAAGGGTTTTCAAGTACATGTGGATTTAAGCATTTTTTGCACCAAAGGGAAAAACACAAAAAAAAAATCCACAAAACTTTATGAAAAGCAGATGAATTTAAGTGCAGTATTGCTTATTGTTGTTCATCTCATTTCCTGGTAGGCAAGTTTATATAATTGTTAAGAGTTCCGCAATGTCTATGAAAGCCTTTCAGCAGTTCTGAAGGATGCAGGGGCTGTCCATGTATATATTTTTGTGGGTACTCTACATACCTTGCATCCCTAAAAGATTAAAGTGGCCATATCCTTGACCTATGGACAGCACAAGCAAGCTAAAAAATGCTTTTCCAAGTGAATTGTTAACCCTTAATATTGAGGTCTGTGATTTTTTTTTTTCCTGCAAGGTGGTGGTGCTTTTTGATTTTTATACCTGCATGTGTTTTCTGTTTATTTTTGATTAGATGAACTGTAAAACCTGCATGGACCCATTTGAACTGGTGTGAGATTGTTTTGTTCATTGAGCAATTTGTAAAACATTTAAAATATCTGTATACCCAAAAATGCACATTTATTTCCATTCTTAAATGATGTATATTGTTTTCAACGCAGCATAATATGCCCTTCTGGAGGATATCAAGTCACTCAGACCTGCTGGCTTTGCATCAAGCACTGGAACTGGAGTACTTATAATTTGTACTATAGCGTTGGAAGTCTTTTTTTATATTTAAACCAAAATACACTGAGATGGGTTTTTGTCTGTGATTTAGAATCTCTGGCTTACAAACATTAACTGTCTTAAGAAGACGAGGACTCTATCAAAATCTGGAGCTCGGATGCCAGAATTTTTCGTGTATATCAGATCTGTTTAAGGTCTTACATCAATATGTGCATTTTGTTTTCTAAAGTATAGATATGCTGGAAGTTGCTGACCTACCTCCCACAACCTGTTAACACCCCCTTCACCCCCCGCCTTTCCAAATAAAAACAGCACCACCAAAATGAAGCATTCACTGATCCAGGCATGAATCACTTTCCAGAGAGGAACCTTTGGTTTATGAAAAGTAAGACTTTCTTCTTTAACAGGGTGGTGATCAACAGCATTCCTAATCACAGAAAATCTTCTCAATGATAAAAGCAAATACTTACAATCCCAGCACAACCTGCAACAGAAATGCACGATGACTCCAATGACAATCACGTCTAGAACTATCATTTGTGTAAATTATTTTATCGTTACTATTTTACTGTGGCGACAAATGGTAGAAAGAGATTTTTTTTTTTTTTTTGTGAGAGAGAAAGAGAGTTGAGAATGGGAAATTGTCACTTTTGTAAGTTTTGGCAATCAGAATGTGCATAATGATTTGTTGTGCCTTATGAAAAGACAGTGTTTGTGTGTTACATATTAATTTTGGTTAAATTGCAAAAAACAGAAATCTTATGTAGATATATAAAAAAAAAAGTTTTATGAAAATTTTTGACATGACCAAATTTCAAAATATCAGAATCACAGTTCTGCATTAAAAGCAGAAAGAAACATCAGCCTCAAACAATAAAAGGAGAGTTTGTGTTTTACGTGGATCTCAGATGACTTCATTGGTGTCTACTAGACACAGCTCGCCGATGGACAGATCAACAGAAGTGGAGGATACAACCGTTCTTGCCTTGTTCGATTTTGACAACAAGCTGTCAAAATGTTTAATTTTTTTGGTGGGTAAGGGGGCTACTGGGGAAAGTGTGAGAACATTCTAAAAAGCATTTGATCCCATTTTGGGACTTGTGTTTGGAGATCTTGTCTCAGTGTGACAGGTATGTAATACAGTAAGGAATAAACCAAAGTGGCCCCAAGCTGATTTTTTTCTCTTGCTTTGAAAAGAAATATTTGAAACACATCTCCAGAGGAAGTAGAGATAGGCTATGTATTTAGATGTTGGTGGCCTGCTGGATGCTCTGTCCCACAATGATTTGGTTTCTAACTACTGTAACATACAGTCATTTGCACACTCTTTCAATAAACAGGTTGTTTCTGCCACAAGGAGAAGTGTAAACACTGCTGGTCTTTGCAAAATTCACAGATTAGCATTTCTTTTTTAATTTTATTAATTTTATTGTAATCATTACATACAAATTGATCAATTTTTACATAAAATAGGATTGAAAACAAGTCGACCCCCACCCCTGAGAGAGAGAGCATGGCCAACGGGGTAAAACTTAAGGCTTTTAAACATACCTAAATTGATGAGTTTAATAGGCCAATAGAGATGAATGGAGAAGAAAAAGAAATGCGGAGATAATTGCTTCCTCGGTGCTTTAAGAACTTATTCTAAAATATTATTGATTAGATCCTGCCAGCTTTTAACTCTGTTTTTCTGTTGGTAACACTGAACATACCACAAGAAGAATCTTGGACTGTACAAATTGTTCTCATTGCAATTATATATATATATATTACATTAAGCATTATATTACATTATACATTTTAATTTACTTGTGGGATGCTTCACAGATCCAGCATGGTATGTCGAGTTATCATCCTTGTAGAGTTTGCACTTTCCTCCCCATGTGTACATGGCTATTACTCTCATGTCCCCAAAGACATGCACATTAATTTAATTGTTGATTCCACATTGGCACAGTAAAGGTGGCCAGGACTTGGCCCTGCCTTGCTGGTTACTATCATGAGCCCTTTACTACAGAGCTAGCCTTTAGCCCCCCCGACGACCCTGATTTGAATTAAACACATTTGAGAATGTTATGCTGTACCATTGACAGCTTTCTCCATATTTATATATTTATTTACTAAATGCTCCCAGTCCAGTTTCAGTGTTTGACAGGAGCTGTAGGCTATCCATGTGACATCAGACACTGGGCAGGAGCAAGCCCTAGAAGGGATTTCAGTCTATCACAATACATGGACTCCTGTTGACAAAATGTAGCAGTATGGAAATGGGAAGAATGTGTGAGAGATAATAGTGTGCAAACTCCATACAGACATTGCTGGCACTACCCACTACCAAGATTCTACCAAAGGAACTTACTGGTTAATTGCCTGGTCAGAGGGTACATGTTAACAAAACTAATAGAAACCCATGAGGTACACTTTGAAACTCAGCTCATTCATTTCGAGTAAAGACTTTCCTTTTACTTAGCCTCAGACTGTTACAACAACCTTAACTGAGATGTGCAAGTGAAACAAAGGAGACAATGATGTATACATGTCTGCAGCTAGCTTGAAGGTTTTCATAAGCACATGTCTTTCTTCACAAAATTGGCTGTCTATATTAAAATGTCCATCCAAGTGGGAAACAAAATGATTCTGAGTCTGCTTCCCTGTTGTTTCCAAGTTTAACGCCATGTCACATTAGAAGACTTTCCCAGTGATTTTTGGTTATACACTTCATGCACTTAATCTTAGTAAGTCAGAAGTAATTGGTATTGTGCACCCATCAAGGACGCTCTTCTAGTTTGACATACCCAGCAACTCGCTCCAGCTAGTCCATGATTCACCCTCACAGAATCCAACAGTTTCATTTTGTCTTTAGTGGTAGGGGTGGCGCTGTGTGTATGAGAGATGACAACCAATCAATGCTCATTTGAAAGTGCAATGCATAGAATGCAGCAGTGAGGAAATGGAAATGTGGGTGTGTTGGACATCATAAACCGGCTTGTGTTTCTTTTGTCTCATGTTTAACGTACTAAAAACAAAATGAAAAAAGAGAAAAGGGCCAAGACTGCGGCTCAACTTGCCATGCCTGTTAAACTTTGTACAGTACTGGCTCTGTCAGGATTTCCTACTCAGAAACTCAGACCTGGTCTGTAAAGTTTGAGTTTGGCCAACTTCAGATTATGACATCAATTCAAAATGTCAACGTACACCGTGAACTTCTGTGAAAGCTTCAGTATTATACAGTTTATTAGCCCTTCCGTTTGTGTCTCATTAAATCAGTCGTACACACAGTACTGTCCAACTTTTATCTGTGGACATGTTGCTACAGTATAGCCAAATACCGTGCAATGCATTATTACCAACTGGTATTTATTTCCATAGAGCAAGCACAACAAAAAATTTTCTGTATGTGTCCATATTGGTTTTCCAATTGTTATACTCGAATGCAGCCAACTCAAGTGTGACATCATTCCCAGTACTGACTTCCAAGGTGCATGGAACGTAGCACGAGACATGGACCTCTGCAGTGAATTTAGGCAAGTTCTGGGTAGAGCAAAAATGTAGTGCATTAGTATAAGGTGTTGGATTTTTTTCTGCTTCATATTCAACCAACAACAACATTTATTTATATAGCACATTTTCATACAAAAAAAATGTAGCTCAAAGTGCTTTACATAATGAAGAATAGAAAAGTAAAGGACACATAAGAAAATAAAATAAGTCAACATTAATTAACATAGAATAAGTGTAAGGTCCGATGGCCAGGGTGGACAGAAAAAACAAATAAAAACTCCAGACGGATGGAGAAAAAAATAAAATCTGCAGGGATTCCAGACCATGAGACCGCCCAGTCCCCTCTGGGCATTCTACCTAACATAAATGAAACAGTCCTCTTTGTATTTAGGGTTTAGGGTGCTGCATTTCAGTTATGTACTTTAGTGTCTTAAATGTGGCATTGTGGTTCGAGTACTTTTTTCCAAAAACAAATGTGTGCTATTAGTAATAATAAAAGAAAATGGGTAGCATTTGAGTTTTGGAGCTGACCAACTAGTTCTCACCAAGTCCCATTTACACCCTGCAGGCAAAATTACGTTGGTTTGGACATGTGCAGAGGAGAGATGCCGGGTATATTGGGTGAAGGATGCTAAGGTTAGGACTGATAGAATGGATTTATGGATGTGGTGAGAGAGGACATGCAGGTGATGGGTGTAACAGAACAAGATGCAGATGACAGAAAGATATGGAAGAAGATGATCCGCTGTGGCAACCCCTAACGGGAGCAGCCGAAAGAAGAAGTGGGTAACCTGGGAATGTTGGCAAGCAAGCATGTGTGAGAGTGACAAGTGAAAAAAAATAATTTGAGGAGCAAGAATGTGGGGGTGAACCCTGATGTACATATATGCAGACCTCTGTTGATTTCCACTCTTTATGATCTACTGTAGGCGTTACATTTGCTGTGGTATTTCATTTTTAACAGGGTAGTGCGGCATGTTTTTTTGCCATCAAAATAATCTTCTGACTGTAAATCTGCTGTCCTCCTGTTTTGTTAATTTTATCGAATCTTGATCACTTCAAGTTCTTTTAATTATACAGTAGATAGAATTTAAATAGACCAAAAGAGCTAAAGACTACAGTGTGAAATAGCATTTTTTTTGCACTTTAAAAATAAAAGTTATTATCACCAAAAATAATAATGAAATCCTCTACTTACAAAGTGTGAATTATTTAACTGAGGTTTTGTGATCAGCCTTCCTTGCATCCATTTATCAGCCCGTAGCTCATGAAGCAGAGCAGCGCATCACCCTGAGTGTGTGTTTGTTGCTATACCTCATCTATTTTTACAGCTCAGGTTTCTTGATCATTTCAATCAACTGCTCCACAAGAATGGCGTGGAGTGTCACAATAAACTTAGAATGGGGAGAAAGCTGTGTGGCTCATCTTTCTAACTGAATCTCCAGGAAGCCCTGTAGTAAAGCAGATGCACTTGCTTCTAGCAGTATTTACTGCAGGGGTCCTCAATCACAGTCCTGGAGGGCAGCAGTGGCTGCAGGTTTTTGGTCCATCCCAGCTGCTTAATAAGAAGCGCTTATTGCTCAAGTAACACTTCTGCTTCACTTTAGTTGTCTCGCTCGTTACGATTTTGAACTCTTATTGCTTATTTTAGTCTTAAACAGCTGTATTCTTGGTTTTTGACTGCTCCTAATTAGCAATAACATGCAAATGACAAAAGAGACCAGCATTTCTCCATTGTGTTGTTACCATTTACACCTGTGTGCATTTATCGTGCACTATTGGGTTTAATTAAATACTTGGAAGGAAAGTGAAGAGAAAAAATGTGATGCACTGAGAATAACTCATCTATTTTAGCCTTCAAGTCATTTGGATGATATCCTTAGAAAGGGGAAGAAAATCTAGGATATGAGAATGACCTGACATGGCAGAGTTAGAGCACTAACAAGCCATGAAATTAAATTATTGGCAAGAATTGCTTTCTAATTAAGCAACCGGGTTGGACCAAAAACCCTCCAGGACTTTGATTGAGGACCCCTGATTTAGTGAATAGTCATTCAGAAACAAAGTCCCCCAATTGCATCTCATAACTTTTGAAGCTTTTTTTTTTTATTATTTAAGAAAAACTTACTTTTGGTGACACTTTTTTAGTACTTGTGCTTTGGACAGACAGTAGCAATGAGTTTCCAAGTCGGATATTCTAATTAACCACCTACAATCAAAAGTTGGACAGTTAATTGTATCAAAACAAATGTTAACCAGAAATGCCATGTTTGTGGTTGAATTGCAATTGGAGCAAAGTGATACACATTTAATATGTTTACTTTCTTAATTTTTTTCACAAGAAAAATACATTTCATTCTTAATACCTTTTTACAGACAGCTAGCAAATCAACGGTGCCCAACTAGTCAGACTGCAAAGTCACATGAATGCACTGAAATGAGAAAATGTAAAACGTCACACCTTTGCACTCTGACAGCATGTGAACGCAGAAACAAACCTGGGCAAAGGTGCCACTGAGAACTGTACAGCCACTCTAAATGTTTGATGTCAATCAAGGCCACCAATTGCAGGCAGTGCTGTGGTGACAGTGTTGTACAGCAGCCCAGTCATCGTCACTGCCCTCTGACTGCTTGAAATTCTCGTATCACAGTGCAGAACTCAACTTTTCAACAGCGACTGCTGCCATCTGATAAGGGAAAGGAATGGCGAGTCAACTCAGCATCGGGGTCTTTGTTGCCATCCAGTGGATACAACTAAATAATACATTCTAGCAAACCTTTTGTGACAGACTGGACTTTTGTCCACACCCACCTCAAAAGTGTTAGTTGTGATTTCACTCTTCCTGCTTTTAAGGTCGGTGGTTTAAACTACTGAGCTCAGGAATGCTTGATATTTGAATTCCAGCACAGTTGTCACAGAATTTTAGCGTGTAATTATTTTCAGAATTTATTAACTCCACACCTAGAAGCCACCATCATCTGAGAAACTTACAAAGCTGCAGCTCAAGTTGGTCAGTCGGCTGGACATAAACAGAACAGGAAAGAGCCAAGGAGCCTCTCCAGGGTCTGTGCTCTGGCTGTTGCTTTTTAAAATTTATATTAATGACGTTTATGACACTAATAAACAATGAGGATGTTCATCCATCCATCATCCAACCCGCTATATCCTAACTACAGGGTCAGGTGGGAGAGAAAAGATGAAAGCAAGGAAGGAGAAGAAAAGACCTAGGAGGTGAAAAATTAGAGGGGTCAAAGGAATTCGAAAGAAAGGGAGACTCGGACACAAAATGTTGCTATCATGCAGAACGTATTAATTTACAAAAACTATTAAACAGTGCAAAATGTTTGTGGGCATTCACATTCTTTTCTAAAGCTACAGAAATGTTTTATCGAAGACAAATAACACCAGCTGTGCACCTTGTAGTCTTCTCGGTTCAAGTACTGTATTTGGAACTTTGCCTTTTTATGGAAATGTCGCTACCTGAAATCCCTCCATCCATCCATTATCCAACCCGCTATATCCTAACTACAGGGTCACGGGGGTCTGCTGGAGCCAATCCCAGCCAACACAGGGCACAAGAAAAAAAACCCCGGGCAGGGCGCCAGCCCACTGCAGGGCACATACACAACAATCTGATCACCAATGCACTTAACCTGCGTGTCTTTGGACCATGGGAGGAAACCCACGCAGACACGGGGAGAACATGTAAACTCCACGCAGGGAGGACCCGCAATGAGGATGTAGTGAACTAAATTTTAAGACTTCCACAGCCTTCAACACTGGAGAAACTCAGACAAGCATAAAGAGCTAGAAGCAGGCAAAAGGAAATTGCAAGGTGATCACAAGAACGGAGACGCATCATCTTCATCTTTTCCCACTTCTGTGTGGGATCGATGTGCTTGGTTGATCAACTTTCTCCATAATATGAGATAGGTGGTGCTGACCAAACAGAAACAACCTCTGACAAGAAATGAGGGCTCCACGTCATTGTCTGGGCAATGTGCTGACCCCATTAAAAGGCAAGTAAAATCTGAGGTGATTTCATACAAATATACAGCAAGATCATAAAGCATCGAGACCCCTTCATGTTCTGCACACTTTATTTGTATTTAATTCTAAATGGATACATTTATCATTTTTGCCCCCCAACCTACACTCAGTAGCCCATAGTGACAAAAACATTTTTTCTGAAAGGTTTGCAGTTTCATTAAAAATCAAAAGATGAAATCTCTTGTTCCTGACATTGTTCAGACTCTTTGCTGTGGCACTCCAAATTGTGCTCAGGTGCATCCTGTTTGCTTTCATTATCCTTAAGATGTTACTAGAACTTGATTGGAGTGGCAAACTGAACTAATTGGCCATCACTTAAAGGGACACACAGCTGCATTTGGGAGCGTCATGCGCCTCTCAGTGGTCAGAACTGAGGGAATGGTGCCAACATTTATCTGTTAACAAGATGTCAATGAAGTAGTAATAGGCAAAGAAAAACTAAAGTGGATAAAAATAATAAATAGTATAAAAATAATGTACACTCGCATAAGATGGATATCTATCTAAGAAACAGAGTCCTTTAAAGATTTTTTTTTTTTGCTTTGTAAATGACAGTTGTTGGTAAGGTCAGTTGGCTAGGGTGAACAAAATAAGAAAACAAGAATCTGCTCCTGAGTGCATGTGACCTCAGATTGGGGAGATGGTTCACCAAGGCCACACTGGAGTAGCTTAATGACAAGTCTGGGACTGTCCTCTACAGTAGTGGCCATGCCAAAGACCAGACTTGGTAAGATCAGTAGTTTACAGACACCTCATCCAGTCTAATGGAGTTTGAATAAGATAACCTGCTGCCCAAATCCAGGTGTGCTATGCTTGTAAAGACTTACTCTCAAGTAGAGCTACCAAAGGGGCCTCTACAAATGACTTTGTAATTTGCTTCTATGAATTACGATTTCAGTTTTTGATTTTGCAAAACCTTTCTGAAAATGAGTCTCAGTATCATTATGTGCTATTGAGTGTGGACTGGACAGACAAAAATAGCACATTTCTCCATTTATAATTAAATAAAGTGAGCAGAAGGTGAAGGTGGCGGAATACTTTTGGAATCCTCTGTAAATCATTGGCTGTTATACTCAGATTGTCTGATGTTGCTGGTCAGACCACATCTGGAGTTCAGCATGCAGCTCTGGTCACCAGCTGTGCAAAGGTGAGCCACCAAGTGCATCCTGGGACTTGAGGACATGTCCTACTCAAGTAGACTCAGGAAGTTAAACTTGTTTAGTTGAGCAGAGCAGGCTCCATGGGGGCCTAATCCAGGTCTTCAAAATTCTCAAGACTTTTAAGTTCATTCAGGAGTCATTTCGATTAAATAACCAATATCAAACTTGATGACCCACAGGGGGCAATATTGAAAACCGACACACAGTAAGAGTCACTGGAATTGGCAACAAACTTGCAAGTCATGTAGTTGAAGCAGAAATCTTCCAAAAGTTTAAAAAAAAATTTGTGGACAAAATAGAACTTGGCCTTGAACCGAGTAGACGAGCTCAGTGGACTGAATGAACTCAGTCGTTAAACTCGCATTTTTGTAACTTTGATGTGTATTTTGTGACTTATTTTAGTTGCAATTTAAGCAAGCATGGATGAACACACAAGCTGCTATTGCTGGAGTATTGAACGGATTCAGAATTTGAGTCTGTCAGTGTTCTAAGATACATTAGGGGCAATGGAGTGTAGTAAGAGTTTAGTGAAGCATCAGTGTGTGACAAGCTCATTTTTTTGCTGAGCTATTTACATGCACCAAAGAAGTTTTAAAATGTGATACATCCAACTTTTTAAATATTACTCGCTGTGAACTTCTTCCCACCACCCATGCAGGGTGGTTAAGTGGCCGCTCTGCTTTGAACCAGCCGACACACACCCGACTTTGCAGCTTCCAGTCTAGTGCCTATCCCGGAGCAATGTTGATCTGCTTGGCACAAACCGTATATGGGTAGCTACGGCTGCTTTAAAAATGTGATCCAAATGCAACCCCACAGGCCCAAAGTCACTCCAGCTCACATCACTGGTGTACAGGATTTCAAACGGCGACATCCACTCAGTAAGGGTCTACAACAGCACCGAGTCCAAACTCACTCAACTAAACTGATCCAACGTGCCATTCCAAATACATTGTGTTCTGCTTTCATGACTTCCTTTGAATGGCCAAGTACATTATGGTTCTGAATTTGTGCATTGTATAAATTATATTAATGGATGTTTTGGTAAAGTTTCCATTGAGCATAAACTTAATGGTTTGTGATCAATATATGATACATTAAAACAAGCACATCACATTCCAATTTCTAAGCCCAACAATTCGCAACCAGGACAACATTCAATACCAATATGAAGTACTTTTGGCAGCAATTGAAAATTGCATGCAAGAACATAACTTCAGAATTAATGGAACAGTAAATTTACAGTTAATGCAAATATTGCACATTTAGCAATCACATGAAAACAGCATGTTCTGTCACTGGTGCAGTGCTCTAATGTTATGGCTGCCTTAATATGTCCGACTGCACAATAAGGTTGCTCAGGGTCTGGACTGACCTGTGCCTTGACCAATTTTTATTTTACATTATTTGGCCTTTAATCTAAGGTGGGTTGAAATCTAAATCAAGGTAAACCCCCATACATACACTTGCAGAGCAGCATTCAATGATGACATAAAAGCAGTGTTAATGCTGGTGATGCACCATCTGAAGTAACAGACCTTGACGGCCAGACACATCCTTTTAGAGAGGTCACTCACTGACACTTTAAAACCACCACAGGGGTCTCTTCAAAAACTTGAAATTTTATGCAGAGTGTAATGTGCCATCACGAGTAGCACCTATTTGAAGTAGCATTTCTATCATACTGTTCTCACACACAGCCCTATTTCTAACAGCACCCCAGGTGTGATGCTAGGTGGTCTTACAGTGCAAATCCCCACCCTGTACATCAATAGTGCAAAGATGCTTCTAGTAAAGTGTTCAGGTTTACAGATTTTAAAACAAATCCATACAACTGGAAACAATTGTACGTTTTGACCATATAAATGTTGAAACGTGGGCTTTTGTGAAGTTACTGCCTGGAAAGGTGGCAGTCCCACAACCCTGTGCATTTGAATTGAAGACCATACTGGAGGGCACTTTAAGCCAATCAGGGGAGAGCACAGAAGTCACACGTTGTTCCACCTTGGGCATTTGCCGTGTGTTTGATGGCTGTGCATTCTTTGTGTTAAGACTCCCATGTGTTAATGAACCTGCTCGAAAATGCACTCAACAGCTGTTCTCTACTCATGGTGGAGGGGGACCCCAGAAAAGGCTTTCTATTCCTTTTGATTTCATAACCGACAATGGAGATAAATTGCTCACTGAATCACAAAGTGCCAAATCTTATCAAAATACCCAGTCACCTTATCAGTTTTAAAATTGACTCCAGTTGGATTACAGTAATTCCAAGTCTATTTCAGGTATAAAAGAAATCACTGGTGCCAGGGTTAATTTAACTGAGCCAACAAGTAGTTCAGCATTAATTTCCTATCCAAACACCAGTCAGATTACACATCCCCAGCTAAATCCACTCCCCAACCCCAGATGTGGCCCTTCACCATACTAGTATCCTCAGGGCCTTTTAGATCAGTTATGCTTTTTCTAGACTTGCATCCAACAAAGGCCTACAACACTAGACACCACTCGATGCACTTGCATTCACCTTTATTTCTGATCTTTTTTAGAATTACAGCCATCTCCTAGCACAAGTCCCCCTGGGTGTAATCCTACACCATACAGCACATGAAATTGTTCTTTACCATGCTGGTACAAGAGGCCATCTACCATTCCATCACCACTTGTAGCACAAATCCAGTTCAGTAACACTACCATTAGTACCAGTACCAAACATTTGATTCAAACTGGAGCACATAAAAAAAAAAGCACTACTTGAGTATACTGCAAACTTACCTTTAAACCAAATAACCTGAATTAGAGTGGAAAATTGGTCTAGTAAATAAGTCAATTTTGAAAGATATCCTACAAACATGCAAAAAAAAAAAAAAAAACCCAAAGTCATATAGATAACGTGAAGGTCTTTATTCACAACTTATTTTTTGGACTTGAAGTACTCTTCAATTACATCCTTGGCTTGAGATTCTTTGCCATAATCCTGTAAAAAAAAAAAAAAAAAAAAAATTTATTTACAGAAACTAAAGTACTAGTATGGGATCAGAGGGTTTTAAATATGTATCTTAGAAACAGCAAAACTATTTTGCACCCCATTTCCCCCCAAAAAAAGTACCCATTTGCTTCAGTGCAGCCACAGAGTACCCATTTGCAGAGGAACACAAGCTTCATTTGTCAATTTAACAATGCATTACTGATCACAATCCTGGGATCCAGTGGAGGCAATCCACATGCAGTGGCTACCATGTCACGAACACCTGATCAAGTACCAGATTTTTTTTTTTTTTTTTTATTTAAAAAACACCCCACACACGCTAACCAGGACATTGTTGCCATTTCAGGGGACCTCTGGAGAATATGGATGAATTCTCAGGGCTCGTACATAGGCAGTTCTTTTTGCCAGCAAAGGAATGCTTGAGACACTAAACACTTCCAGTTTAGAAACTCATTTTAGCTGGCAAGCAGTTAAGATCTAAAAGTTCTATGAAGATTGTGCAGTGTTGCACTTTTCTAATGTGCAAATTCAGAAAAACTAGTGCAAATACAAAGAGCTAGTGAAAGCAGAACAAAAATCCCTAGTATGCACAAGTCACAATGTATACATGCTGTAAACAGGAGAAAATGGTTTTGCCTATTACTATTAATTTTTATTGCCAAGACTAGTTAAAGACTACAATTGCCTTATTTCAGCTTCCAGGAGGCAGTGTGATGTTAAGTTGTTAAAACTCAGAAGTCTGTTGCAAAACATAGTTAAGACTACCACAACCCCCCAGAGTAAAAACATACCTTGATGACAACACAGCTGCAGCCAACCACCTTGCGTGGTTTTCCTTCCCGGTCAATCTTGCAGAGGCCTACCCACTCTCCAAGCTTTTTGTTATCATCAACCTAAAAAAAAAAAATAAAAATAAAATAACCCCAGACCACAGTAAAACCAAAGTTTACACATGAACAGAGTCGAGAGGAAAAAAGCAGTTTAGGTAAGGCACGCTGAATCTCAGACAAGAATGGGTAACGATGGCAATTTTCCTCATTAAATTTCAGTAGAGGGAGCCAAATTGTCATCACAGAAACAGCGATCCAAATATAGGCAATGCCAGTTTTCATTGCAAGGAAATTAGGATACACTATAAAAAGACCGAGAACTTGAGCAAAAAAAGTTGAATTATGAACTTCAAAACAGAGGCTGTCTGTAAACTTCTGCCATTTGCTTACAAGTACTCAACTCACATTAAATATTCACAAGCTGAATAAATTTCTGAAAATTACCAAAGGGTTAAAAAAAAAAGTTACTTTTAGACTAATTATGCAAGCAAGACACGAATACAAAGTCAATGTACCCACAGCGAGACATGGCGTTGACTCTTCCCTGCAGATTATCAGTACTGCTAGAGGACCTGCTCAGCAACCTTAACACTTGTGGAAGGAAACCGACCCTAAACCTACTGGCAAATATCTCCTTGCTATCTCTGGAAGACTACATCCAAGCCAATAACTGGTCATCCTTGTTTTTCCCCCTAAAACAGTTTATGCCATACGAGGTAACTGCACAACACTCCTCCTGAATCATCAAGTGCAAATTAGAAATATACCACAAGGCCAATTTCCTACATGGCAGAAGACAAACCAGACACCAGTGCAAAAAAAAAAAAAAAAAAAAAATATCCACAAGGATTGCATTTTCAACTCGACACAGCAACAATCACAGCATTTCTGCACAAGGTGAATTATAGCAAAAGAGCAGGACAAACAGAACAGACAGCATGTTATACCTTGCATTTTTTCTGAAGGAAAGCATGCCCTCTTTTTTCAAGCCCATAGGTCAGTAACTAAATACACATACCTTGATGAGGTTGATTTGATGTTCCGCACAGAGAGCTTCAACAAGCTTTACATACATAGGCTCGTCACAGTTGCTGGCAAGGACACAAAGGTGGGCTTGACGTCTGCAAATCAGTGAATTGTGTTAATCTATGTAAACACCACCTTACAAAGCATTAGAGGCAAGTGATAGGTCAATGATTAAAACACTAAATTAAAAAAGGACCATTATTCTTAGGCACAGCTAACAAAAACATGCTTTAAAAAAAAAAAATCAATATGTTCCATAAACAGAGAGCAGAACAAACTCCCAACCTATTATGATCAAGCCTCTATAACATATGCATCTACAGCCATGTCATATTTGGAAGCAATCAGCTCGAGGAAGGAGAGTGCACTAGCTTGACTAACATTACTTCCATAATGTACCTCTGGTATTACAATTCAGGTTCAGTATAGTTAATGTGATTTCAGCCTTGCTAAACACATCCCCATTTGTCCTTTTTGGGTTGGGGACTTTGCAAGCCTTGAACAGCTAAAGCCATACCTGTGCTTTTCCACTACATTTCAGTAAATGCAAAACTGACTCACTTGTCTAGTGCTTTGGCTGCTTCCCGGATTCCACGTGCTAATCCATCATGGATAAGTGCGGTCTTGAGCACTTCCTGCAAGGCAGTGTTAACATCCATCACACCTCCGGCAGCAATGCTATTTAAAAAAAAATAAAAAAAATAAAAAATAAATAAAACCACATTGTAAAAGTGACAAATGGCTTTACTAGTCAGATACAAAGCTACAGGTGATCAGAATTAAAGTCTCACTCATTTAGGAGTGAAGGGGTATCCGACTTGATCAATTCATCATATGAACACTGTAGCTCTACATGTCCAAACACACAAATTCTGGTCAAAATACATTACAAGTTATTCGCTCATTTGGTGCAAGTTCCTTACAATTCAGCCATTGTTTAATCTTAAAAATGAACACATGGTTCATTGAGTTACAACAAGAGCAATTACATAAGTATTAAATGCCAGGCCTTGGTATAAAACTAAACAGGACAAGTCTTATTCCTAACAGGGACATAAAACAAAAAAGCACCACAATACAAAAATAGCACAATGACAGGAACTATACACTGCTTCCAAAAAAAGAAAAAAAGGGAACAATCATCTCAGTCAAATACCAACCCAATTAAGCTTCAGGGATCATCACTGTACTGTCAGGAAGTATTGGCAATTGTGAACTCTCACCTGCTTTGGTCACTTTAATTTGCACAACAGACACACTGGAGCTGCAGCAGCATAGCAATTCCCAATAAGGTAATGGTTTTGGGAGTGGTAGCCACAGACAATTGCTCTCATCCTTCCAGACCAACCATTCTCTAGCTTTGCATTGTGCTAGTGTTGTCACTACTGGTAGCATGAGCTAGTACCTTTAGTTGATTCAGGCTGTACAGATATCCAACTCTTCCAAGACAGCACATCCATACAGGCTGTCACAAGAAGGTCTGCCACATCTTTCAGTAGTCTCAAGAACATGAAGGGTATGAACCCAGTGGCAGGACCAGTACCTACCTACTCCTGTGTAGGGAGGAACACTGCCAGAGCCCTACAAAACATCCTTCAGCTGGATACTGGTGTGCATATATTTGACCAAATTGTCAGAAAGACGAGAGTGGCATGAAGGCCCTGAGCTCACAGCCCACTCCCATGCAGCTTGACAGGCATCTGCCAACTAATCAGGAGCATGCTCTGACATCAGGAGAGCATACAAGCACATTGAGGCCATACACACAATGGAGTGGCATTATGAGATACCATGATATTCACCCAAGTTGCATCTGCCTGGGATTTCAGTTTGAGTTTGATTTTCAGTGTTAATCCAGCCCTCAAAAAGGGATGGTGATTTTTGGTTTCCATCAACTGCTGTAAATTTGTGAAGACTAAATTGTGTAATTTAAGACTTTCCACCGGATTTTCTTTAGCAGTATACATGGAATGCTGTTTTGTATGCAAGCACATCAAAAACAGGAAATGGATGCTACAAGATAGGAATGGTAATCTGTCATTTTAATACAAATAAGCAATAGCCAAGGAAGTTGTATCCAAAACAAGTTAAAGCACACAACGACCAACTCAAAAACTAACATTTGATTCTGCACCACCTAGAAACACTTTAGTCTTTAACAAGAATGTCATGAGTGGCCTTCACGTGGAGGGCTACAGCTTTCTAGTACAAAATTACAGACAACAGTTCATGGGAGGGGCACTAAAAGCGGTCAAAATACTTGATCTGAACATTTTGCTTATTAATTCCCAATTTAAGTGTGTGGTGTGCAACATTGCCCGAAATTCTAGCGGCGAGTGTTCAGCGGTAATCAGTCACTACACAATCATCCTTTTACACCCAAAAGTACTCATTTAACGTTGCCTATTAAAAACGGGTTTGAGCTCTACCATACAGATTTACTTGAATACACACACGCTGGGTAAACGACTCCTATATGCCTGCTCCGAATTAATAACCGCTGCAGCTTGGCTTTGAACAAGGAGTAATGCCTTATTAGCATGTCGGTTAGAACTAATACAGCTAAAACAAGGTGTGCTGGAAGTGCAGATGGCTCTTGATTGCGTCCAGCATAACCGCACAAGATCACTCGCGCTCGACGTGGTCCCGAATACCGCCACCTACAGTGAGCCGATACACGTGCATACCACGCGCCAAACAAAATGGACCGTGGCACTTTTGTTTGTGCTGAAAAAGATAGATAAAAGATCATTAAAAAAAAAAAAAAAAAAACCACCACACACACCACTTTCCAGCTCATCAAAACTCGAATACTCAAAAGCAAAACGCAACAAACCCGGACAGCCAATACATGCGGAGCGCCTCAGCCAGTCAACACAGACTACCCAGAACAACTTAAAAGCAATTTGTCACCAAATAAACTCCTGAATAATAAGATATATTAGCTTAGAATACGTCCATGTGTATATGTCTACCAAAGTTTAAATCCGTTAATACTGCACATTTTCAGTAGAGGCTTGATGCCCTTTTACACCTTTTAGAATGGCTGCTCGTCAGCGGCACTTACCCTTCCTCGGCCATTGTAGATTAGTGGTGGATGTTGTCACGAAATCGCTGTAATATAAACACATACCAAGAGGTTGATTAGTGGCCATTTCAGATTGTGTTGTTTAATTGGGCTAAACAGCAGGATGAAGAAGATTTGGCGCAGATGTGGACACGGGCTACAAAACTTACCCAGGTCGTCTGTACAGCGACGCAAAAAGAGACCGAACCTTGCCGACGTCATATTTTAAAGCCTGAACACGAAGGCCCCCTAATGTGGCTAGCCTCGGCTATGCCTGTTGGAAAAAAAATATCCCTTAGCTGCGTTTCGTTAACGTAAAACGAATGTGTGATAATTTATCGAACATGCATCCAACAATTTTCTGAACCACCACGGGCTAAAAGCGATGGTTTTATACGCAGTGAATTTCTGATCATATTCAGGCATATGGACAGCGCACGTGCAGCTTTAGCACGAGTGAGCTTTTAAGGTGAAGTCGATGTTTGTTTCCTAGCTGGTCCAGTTATTTTATAAATAAGCAGAACTTAAAAACACACCTCCACTTATTTCAAACACTTATTTTTGGAGAAATTTAGCTAGAATGTGAGAGAAAACGTATTACCGTATTTTAGTTTACGTTCTACACAAACGTTCACAATTCCGATGAAATCCGCATAATAAGGAAGGGCTACTCTACCCTGAGCTGCATTACTAATCCTTGGAGGCTCAGGTTTTCAATGCAATCAGCCTCATTCATACGAGTTAACTCCTGTCTATAATTAAGGTCTAATTTAATTGAACTTGATTGTTACCCATCGTGTTAGCATAAGAAAACACCTGAATGTAATTTCTTTGTATAAGAAAACAAAAACAAATTCAAAACCTTTTAACAAATACATCAAGGAAAGAAACCCACAGTACACATACATAAAGGATGGAAAATAAGCTTGCATTGCCGACGGTGTCTAAAATAATATAAATGACAAATTTGAGATATACCAGGAGGAGTGGTGGTTTCCTCCAACTACGAGAATTGGAGATGTTTCACTGATTTGTGTAAATTGAATCGGTTTACTTTGAATTTATTGTCATAAGGGCTGTAGTACTGTACAACGAAGCACTTTCTTGATTGATGGGTCACACAGAAATAAACATAAAAAATTCCAACCTTCAGCATCCTTACATTGAACCTGCTTACTCCACTTAAGGATCACAGGTAGCTAGGGCTCATCGACGGAGCAACGTGAGCAAGGCTGGCTGAAGCCAGGCAGCCCTTCTTCACACAAAGAGTTGTGGAAATGTGGAACAAACTACTGAGCCATGTAGGTAAAGCAGAAACCTTGACAATCTTTAAGAAGTATCTGGATGAGATGTAACCACTTAACTATTAGCTAAATAAAAAAAAGCTTGATTGCCATAATGGGTTTCCTGTTGTTTTTGGACTTCTTATGTATGTTATGTTCTCATCTTCTGGAGTGATGAGACAATGATAAGAGTATCTGTAGTTGCAATAGTCAAGCAGTTCAAGGCAAGAATCAACCTTGGACAAGGCAGCAGTCCGCAGCACTGTGTACACCTCATATGCTCACAATTCACTCAACTGGGCCCATTTAAAGACACCAGTTAACATGCTGCAGCTTGTGTGTGTTAAGGATGTCGGATGAAAACTGGAATATGAAGAGAATACACCCACAAACATGGGGAGAATATGCAAACTCCACAGAGACAGTGACTGAGTCAAGATTCAAACCTCTCGATAAGGTGAGGTATGTCGTACTACTTTAAATATTTATTTGTGTATTTATTAAGAGAACAAGCAGATACACTTAGAGAAAGTTGAGTCAAAGACACAATACAATGATGCAAACATTATGTTCCAAAAATAGCCCAGTCTGATGTAGCTCATCATACTTTAGGACAGGAGAAAGGGATTAGCAGGGTCCAGAATGCTTATGTTGGAGTAAAATTTGTTAATTGTTGCTGAATTCTAAAAAGACATCTTGAACTATTGGTCACAAAGATAATTTCATTTTTTTCTATTTATAACAAAAAAAAGTTTTGGGGAACAGGTTAGAATTATTTGGTTAAGCAAAATGAAACTTGATACAACTAACATGGTGTTATATCAGAATAGGTTTTTCATTGCATAATATTATCCTTTCTGGTGTTTCTGCGAATACTGTACTATATTGGTGTGAGGGAGTATTGGGAGTGGTTTTAGTTCCAAGAGACATCTGTGTAGACACAGATTTTAACCCAAAATGGGTTAAATGAAAGCTTGTAGAATGTTTAAGAAAATGAATAACTATTAGTATTTCAGTTCACAAAAATGTTTTTGGTTGGCACACTGACATTCCTAGAATGTTGTATGTGATACTTAGTGAAGGAAATTGTGTTTTAAACAAAGGGAAATTAAATATACTATATATGGAACATACATTTATAAAAGTTTAAGAAATATATAAATGACTAAAAGAAGAAATTAAGAAAACAAGAATGAGTTAAAGCAGTAAGAGTATTGTCTGGATTTGGTTTTTAAGGAGTTGCAGGAAAGATGAAGCTCATCTCAGCAGCACTTGGCACGAGCAGGAAAGAATAGTGCAAGAAATGTCAGTCGTTTTTAAGGTTACACAGAAAATATTTATTAGTTCCAAAAATTAACATGCAATATTCAAATGCATCACCTTACACCTATTTACAAAGGACAGGCGTGTCTACATTTGTTTCTGGAAGGCCACCATGGCTGCTGGTTTTCATTAGAACCAGGCGCTCAGTGAGTGTCATCCTTCCATTAATATACAGACCTCCATTTAGTTCTTGTTTTACTGTGGATTCAAATACAGCCTGTAATGCCTTCTTAGCACAAATATAAACATTTCATAAGCCAATACTGTATTTGAAGTGTTCCAAATGCTTATAAAGAGTCCAATTCCTTATTTCTGATTAGGCCGAAAATCACTCGGGCAGTTTTTGTTTATTTGCTAAAAGTGTCACCTATGTTTAAAGCTTGCAGTTGAATATTACAAAGTACGTGCAATTGCTTTTGAAGGTGATTCAAGCATATAAGTTTGTTGTTGTTATGGTGTAGACCGGGGAGTGAAATGTCCTGGAGAGACGCAGTGGCTACAGGTTTTCATTCCAACCCAGTTGCTTAATTATAAACCAATCCTTGTCATTCTCAAACCTTATTTAATTTTATGGCTTGTTAGTCTGCAATGTAAGGTTCTTATATCATAGATTTTTGTCCTTTCCAAGGATATCATCAAAATGATTTGAAGCTTAAAACAGATCATTTTCACTCTGTCACATTGTCTATTAAGTGTTTTAGTAAATCAAACCGTGCATGATGTACACACACAGAGATGTAAATCGAAACAAGCTAGATGATGAACTGCTGACTTCTTTGTCATTTACATCTTATTGCTAATAAGGAGCCATTAAAACAGTGACTGCAGCTGTTTAAGACTGAAATAAGCAATTAAGGGTGGGGAGCCTTAGCAAGTGAGACCACTAAAATGAAGCATCAAACTGTCACTTAAGCAATAAGTAGTTCATCGGCAGTAATTGACTTCTCATTAAGAAGCTGGGTTGGAAGAAAAACCTGCAGCCACTGCGGCTCTGCAGGACCGACATTGCCCACCCCTGGTGTAGACCATCATGGTATGTTTTACAATGCAAACAATAAAATCATAATGTAAGAATGCAATGAACGCACAAAATGTAAAACAAGATGAAGTGTTGCATGATCAATACAATATAAAGCGTGAAGCAAAGACCCAGGAAAATTAAATATAAAAATGACAAAACAGAATACTACACAATATGACCAGGAAAAACAGCTTTAAAATGCATCACAAAAAGCTTTTGTCTTCATTATTAGATGTAATGTTCTACCTAAAGATCCTTTACTTAAGGGCAAACTAAAGACTACAGAGATAAGGTGTTTTAAAAATGCAAAAAACATAAGAGAGGTGTGTATCATAGCTTGGGAACACAAAAAGAACATCTTAGGTGATTTATACACTTATTTAGGGTTGTCAGGGATGCCAGGGGCAACGACCCGGCCGGGACGCTGTGAGGGACCGGATGTGGGTCTGCGCCCACCCTGGATCACGTGGGGGCCGCCATCCTGGTTGCTTTGGGGGCCATGGGTTGAGGACATGGAAGCCCCGCCCTGTAGGGGCCCGTGGTCACCGCCAGGAGGCGCCCCAATGCCTTGGGGACCTGTTACCTCAGCACTTCCGCCACACCAGGAAGTGCTGGGGAGAAGAATTAAAAGGACACCCGGAGAGCTGCCGGGAGAACAGCCGGCACTTCCGCCATGCTGGGGCGTGGCCAACGGGGGAGTGTCGGAAACACCTGGAGCTCATCCGGGACATGGATAAAAGGGGCCGTCTCCCTTCATTCAGGGCTGGAGTCGGGTGGAAGCAGGACGAGGCAGAAGAGAGTGTGGAGGCGGCCCGAAGAAAGGCATTTTGTGGCCAGGACTGTGTCTTAGTGACCTAATTATTGTAAATAATTGTAAATAAATATGTGTGGTGGTGATGTACAACATGTCTGCCTGTCTGTGTCCGGGTCGGCTCCACAGGGTACACAGGTATTTGCCTGAAAATTGGTATTTTCTGATAAAATGCCAATCTAGGAAATACAGTTGCATACATGAAATACAGTGAAAAGTGTTAAAATCTATTCTACTTGCCGAGATTTCATTTCATTTTCATTTCATTTGAGATTCTCAGGAGAGCTTCACCCTCCACATGTGCAAGGTAGTGATTCTATCTGGCTGGAGTTCACTGTGAAAAAAATAAAATAAAATGCAATAATGTGATTTAAAGTCTGTCATTAAGCAGTCACATTTCCACTCTTTTTTAACACAAAGTTCCTTCACTTGATAAATTGTATGATGTTCTCGAAAGACCACTTCATTCATTTCAAACAGGACTGACTACTGTCAGGCTATTCAAATTTTTTGCTTCCTGCTGTATGGTCGTTTCAACACACAGACCTTAGCAATGAACTAGAACTATAATGTACGTTCTGCAGGGTGCATATCGCAATTACAAGACCCAGGGTTGCTTTAAATGCTAAGAGAAGAGCCTCTAGCTAATGGGCATTTAGACTCTGACAAGCTCTACCAGCAAATATTTGGAAGGCCTTTTCAGTCTCAGCATTTAAATCAAACCTGAAGACTTATTATTTTAGAAATGTAAATCTAGTAGAAATCTAATAAAATTCACAACTACAATGTGTTATTCACATACTGTTCAAATTGTTCTTTGAGTAGCTTTCAGTTCATTCAAAATATTGAAAATCATTACTAGAACTTTAGTTTTTACATCTTTACATTGGCTTCTAGTTAAATTTAGGGACAACTTTAAAATAATTTTTCTTCCTGTCAAAAAACAAAGCAAACAACAAGATGAGGATTTAGGTCCCAGAACATTACAAATTTAATTTGGTTGTCTGGAGGACGAACAAAGAAGGAAATTTTGCAGTACAATAGGATGGTGTCTACCCACAAAAAATCCTTTAGAGATGCAAAGCTACATTTTTTTGTGAAACTGGGTCAAGAATGAACACCAGCCTCTGATGGTGCATACATTGATATAATGGCTGGTACAGGAGAGGAGGGGCTTATGACATTACAGAGATGGCCTCACCAGTCTTCTAGAGGTTTCTCCTCCTCCTTTCTGAAGATACAAAGAGACAAACAGAAAACTGGTTAGCGAAGGTGTCACACTCTTATCCTTCCTTGTATTTTATTTTGAACCAAAACCTGTAAAATGCTCCCAATGGTCACGTGTTTGACATGACTTCCCACTAGCTCAGCCTGGATGTCAAGGAATCCACAGGTGAAGGATGGAATGATCTCCTTGTGTGCAGCCATCCATTATAAGGGGGCATAATCAGGAACCAATGTGAACTAACATCCCATTAAGAATAATTCAATTTAGAGATGTCCCATTTCATTGAAAAGCACTTCCCACTCCACCACCACACACTTTCTCTTAGTCAAGCAATTTCCAGCTCAGGTGCAGCATGAGATACTCAGAACAATCAATCCTCTGACTTAACATGGTGCCAAGACTAGTCTCTGAGATGCCAATCTGGAGGGTAAAAGGGAAAAAAATTAGATGAGATCAAAAGAAGTGCTGCAGTCAGAGCATATTTTAAGCCAAGACATTTTCCGCTTTGACATGCCAGACCACTTTATGGGAGGACTGTTTGCTTGTTAGATTTGTTAAAGGAGCAGCCCTTTAAAAGGGGCAGGAATGAACCTCCAATAACCTGCTGGTCCAGAAAAAGCCTGCACTTGCCTTCAGTTTGGGGTGGAGGCTGGTTCTATATGCCTGATATTTTGGACCACTTGACCCACCACATCAGTTAGTCCAAATTGACATTGCTTTGGATTGATATGTAATCTGGCTTGTTGGAAGATTTTAAATACCTCTGAAACCTAATATAGAAGTTCTTCCCAGGCATCGGGTAGGAGTCAAACTGGGAAACTTGGTTGATTTTTCGGAAATCATGACAAAATCAGCAAGTTTCATTGAGCTTAGGACCTAACACAATAGGACTTGACCTGGTATTTTCTTTTATTTTAACTCATAAGTCTAACATTTTTTGGACTTCCGGTTCAACTTCTGCACGTTTATTCTTCGGGGTACAGTAAGGTTGCTCTCCTTCAATGACTCAGTGGTGATGTTGTGGAAGATAAGAGAGGTTAGTTCTGCCTTTGTATCGACAACTTCAGCTACCAGTGCAATGATCTGTTTCATTTTCTCCTTTTGGACAGAGTAAATGTTTCTCTGAAATTAAGTAAATCAGATTCTGAGAAGAAAGGCTTGGTATTCACCATGTAAGGTGTGGCCTGCTGTTTGGTCCTTCCACAGCTTTAGTTTATTCATCTCTATATATAATCTTCATTTGGATCTTGATCTTTGTTTCTCCGCGAATGAATTAGAAGAAGAAGAAGCACTAGATGGCAGTAGAGAGACAGCTAACACATAGGCATTGCATTAAACACAGACATTCAAACTAAACAAATTGTTGTGCTTTAAATTAACTAAAGAGATCTTCATTTAGATCTTGATCTTTGTTTGTCCGCGAATTCCACGCATGCGTAGATCACCTTCCAGTTTAGTACGTTGTTGTTACTCACAGATGTCAACAATGTGCCGGAATAACGAAAGGGGTGGTGGACAGTGTTACGCTGGTTAGCTCCTGAGGCCTGGTTAGAGAATGAGATTGCCGAAGATAAAAGGTACGTGCCTACGTAACATATGAATGAAAGAAAGACAGTGGGTAAAATGAATGACAACGTAACAGCACATTCCGGAAATTATTATTGTTACGTTGTAGCCGGCGAGTGCTGCGCGTCTCACAGTTGTACCGTGGCTTGCTCACATGTCAGTGAAGTGATCCCTATTTATGCTTTAAAGAGCCTGGATACCTATGTGTCCTCCTTTTATAACCATTGCTCCGTGTATATTGCCTTACTCTTTGGATTGCCACAAAGCAACCTGCAAGATTGGAGAAAGGTTGAGAAGAGATCGTGAGAGGAAATGACAGCGTCATGAAAACGAGACGGACTGTGAACGGACAGAAGCAGAAATGCTCCTACACCACCACATAATTACGATTCGGACAGTGATTCTGAGTAGGCTGTTCCTATCGAATCAATATCCAAGGGATTTCTTTTGTAATTTTGTTTCCCTTTTAAAAAATCATAATGCTGTGCGACGAAGGGCCCAGTTCACGACTGGCAGCCGCGTTTAAACAGGAAGCCCTTCACAGACAACTTTAACACGCGCAACGTAGTTGGGCGCACATGGCTAGTATGATATATTCTTTCTGCCAGATGGCAGCTAGGCTGTTTCATGACATAATCTACTAAAGCCCTTCACTCTTTAATTAAATGTAGTCCCTGCCAGTGAATCATAAATTAAGTGCATGGAATTAATGAATGGTTGCTTTCTTATCATATAGGAGAGTCTATGTATGCTGAGCAGAATTAAGATGTCCCTGGACAAGTGGTCATATTTTTTAAACCACTCACACAATTGCACTACATATTTTAACTAGCAAAATACCCGCGCTTCGCAGCGGCGAAGTACTGCATTAAAATGTTTATTAAGAAGAAAATGTAATCTTTTTAAACTGTGGGAAAATATGCCAATAATTATTTGTTAAGGATCTCTTTGTATACCACGTTGTCAGTTCGGCCCTCCGGTTGTAACATGACCAAGCTGTGCGCTGAGCTTACTCTTGAGCATGCAACGTACAGTTGGCCATGTGAACAGTAATCTTGTCTCAGATCTCACAGCTTGGATTGCTGCTGTCATAATCAGTTTGAGGTTCATGGTTTGTTTCAATTACGACAGTATTTGCAGGACTTGTGTTGAAGTGACTTTCGGCATCTGTCAAGCGTTGTAAGCTTACAACCGGTTTCATCGATAACTTCACATCCAGCTTTTGAGAGTTTAAACATTCATAAACATCAAAGTGTCCACTACTGAAATCGTCACCTGTGAATCTAAGATGTTTAAGAGGCATTGGCGGTTGTCGAAAGGTGTAAAATATTTGCCCATTTCGGTACACTTGAAAGCACCAACCGAACAATTCAGCGGCAGCCATCAACTCACATGCAGAACCATAGGTGAAGGGCTTAAGCATTTCACTGTTCTAGTGCTCCTGTGTAGTATAATTATCTCCTGTACCGTCATCAGTCCACACCTTGAACCTGTCCCAGTCATTCAATACATAAGACACAATGTTCTTCCGGATATCAAGAGTGAGCCTGATATGGCCGTGCAATATGTAACACAGAGAATGGAAAAGGTATGTGCCATCTCCGGGCATGGAAACCACTCGGTAAGTGACAGTTCTTTGATCGATGGTGATTACCTCGATAGACATGGTAATGGGGGTTGGAATGATGAAGGAAATGGGTACCTGAGTAATGTAAAGTAAGTGTAAAATACCTACACAATAACTATAATTGTAATAAACAAACAATAAAACAGCGGAGAAGCCGTGGATTAAACAAAAAGGCTGTAGTTATCAGCAGGGAGACGTGAATCCCGTGGCGAAGCAAGGAAGGGAATGTAGAGACTGGAGCGACGGACAGCCTTATATAGGCAGGCAGCCAACAACGTGGGAGGTGTTGGGATGGGGGACCCAACGCCGCCTCACATGGTGACCAAGCTGCAGGCTATGGACGTATATATGTACGTAGGTAGGATTCAGTTAGCGTTGGGAACCCGAGTACCAAATTTCTTGAAGATGGGCCCATAAGTAACAAAGACTGTTGAAAAGTTCAATATGGCGGCCGACAGTGGCATCATACCACCGAAATAAGTACGTACATTGGTTTCGGTTAGTGCAGGGAAGCCGCCTACCAAATTTCGAGAAGATGGGGCCATAAATAAGAAAGTTCAACATGGCGGACGTTGTTGACCGTTATGACCGTTACGCGTAGAATTTCGAAATGAAACCTACTTAACTTTTGTAAGTAAGCTGTAAGGAATGAGCCTGCCAAATTTCAGTCTTCTACCTATACGGGAAGTTGGAGAATTAGTGATGTTGGAAAATTCAATATGGCGGCTGACAGTGGCATCATACCACCGAAATAAGTACGTACATTGGTTTTGGTTAGCTCAGGGAAGCCACCTACCAAATTTCGTGAAGATGGGGCCGTAAATAAGAAAGTTCAACATGGCGGACGTTGTTGACCGTTATGACCGTTACGCGTAGAATTTCGAAATGAAACCTGCTTAACTTTTGTAAGTAAGCTGTAAGGAATGGGCCTACCAAATTTCAGCCTTCTACCTACACGGGAAGTTTGAGAATTAGTGACGTTGGAAAGTTCAATATGGCGGCTGACAGTAGCATCATACCACCGAAATAAGTATGTACATTGGTTTCGGTTAGCGCAGGGAAGCTGCCTACCAAATTTCGTGAAGATGGGGCCATGAATAAGAAAGTTCAAT
>JANRMT010062791.1:80294178-80326548 GCA_026402145.1 Polypterus bichir lapradei | reverse complement strand
GTTACGTGTAGAATTTCGAAATGAAACCTGCTTAACTTTTGTAAGTAAGCTGTAAGGAATGAGCCTGCCAAATTTCAGCTTTCTACCTACATGGGAAGTTGGAGAATTAGTGATGAGTCAGTCAGTCAGTGAGGGCTTTGCCTTTTATTATTATAGATATATTAATGGGTTGGAATTCCTGGTCCTCTCAGGCTTCCTTGACCAAGTCAAAAATACCCCTTGGCTGTCTCCTGCAAAGAGGCATAAATGACAAAAACCCAGGAAGAGGTTTGTGGCAACTCTCTATGTGCAAAAAGTATGGGAGGAATTAGTTGATTTTAATCTCTCCCATCTTCACATAGTACTTTCTTTAATATCCTTTTCAAACATTCAACCAAACCATCCATTTATAGATGATAAACAGATGTTTTATGTGTAGGAGTTTCGTGACTTCTTAAACGATTTGGATGTAAATGGTGTTTCTAATCTGTAAGGATTTTATTGGGGACTCTGACCTCTGTAAACACCCCTATGTCTTCCTGGGTGACTTGGATGGTCTCTGGATATTGGGTGGTGTAATCAGTGAGGACAAGGATATACTTGTGGTCTTGGGCAGTAGGCTTGAGAGGTTCCACTATATCCATGCCTATATCCATGCCTAGACACTCCAATAGAATGTCAATATTTGGCAATGGCACCAGCAGCGTTTTCTTCTACAACACTACCAGTGAAACCTCAGCTGGTTATCAACACCCTGCCGACTTAAGTTTTTGTTTTCCTGTCCTCCCTGTCCATTTGACCATAATTTTTTGTTAAGCTGGACATTCCTTTCTGTCACATGTAACTCTTCTTTAGTTTTTACTTCTTACTTTCAGCCATTAATATTGCAAATCACCTTGTGCTACTTTCATGTATGTGCTATATAAACAAATGGAGTTGTTGTTACTTGTCAATGTTATAGTCATTTCCATCACTGCTATTTAGCCAGGTTTATTTTATTGCTATAATATCATAATGATATACAGCTTTTACTCACTTGTTTTATTTTTGATTCTCCAAGCATTCAAGCAAACAATGTTTAATATGTTATTATTTTACTGTTGCACTTTAACTTTGGTCTAGAAATTAATTTACTATGTAATTTGTTATTCTACTACTATCAAGTGAAGTTATATAAACACCTGGCCTGTCCAACCTGCCCCCATCCTCAACTGACCTACTCATACTCCTTTACAATACATTGGTACCCCTTCTATTCAAGAGTAACATATCATAACAGAACAGGTCCCATCTGCTCCAGAAGGAGCCCAAATATCCCATAAACCTATATAATTCTATCCTATACCAAGAATTGAGAACATACTATACTTGTTCTTGAAATGTTGTCAACTTATAAACTTTGATTCCTACTTCTGTTTACTATATGAATGGGCCAGCACAGTAGTGTAGTGGCAGCACTGCTGCCTTGCAATAAGAAGACTAGAGCTCCCATTCCAAATACTCCATGCATGGACTTTGCATGATATCTCCATGTCTTTGGGGGACTCTTCTTGCTGAATTGTTGCTAAATTGGCCTAAAAGTATTTGTGTGTGACTGTGTCTGTGTGTACGTTGGTAGTTACTAAGCATAAGATTAAGATGACATTTAATTTCAATTTGTTGTACAGGTGATGTTATTCCTGCTCGACATTTGCCTGACGTATCTCTACCAGTGCCTAACAGGTCAGCTGCAGAGTAGTTAGTTAGTGCCACCATTCATTGACGTTTCGGCCCTTACCCAGTATATCTCTCGTTTGGGGTGCACTGGCCAAATGGGGATGTCTCCCCACCACTCCCAACAACTGACCTTACTGTCGGGTTAAACCCCATAAACAACCAGTAGCTAGCCTTCTCCGCATCCTCTGCCAGCAGTTTCATTTCCTGCTGTAGGTTGGTACCAGTCATACCTGTAGCCCGCAGGAGCCAGATTACCAATTTACTCATGATGCCCTGCATAAGACTTCGACTGGGTAGATGGATGTAACCCAGCCTACCTCTTTGCACTATGCTGCCAACTCAGAGTACTTGAGGTGCTTGTACTCATGTGCTACTGGTAGTCCCTCCTCCCAGGAGATGATAAGTTCAATGATGAGGACTTTCTTGGCAGCTGTAGACCACATTACAACATCTGGGCTTAATGATGGATGAGTGATAACTGATGGAAACACCAGCTGCTTACCCTAGTCCACCCTAAACTCCAATGCTCTCCCAGGGATCAGCACTGACTGCGACTTTCCTGCTACTCTTTTTGGTTGAGTCTCACCTTGTTTAACAAATACGATGCCTGGCCAATGGAGTTCTGAAGCGTTATTTGCTACCACCCTGCACCTTTGTAATAACTCAATCAACTTTCTCAATACCAGGTTATGCCGCCACCTTAGTGCCCCTGTGTCAATGCAACCTTGACAAGATGTGCTGGACAGCTGTATTGTTGTTGTTACACAGTGAGCTCTTCTTCTCACTCCCAAACCATGGAATGAAGTTCCTAGAACAAGGCAGAGTGTCGCCCTTATCAGGAAGCTCAGCCGTGTCTTTCAGATGTCTGCCCAGCTGACAACACTAGCTGTTGTGACAGATTAGGGTTTTCTCGCACCCTTGTACCCTCAGACCAGACGTCAGACACCAGGTAAAAGTCCAAAAGATGAATATGTATTATAATAATAAGTGCACAAAGCACCCTCCACTCCCAAATACTCCAATAACAATCACAATAATCAAATCCTCCAATCTCCCAGACGCTTAGCCACCCTGCCTCCCAACTCAGCTCATTCGTCTGGGATTTCCCATAGTCCTTTATACTCCTTGACCCGGAAGTGTTTGAGCCCTCAGTCCATGTGATTATCCAACACTTCCGGGTCGGTTAATTCTCTTTTTCTTCAGCCCGGAAGTATATCATTCCTTCTTTTTCCGCAATCGTGAATTACTTTCGGGCTATAAGGAAAGTATAAGTCCCTTGGCCTCCCTGCAGCGTCCTCCAGTTGGCCCCATGGTATCCAGCAAGGTTGTGGTGAAAGACTCCAAGTTCTATGATGCCCTGCTGGAATTCGGGGCCCTTTCATGTTGCAGGGATGGCTCCATCTGGCGGTTTGGGGGTGTTGGCTGGGATACATGGCCGGCAATCCCTCACACTGTATAGGACTCCCATCTCCCAGGACTGCCTTAATGAGGTAGTGCTCATGCTCCACCCATGTAACCTCCTCCAAAACCATCATTTTTCTGTGCTCCTTTGTGGGCTTACTCCATACCAGTGTAGATTCACCTCCTCCCAGTCCTACTCAGCTATCTTGTACTTTCCCGAGGACTTCTTGTGTTGCAACCTACTGATGACAAGGCCAGCCTTGGTCTTGTCATTGCCAACAATCATGTAAAGAGTTAATTCACCTTACTCAATGAAGTGTGTTCTTATCGACTTATTTTAAATGGAAGCTGACATAACTCAAAAAGCTAGTTGCAAACTGTTGATTATTTTTTTTGTTCACCTGAAACATTTGTTTTTAGAGTGTATAATATTAATAAGATACCCTACAGATTAGCAAATTTTCATGAGCAGATGCTTTTTTTTGCTTGATCCATAATTTACTCATATAACTTATCACCTCATAGATGTTTTATATGGAATAATTTTGATATTTTATTTCAAAATAAATCTCTTTTTAGTAGCTGGTTCATTCAGAAGGTTTTGTTAGTTATCCAGTTACTCAATTAGAAGATACTCTTTTAAGATATGGAGAATTAGAATTATTATCTACTTATCATTTTTCAATTGCCAAAAAAGAGTTATCTTCTTAGAAATGATATCCCTCAAATTGTAATCATCCTTTTAAGCAGCATCTACTTGCTAGTCTTCTAGTCTGCATTTATTAAAACGAAGTGAAACTTAAATAGGGAAAATGTTTTCTCTCTCATCTCTTATTAGAAAATTGAAATCTCTTTTTCAAAGCAACATGGTAACCATTCCCTATGTATGTCTCACTGGGAAATTTTTTTGTGTAGATATTGCTTGGAAGAAAGTATGGACCATACCATATAAATATCTAATTACAAGCAATGTTAGAGAAATTGGTTTGGAGTTACACCATAGGTATTATCATACTGAAAACCTACATTATCAATTTAAAAAAAATATTAACCCAAATTATTCCTTTTGTAATACCTGCATAGAAACTGCTTTATATTTACAGCATTTTAGACTTCTTCCTACACTCAGGTATTTCAGAAAGATTCTTCTAGGTTTGTCAAAAGAAAGGTTACTCAAAATTTCTATTGGAAATTCTATTGATTTTTAAGTTTAAAAGATGTAAAGAGAAAGAATATTATCTAATTGATCTTTTTATTAATTGCATTCTCAAAATTGTTTATGCATAAATATGTTATCAATCAGAAACTTTGTTATCTTATATTCAAAAATGAAGTTACATTGTATATTAAGACCATTTCAACTTCAAACAACTTTGAAATTTTAAAAAAACTTTATGCATTTGTAAAGTTTGATTTTTCTTTAATATCCTATAATAATAATAATAATAATAATAATAATAATAAATTTTATTTATATAGCACCTTTCCCATACTCTAATGTACCCCTGACAATTTATCTATTTGTTGTTTTGTTCTCTGTTACTGTATTTATATTTGTATCACAATTAACTAATAACAAACTTCATAAATTCTGCTTGTCAGCAAGCTGTATGAATAACTATGAGTGCGGGCCATTAGCCTGAAAAACCTTACAGTACTAGACATTCAGTGATGTTACTTATATGGGAGGAATTATTATTGTTATTTCATAATTGCCATTACTAGTGTATAAATGGATTTAAATAATTGCATTTAAACGATTTGGCAAAATCTGTTGTATGTAAACGATACTCTTTTAAACGTTATTGGTTTTTTTATCAGAAAACCCGGTTTCCACGTCTACCTGCATTAGTTTAAATGGCACTTTTGCCACTCGCAATGTGGCGGATGCGCTGACGTATCGTGTCGACTGGACAACACAGTGAATGCGGCGTCTGTCTATACTGTATATGTATATGCCGCGGTCTGCAGTTACACTCTGCTTGATTTTACTAACCTGGTCAATAAAGGACTTCTGAGGGCACTGAACTACTGTATCTCGACATGAATACAGGCAAAATGAAAGCATGATTACAGCCTTCAATTGGTTTTGCCTCTTTTTTGACATTTAAATGGCAGCCTTTTCAATTGCTAAAGTGTGCCTATTATTTTTGGTATTCGATAAACAATTGTCTTTGTGTTAAATTTTTATTGATAAAATGAATAAGGAACACAGTAAAAGGAAACCAACCATAATAACTGATTTTTGGGCTATGTAAGAACACAAACAATATCATACTCTCCCAAAACGGGAGACTGCTAATTAAACACAAACACACCACGAGAAAAAAAGAGTCGGGTAAACTCCCAAATATCTCCAATATCATCCACTTGCAGAGGCACAGCACCATACGTCACCGCAGTTCTAGACCCGCAGTTACAGACCCGGAAGTGGCGTCACCTTCGTTTCAGGACTGACTTCGTAAAGTTACTTTTGGAAGGTTTCGGCAGGTCTCGGCAAAGCCCGGCAAGTAACGTCGGGTCAAGGACCCGTTCAGAAATTAAGCGATAAAAATGAGAAGGGATAAACCGTACATCAAACCAAATAATACGCATCATTGTGAAGTTCAGAGGGTTTCTGCCATCACATCGTGTCATACGTCAAACTAAACAATACGGATCATTTCTGTGAAATATTAATATTAACGTTTACGTTGTGTTCGGGTCTGTGGGAACCATTTAACATGTCGACAAAATTAAAATCATCGAGATCTGTGTTAATTGAAAATAGTTTTTTAGTTTACACTCATGAAATGAAGTATACAATATAATTATAATGTTTACACCACGTTAGAGTTTAGTAAAACGTTAATAATAAAAGAGATTACGTTTTCTAAAATGTATTATGCATGTGTGCAATATTGTTCTAAACAATTTAGAATTAACATTTAAGCCAATCTGATATTTTTAAATATGCAGGTGAAGAAAATGGCAATACATATTCTACACTGAATTATGTTATATATTAATTGCATTATATAGGAATGCTCTGGTTTTTGTCACTTATTATAAAAGATGGGCCATCAAAAGAAAAAAAAATAAAAATACTAATAAGAACACAATTTATTTATATAGCACCCTGCCCAGAATTCAGAAAGAACAACAGGACCAATACAACATTGGCTACAAATAATATCTTCACTAAATAAAGATAAATACAGGATATACAAAACATTCAAATAGAACAAAATACAATAATCCAGAATAAAATACAACATATAATACTACAAACAAATCTTGAACAAATAGCATAAATTGTGATAAAAATACAAACCCCGAGTACCTGGACAGGTAAAGGGGGTAAATTGAAAGAAGGGGCAGAATGTCAGGTCTGTTTAATGTCTTCCTAAACAAATGAGTTAAAAACAAATGAATGGAGTCAGCTGATGTCATTAATTTAGGGAGGTCAGTCCACAGTCAGGGCGCTATATAGAACTGAAGGCCCTGCTGTCACCCACAAAGTGCACGTTAGTGGGGGCACAGAATGAGAGGACCTTAGTGGGCAGGTCAGTAATAGAATTTGATATTCAATCCTGTAAGACACAGGGAGCAGTGAAGGTGCAGCAGGATGGCTGTGATGTGCTCGCTGTTGGTGGTTTGTGTCAGGATTTTTGCAGTTGAGTTTTGAATCACCTGCAGCAGTGATATAATATTAGAAGTGGCACCTGCCAGTAGTGACTTACAATGATCAATGCAGGATGTGATAAATGCAGGGACAAGTTTCTCAGCATTCGAAAAGGAGAGGAATGAGCAAACATAAGGAATGTGACACATTTATTAAGAATGTTTCTTAATGTGGCTTACATGGGTGAAATAAGAAAAGGAGGAATCAAAGTGACACTGAGATTCTTTGCAGTAAAAGAAGGTCTGATGAGATCATCACCAAGAATGGCTGAAGAAGGAGTTTGTTTTCTTAAGTTACACTTTAGTGCCACTTTGCAGGAGTTCAGTTATGCTGCAATTTAATTTTAAAGAGTTTTGCTCTATTCATGTTTTAATTTTAATTTAATTTCACTGAGGTAAGTTGTGAGCAGAGAAAGCTGTGATTAAGTGTCACTTTTAACACTGAAATAGATCTAAGCATCATCTGCATAAAAATGATAATCCAGTCCAAAGCTGCAAATAACTTGCTCAAGGGGAAGCACAGAGATACAGAAGAGCAGAGGATGTCATTTCATTAACAAAGGGAAGTCAGATGGAGGAACTCCTGTGAGAAATTAAGGCATGAGGGTTGCCCTGGACATGACATAAGCTGCATGGTCACAACGCCATATGCAATAACTTACTTTTACACAAACTGGGACAGCAGCTCCTCAAGAGGAAGGTAACAATGCTTAGGACAATAAGGAAAAATAAGCCAGAGCTCCCATCTCAACTGCTGGCCACACAGAATAGGCCAGTGAAGACCTTAAAGTTTGTCTAAACAAATGACACATCCTTGGTGCACAAAGTGATCTTCACAGAGATAGGAGATTCCATGGCCAGAAATGATAATGGACTATAATGCTACAAAAAGAGGAGTGGAGAATTTAGACAAAACTTTACGCTGGATGCTGGCCACAGGCAATTTTTTCAACATACTGAATATCTCAGAAAAAAATACTTTTGTCATCTCAACAACCCTGAACTGAGACTGGAACAGGGAGAAGGAGAGGAGCAGGGTAAACCATTGGTGACACCTCACATGCTACTGGGACAACATGTGCCAAAGACCCCAGCATGTACAGCCATTGTGTAGATTCAACAGTCCAATCCACAGGGGAACCAATGACGGCACCCGTAGTGTGTATGCATAATCAGTGTGTTTGTGTGTCTCACTGTGTTATTTTAGCCCGCTGAACTGTACAGTTATTAGAGTATTGTGTAGAAAATGAAAATATTTAGTTCTGCTTGATAAACAAATAGAATGTGATCTGAGGGTAAAGAGTAAACAAGTTATTTACATTGCTTGTTAAAATAAAGTAACCATCTGATTTAAAAAAAAAAGTCCCTCAATAGTACATACATAGCAAAAATGTAAAAATAAGTTGAGATTCAACACAATTATATTTCATGCTTCTCAAAGAGAAATTAAAGTACGATGTTTGTAAACCACTGCATTTGTGAAGGACTGAAGTGCGGGTCTATCTAAAACTGTCATTGAGTGTATTTCAGTAATTTATGTAGTGTCTTCTAAAACCACAATATTACATTAAAATATACTGCTCAAAAAAATTAAAGGAACCCTTATTAATCCGAGTATCGCATCAAATCAATGAAACTTGTGAGCTATTGATCTGGTCAGTGAAGTAGCAGAGGGGCTTGTTCATCAGTTTCAGCTGCTTTGGTGCACTAGAGGGGCAACAGTGAGACGACCCGCAAAACAGGAATGAATAGTTTAACAGATGGAGGGAGGCCACTGACATTTTTCCCTCCTCATCTGTTTTGTCACTCGTTTTGCATTTAGCTACGGTCAGTGTCACTACTGGTAGCATGAGGCCATACCTGGACCCTACAGAGCTGGCACAGGTAGTCCAACTTCTCCAGGATGGCAGACACATCAATATATAAAATGCCAGAAGGTTTGCTGTGTCTCCCAGCACAGTTTCAAGGGCACTGAGGAGATTCCAGGAGACAGGCAGTTACTCTAGGAGAACTGGACACGGCCCCTCGGAGAAGGTCCTTAACCCATCAGCAGGACCGAAGGAGCAGGATGAGCACTGCCAGAGCATACAAAATGATCTCCAGCAGGCAGACCACTGGTATGAATGTCTCTGAGCAAACAATCAGAAACAGACTTCATGAGGGTGGCCCGAGGGCCCGACATCCTCTAGTGGGCACCGTGGAGCTCAACTGGCATTTGCCATAGAATACCAGGATTGGCAGGTCCACCACTGGTGCCCTGTGCTTTTCACAGATGAGAGCAGGTTCATCCTGAGCACATGTGACAGACGTGAAAGGATCTGGAGAAGCCGCGGAGAACATAATGCTGCCTCTAACATCGTTCAGCATGACCAGTTTGGTGGTGGGTCAATGATGGTCAGACTAGGGAGGCATATCCATGGAGGGACGCACAGACCTCTACAGGCTAGACAACAGCACCTTGACTGCCATTATGTATCGGGATGAAATCCTTGGACCCATTGTCAGACCCTATATAGCTTATGTCATGTCCAGGGCAACCCTCATGCCTTAATTTATAATATAATAGTTAAGTTATCTTAATTTTATAATAATATAATCTTACATCACAGCTCCAGCTGATTCAAAACTCAACTGCAAGAGTCCTGACACAGACTGGCAACAGCGAGCACATCACAGCCATCCTGCTGCACCTTCACTGCTCCCTGTGTCTTACAGGACTGAATATCAAATTCTGTTCTTGACCTGCCCACTAAGGTCCTCTCATTCTGTGCCCCCACTAACCTGTACTCTGTGGGTGACAGCAGGGCCTTCAGTTCTATATAGCGCCCTGACTGTGGACTGACCTCCCTAAATTAATGACATCAACTGACTCCATTCATTTGTTTTTAACTCATTTGTTTAGGAAGACATTAAACAGACCTGACATTCTGCCCCTTCTTTCAGTTTACCCCCTTTATTTGTCCAGGTACTCGGGGTTTGCACTTTTATCACAATTTATGCTATTTGTTCAAGATTTTGATGTTGTAGTTTAGTCTGAATTATTGTATTTTATTCTATTTGAATGTTTTGTATATCCGGTATTTATCTTTATTTAGTGAGATATTATTTGTAGCCAATGTTATAACAGTCCTGTAGTTCTTTCTGAATTTTGGGCATAGGAAGGGTGCTATATAAATAAATCATGTTCTTATTAGTATTTTATTTTTTTTCTTTTGATGGCCCATCGTTTATAATTATAAGTGACAAAAACTAGAGAAGTTCTATATAATGCAATTAATATATAGCATAATTCAGTGTAGAATATGTATTGCCGTTTTCTTCATATACATGTTTAAAAATATTAGATATATTGCACACATGCCTAGTACATTTTAAAAAAACGTAATCACTTTTATTATAAAAGTTTTACTAAACTCTAACGTGGTGTAAACATTATAATTATATTGTATATTTCGTTTCATGAATGTAAACGAAAAACTATTTTCAATTAACACAGATCTTGATGATTTTAGTTTTGTCGACATGTTAAATGGTTCCCACAGACCCGAACACAACGTAAATGTTAATATTAATATTTCACAGAAACGATCCGTATTGTTTAGTTTGATGTATGACACGACGTGATGGCAGAAACCCTCTGAACATCACAATGATGCGTATTATTTGGTCTGATGTACTCTTTTTTCTTCTCGTTTTTATCGCTTAATTTCTGAACGGGTCATTGACCCGACGTTACTTTCCGGGCTTTGCTGAGACCTGCCGAAACCTTCCAAAAGTAACTTTACGAAGTCAGTCCTGAAACGACAGAGACGTCACTTCCGGGTCTGTAACTGCGGGTCTAGAACTGCGGTGACGTATGTTGCTGTGGCTCTGCAAGTGGATGCTTCTCTCTGCAGGTGGATAGGTATTGGGGAGCCGCGTGACACCGGTTTTCTGATGTTAAAGGTGCGTTTACCTAACTGCACTATCCATGGAAGACGACGAAATAGAAGCCGACAGCCCCGTGGGTCAGTTCTTTCAGCTCTTAATATTTAATTTTTCCCCCAGATACTCCGGAGCTGGTAACGCCGCTGTTTCAGTGGTGGTTACGCATTGATTTATAAAGTTGATCAAGGAAGACGTTTCGGCGGCGCATTCCACCGTACTTGATTTCTTTCCGCTGTTCCTATAATCTTATACTGGCAATAGTTTGTGTTGTTATTAAACATGGACGTTTAATGATGTATCGTCCGTATCAGAAAAGATGACATTCTATTAGTTTTAGTGGAATGATGTAATGTTCACGAAGATCTCATACTTCTTTAGGTAAGCATTCCTTCTGTCCCTGTCGCCAAAGTGACTAAGGAGTAAAAAAGCTATGAGTAGCGAGGAATGAGGTCTTAGGTTTTGGATGACAAACCACTGCGCTTTGATCAATATTTGGGTTCTGAATATAAATTAACTGAACTGAATCTCAAGGTTATTTATTCTGTGCTTAGAATTTGTGTACGCTTGCTACCAATTGATTATCGTAAGGCAAAGATCGATACGACCTGACATAAGGCACTTTATAGATTGAAGTGCACTTAAAACAAAGTAAACTTTTAATCTGCATTTAAATGTGGGGAAAACGAAATTATTCAAAGCAAAACTAAGCCGTCAATGTCATTGTTTTGGATTTCCGTAAACTTAGCAAGGTTTACTTACAGTAGCTCAATATACAAGTTGGATGTCATTATTGAATTCGCACTGTGTCTATTTTGGCACTTCCATGACAGCTTAAGACACCAAAAGTATTGGTTACAGAAAATGTACGCATCGAATTGAATAATTCCAATGCCCCTAATCAAAAGCACCTTTTTATATTGCAGTAGTTAGAAGCATCCGGTGGTCTTTCCCGGGTAAGTAATGTTAAGATCTAGTCATTTTGTCTGCTAGTCTGACTTCAGTCTCTTTGGATGTTTCAATTGTTCTGAGTCAGCAGGTGGAATTGGTGTTCAAACTGCAGCACACAGGAAAAAAAAAAACTTTGGGATCCCCAAGGTCAGAACTTTGGGTTCTAGTAGTCTATCATGCCTCTATGATCCTAGGGAGCAACTATGCCAGATTTAGTCCAGATTGGTCAAAGGCTGTAGGGATATATAGGGAACAAACAGACATTCCATTTTATACACAGATATAATGTAGATGTTTGTTATTCAAATTAATATTGTTGCTAATCTGCTATCTGATGCACAATGTATGTATATACAGTATTCAGTGAAACTTTCATGCTGTTTTTTGTTACCTGTGTTGGCCTGGTGCCTACCTTGTTTGTAATGCTGCAGAGTTAGGCTGCAACTTCCAATGAACCAGAAATGAAATTATGCAAGTTTAGTAAATAGATGGATTAATGGAGGTAACTACTTATATTTTCTAAAGTACAGTTTGAGTTTTTTTGTGTTTTGCAGAGTTGCATTAATTTTTAGTGCTGATTATGTGCCTGTGAACCATAATTTAATGATGCTTTAGTAAAGGATGGTGCAATGATAACTCTGCTGCCTTGCAACAAGCAGACCCAGGTACACCCTGCTTTGTACTTTTTGCATGCTGTCTCGGTGTCCATGTGGGTTTCCTCCATGTGTTCTGTTTTTCTCACAGCTCAAACACATTCAGTTTAGGTGAATTGGCATTGTTAAATTAGCCTTTGTGTGTGTCATTGTACCCTGTGATAGTCCGGCTCCTTGCACAGGGATTGTTCCTGCCTTGTCCAAACTGGGACAAACTCAGATTTTCTCACAACACCATCCTGGATAAGAAGATGGATGAATGCTTGGATGGTTCAGTAAACAGATGGATAAAGAGTTAACCATTTGTATTTTCTAAAGTACAGTATGGCTTTTATGTATTTAATTTTCAGTAAGAATCTTATTTTTTTACACATTCTTCATTTCTTAGTTCTTTCCAGATCTTGGTAAATGACTGCCACATGAGCATTATGCCAAGTCATCAGACATGTGCCCATCTTTACACACTCATAAAAGAGCTTACTATTACTTGTCAATCTAGCTTTACATATCATCCTATCGCAAGGTATTTTGCAGAATTCAGAATTACAAATCAAAGCAACAAAGTGCATTGCCAAATACAGTGAGGTTTAAAACTTTCATGAGTTAGAAAAATATCTGTTGGTATTCTAGAAAGTGAAAAAAACCTGTAAGATGCATTTAAATAAATACGGGTGCTTTTACATTTGGATCTGTCCCTGCTGACCAATACTAATAAAAGTGTATTTGTAAATAAAAAGAAGTAAGACCTACAGCTTTCTGTTTTCTTACAAACTTTGATCTATCCATTTTTTTCTATGTCTTTTTTTTTTTTCCCTGTGCAGCATTGTTTCTAAAAGCTTAACGTTACTAGAGCTCCTCAGAGTTCATATTTACACTGGTTTTGAAATAATGCATTGTGCAGCTGACAGAGCATGTAGAGGTAACTGCATGGCAACTGAAGCTAGGTTTTACTTTAACAGACATTCACAATGAGATTAGTGGAGAAATATATCTATAAAATGTGAAAATTCTCACCCAGGAGGATCGGTAAAATAATAAAGTGATTGCACAATCTTCCTTGCTATCATGTGTTGGTGTGTATGTTGTTCACTTATCACCCTGCCAGTTCAGCAGAAAACTGGGGAAGGCTGCATCTCACTGTTCACTACATTCATCATGGCAAGGAGCAAACACAACATTAAGTGATATTCTGTTTATGTTGAGCTAAGAAAAAGCATTTGAAATGAGTACATAGTTCTCTGCTGACAAGGACTGTAGCTGCCGTCTATTTCTGGTGAAATTACAATTTTCAGAAATGAAGTACATTATTTGAAAGATGGTAAAACATGAAAGTGCACTTGATAAACATTGTTTTTTTATTAACACATTTCAGACAGCAGTATTCTTTCATTTAGAAAGATTCAAGAATTAAGCTTGGCAAAGTATAACACCTTGGAAGCAAGAGTGACCACGGTCTTTACTGCACAGTTTTTAATTCAAAATCCATCAACCTAATTGTGCAAAATAACCTTTTACTCCTGCTTAATGACATTCAATATTTTTAAATTCTGCTTTGATATTTTTTAGTTATTTCATTTCAGAAACTTAGACTTATTTGGAGACAATGCATGCTTTTTTACTTTTGGTACGCTGGCCCTTTCTGTTCATTAGTAATCAATGTTTGCTATATGCTTGGCTTCTTGGCTTTACTTTCCAAACTTTGCAGTTAATTTATGCCGTGTGTGATTTGTTCAGAATATTAAACGAATGTCTGTTGGGTGTCATTACAAGCTATTTATGTATGGTTCTGGTTGTTGGAACAGGAAAAAGCTTTGTATAACACATTATGCTTCGGTGGGTGGCATGCTGCTTGCACTATGAAATACAGTGTGACCCCAGATTTTTTCAGTTGCACTGTATCTAAAAGACATATACTATAATCACTGTTAGTTCTCCTGGCTAACCTTCTTTAGATTGGTGTAGAGTTTTTGTGGACAGTGGTCTTATTTGATCAGAGAGGAGGAAAATATACCGGTAAGCTAGTAGACTTTAACAAGTTTAAACAATAGAGTACATTTGTAGTCAAAAAATGGTAAATACATAAAACCAAAAAGCAAATATTTAAAGAATTTATAATCGGCAGCAAAATCCCAACTCAGAGCCACAAGTAACTATGAGCCATGAGACTCACGATGTAACAATCAGTTTGCAAAAGTGTAAAAGCTGATACATTTCAGCAGTCTTTCATGATTTATAGAGTAATTCATATTAACAAGCAACATGCTTTTTGTAAAACTGTATAGTAATTTTAAGAAACAGCATTATCCTAAAAGGGCTTAATGTTCAAAAGCATTAGCATGCAGAATGTTTTCTCTATTAAGTAAAACTTTTGTTTAGGGTACATTCAAATACTATATAGCGTAAATAGCATGTTTAGACAAATGGTGCGTATCAAAAACCAAAAATGGGGCATAATTTATTTGCAGCATAAAATAAATATATGTTCTTAACTGAAGTGACTTTGTTGCATGCTTTCCTCATGCGTGGTCCATGAAATGAAAATACATTTGCACTGCTTTTTAATGATGTTCATTTTCTTTGAAGCTCTAAAGAAGAATTTGTCCATTGTGGATTTTGTTCTAGTTTTTATAAATGGCTCTTATACGTAGCATAGGCTGCTTTCTGTACTTATTAGTTAACCATATAACAAATCATTTTATACCCCTGGCATTCATTACTGTATCTCAGATCATCTTTTGTGCATTTGTAAGCAATTGACTTTGTTTACAATGCTTTCCAATTCACAGAAATTAAGCAAATTTGTGGTTAAATTTACTATTGACTTGAAACTGATAGTCGACTGTTAAACAAGTTATCTGCAGTCCCTCTAGAATTAGGCAACCTGCCGCAGCCCAACGAAACATGTGACACACAGTGGTCGAGGAACGCTTCTCTACATAATGAGATCCTATTGATCCGTTTTTTTTCCTGTTACTATCAAGAGTTGTGGAACACCTACTGTATATTGTGTATAATTTTATTTCTTTGTACAGTAGTGTTTTATGTGGGATAGATAAAAACATAAAAATATGGGTGACAATTTTCATTATTTTAGTATTTTGTTATCCTCAAGTGAAATGGAATATACAGTGGTGTGAAAAACTATTTGCCCCCTTCCTGATTTCTGATTCTTTTGCATGTTTGTCACACAAAATGTTTCTGATCATCAAACACATTTAACCATTAGTCAAATATAACACAAGTAAACACAAAATGCAGTTTTTAAATGATGGTTTTTATTATTTAGGGAGAAATAAAATCCAAACCTACATGGCCCTGTGTGAAAAAGTAATTGCCCCCTTGTTAAAAAATAACCTAACTGTGGTGTATCACACCTGAGTTCAATTTCCGTAGCCACCCCCAGGCCTGATTACTGCCACACCTGTTTCAATCAAGAAATCACTTAAATAGGAGCTGCCTGACACAGAGAAGTAGACCAAAAGCACCTCAAAAGCTAGACATCATGCCAAGATCCAAAGAAATTCAGGAACAAATGACAACAGAAGTAATTGAGATCTATCAGTCTGGTAAAGGTTATAAAGCCATTTCTAAAGCTTTGGGACTCCAGCGAACCACAGTGAGAGCCATTATCCACAAATGGCAAAAACATGGAACAGTGGTGAACCTTCCCAGGAGTGGCCGGCCGACCAAAATTACCCCAAGAGCGCAGAGACGACTCATCCGAGAGGTCACAAAACACCCCAGGACAACGTCTAAAGAACTGCAGGCCTCACTTGCCTCAATTAAGGTCAGTGTTCACGACTCCACCATAAGAAAGAGACTGGGCAAAAACGGCCTGCATGGCAGATTTCCAAGACGCAAACCACTGTTAAGCAAAAAGAACATTAGGGCTCGTCTCAATTTTGCTAAGAAACATCTCAATGATTGCCAAGACTTTTGGGAAAATACCTTGTGGACTGATGAGACAAAAGTTGAACTTTTTGGAAGGCAAATGTCCCGTTACATCTGGCGTAAAAGGAACACAGCATTTCAGAAAAAGAACATCATACCAACAGTAAAATATGGTGGTGGTAGTGTGATGGTCTGGGGTTGTTTTGCTGCTTCAGGACCTGGAAGGCTTGCTGTGATAGATGGAACCATGAATTCTACTGTCTACCAAAAAATCCTGAAGGAGAATGTCCGGCCATCTGTTCGTCAACTCAAGCTGAAGCGATCTTGGGTGCTGCAACAGGACAATGACCCAAAACACACCAGCAAATCCACCTCTGAATGGCTGAAGAAAAACAAAATGAAGACTTTGGAGTGGCCTTGTCAAAGTCCTGACCTGAATCCAATTGAGATGCTATGGCATGACCTTAAAAAGGCGGTTCATGCTAGAAAACCCTCAAATAAAGCTGAATTACAACAATTCTGCAAAGATGAGTGGGCCAAAATTCCTCCAGAGCGCTGTAAAAGACTCATTGCAAGTTATCGCAAACGCTTGATTGCAGTTATTGCTGCTAAGGGTGGCCCAACCAGTTATTAGGTTCAGGGGGCAATAACTTTTTCACACAGGGCCATGTAGGTTTGGATTTTTTTTTCTCCCTAAATAATAAAAACCATCATTTAAAAACTACATTTTGTGTTTACTTGTGTTATATTTGACTAATGGTTAAATGTGTTTGATGATCAGAAACATTTTGTGTGACAAACATGCAAAAGAATCAGAAATCAGGAAGGGGGCAAATAGTTTTTCACACCATTGTATTTACATTTAAATTGTTCTGAATCATATCCTGTAGTCATATACTGTATAGAAACATTCATTTTTACCCCTATATCTGTAGCCCATAGTAGATTTAAGCATTAACAAAAATACTGGTTTACTGGATAACCTGGCTGCAGCTAATCAGTAGAATAAAAATAAGACTGACTAGCTCCTTTTACTCTTTAAAATATATATATTGGATAACATGAATATTGCTGTTTTCCATATAGAATTATTTACTGGACGCTATGGGGCTGTAGTTTATTTTTTGTCATTCCAAATAGTGATGCATATTTCTAAATAAGCATGAAGGCACTCCAGTGAAAATGGTAGTGGCATGTAACCAGGCATAAACTGCTAGCGTACAGTAGCATGATACCTGGAAAAGTTTTTTTTAATAATACTGAGTTTGACGTCTTGTGTGCTATAAAAGCAGATGGTCCTTTTGGGGTGACAATGTACGTTTTCAATACTTTTTCTGAAAGCTCCATTTAGTGCAGCAGTTGTGTTATACAGTTTTATTTTATGTTACCTGTAAATTCTAGTTACAGTGTTAGCTCTCAGTCATCCTCTGTGATCAAGGTCTCTGACAGCCAGGTCCTGCACATTCTTATCTCACTGAAGAAAAGATTTTTTTTATTTTGCAGAAAACAAGACAAGCAGAGGTTAAAGTGGATTAGAATTCTCAGGTTTTACTCAACCTGGGCTTATTTTCCTCTCCCCATCCTAAAGCTCCACGCTTAATCGTTTATACTTTAAGATTATTCAAATCTGCCAGTTCTCATAATTTTGCAGAAACATTACTGTTATTTTTATTTATCACCAAATCACTAATTGTGTTATAAAAATTAGATTGTGACTACAACAGGATTTATAATTATTTCTGAAAATGAAGGAGACTTTCAGTTTTTTTTCCCTCCAGTTGTTCAATCTAAAATGTACCAGGAAAAGCCAGCAAGCAAAATGTCTGCCACAAATGTAATAAGCCAATGCATGATCTTTACAAGAGGAATGTTAAATTGCATGCCACTTGTGACCCATGATGATTTTACTGTATTTTGTATTTTTCCCTATTATTTTATTTTTTTCCAATGTTATCATGCAAGGTAAATCCAAGTATTTCATGGACAACTTGCACAGGGCATAATGTCAAGCAGAGCTCACCTTCTTAGCGATTTGGCAAATATAAACAAAAAGTTAAAGATAAACATGCTTTGAAAAATGTAAAATCATATTATGATATTTGGTGAACCCAGTAATTTGCCTTGACTGCGTTACAAACAAGCTGTGAACTTAGATGGAGTCGCCCAGAGAACCTAAAGGTTGCCTTATGTCTGCAACATCTAGAAACATAAGAGATGCTGTGAAAATAAAAGTGTGGTGTATTAAATACTCCCATAATCAGCAAACTCTTGTGAAAGATGTCTGGAAAGTACTGGGCATAATTACTGGACTCAAGTAATCCAGGGCTCAGGTGCTGGAAGGAAATGTGGCCAAAGCTAATGTCCTGAACCAGTGAACCAGTTTTGTTTTAAATAAACTTTCCCTACCACTGCCACCTTTTTCTAATGACCAGTCTCCCCACACTATTCCTACTACATCAATAATTCCTACCACATCAACTGGAATGGCCAGTGACAAGTCCACCTCTGCCCATAACTGAAGATCAAGTAAGGAGACAATTGAGGAAGGTGGAGTCACTCTTCAACTTCTTAAGGCTTGTCCTGACCAGCTTTTTGGTGTCCATTGACACCAACACAGTCTGTGCCTAAGGCTCCAGAAAGTGCTACCGTTGTGAAAAACATCCTTCATTGTTCTAGTTCCAAAGAAGACAGACGCCTCTTCATCTGATGACCACAGATCAGTGGCACTTGCATCTCACATCAGGAAGACCTTGGAGGGACTGGTCCTGGACTGTAGGAGTCCTCTTTTGGTTGACCTCCTGGCCCCATTGCAGTTTGTCTGTCAGACAAAGATTAGAGTGGAGGATGAAATTCTCTATCTGCTCCACAAGGCTTATTAAAATGTTCTATATTTAGTCACGTTTACTTAAGAAAACATGAAATTTTCATTCTCAGTTGCATCTAATAAGAGACAGAAAAAAATAAAACAAACAAATATAGAAAAGACAGGTTATTTTGGTAGTGCATATTTACCCAAAAATGGTTACAGAATACATTTGAAACCTCTAACATTTTGTCCAATATTATTTATTAAAGTCATATGGCATTAAGAAGAAAGGAATTTCTAGAGTTTCTTTACGATTGTCCTCTGACACACACTAAATCATCTATATCAGCCCCAATAACTGTAGCTGCATTCTAAGTAATCTGGTGAGCTTTTTTAAATTTTGGTTTGGTAGTCTACTAAACCGGGCAATGAAGGTGAAAGTGATAACAGACTGGATCATACTGCAATAAAAAGGACAACATGACATCCTTGTCTACTTTAAATTGTTTGAAATAAGCTCTGATTGCATTTATAGAATAGTTTTTTTTGTATTTGTATTCTAGTTAAGACTATTCTAGTTATCTAGGGTAGTTCTTAAGTTTATATTCAGTCACTATTTTTACATTCTCCCCCAGAACAACAACAACAGGTGAACATACAGATTTCTGTCTCTTAAAGTCAAATATCATTTCTTTGTTTTTTTGACATTCAGAGATAGTTCATATTGCACCAGTTTACCATAGAGTCTACTTAATTTAGGTAGTTGGTTTCATCCTCCCCAGATATGCGTCCTATGAGCATGGTGTCATCAGTATACTTTATAATGGAGCAGTGGTCATTGTTCTGTCTCAGGTCACTTGTGTACAGAGTAAATAGTAATGGTGAAAAGATACACCTTTGTGGGCTCCCTGTGTTGAAATTAATGACTTTTGATAAAGTGTCCCATGCTTTGACTGTCTGTGAACAATTTAAAAGAAAGTCCTGAATCCATAATGGGCTAAATGGGTTAACATTCATACTGTTCAGTTTCCCAATCAGTATGTGAGGCTGTATGGTATTGAATGAAGAAAAATCCAAAAATAGTGCTCTGATATATGGAACAGGCTTATTGAGAAAGGTGTAGATCTGATGTAAGATAACAAGCAGAGCATCTTCCACATATCTTTTTGCACAGTAAGGAAATTGGTTGTTATCTTGTAAAGACTTTGTCATTTAAATGTTTTTCACCTAAAATGTTCAAAGCAGCATTTACAGTAATTGGAATACAGGTGGATGCCATTGGTCTTTGTAATCACCTGGACAAAGTTGGGAGCCCTCTTAGCATTATGTTTTTGATTTCTCCAGCACCTTCAATACCATCCAACCATCCCTGTTAAGGCCTAAACTCAGAGGTATGCAGGTGGATGAGCCTATGGCATCCTGGATAATGGACTATCAGGCTGGTTGCAGTTTGTGAGACCCAAGAACTGTGGTTCTCATATGGATTTGAACAACACTGCGGCACCACAAGGAACAATCCTGTCTCCTTTTCTTTTAACTCTGTACACCTCTGACTACAGATACTGTATAACAACAGGTCATGTCACTTACAGAAATTCTCAGATGATTCTACACTTATGGGATGTATTGGGAAGCTGGGGGTAGGAGACAGATTATAGGAGTCAGGTGGAGAACTTTGTTTATTGGTGCCAAAACCAAGGAACTGTTGATTGACCTCACCAAAGAGCCTCTATGTCCGGTCACTATTCAGGGAGGGAATGTAGAGGAGGTCCTACAAATACTTGATGGGTCCACATCAATGACAGGTTGAATTGGTCCTGAAATACAGAGGAACTATTTAAGAAAGAGTAGAGCAGGCTCTTTTTGGTTAGGAGACTGTGTTTCTTTAATGTGTGTAGTGACATCCTTTACATCTTCTACATCTCTGTGCTATACTATACTATACTGTGCTGTGCTGGGATAGTAACATTACTTCACAAGAGGCCAACCGAATCAACAAGCTAATTAAAAAGGCAGGCTCAGTTATGCAACACAGTCTGGACCCCCTGGAAGTCGTAGCGAAGGAGAGAATTAAAACAACACTGAGTGCTATTATTAACAAAGCTGCACATCCTCTCTCTGAACACTAACACTGAGGACTTTCAGCCAATGAATCATTCAGAAGTGTGTCAACAAACACTACTGGGACTCCTTTATACCAACAGCAGTATGTCTGTATAATGCCTCACTGTGACTGTTACAGCCAAGTCAGAACTTTTCATTCTTATTAAATCTTCCTTTTTTAGTCATTCTTGCGTTTGTGTGTTTGTATTAATTTATCTATTTATGCTTTACATTTTTAAGAGTTTATCTTATAAGCCAAATTTTTCTTTGGGGGTCAATAAAGTTCAGTCTATCAATAATGAATATACTGTACTTCTACAGATGTCTTGAGGAGTGTAGTCATTTCAAGATGAGCTATGAAGTTTGCATTGGTCAAAGAGGAAGGTTTTTAGCAGCTGTGTCATTTTAAAGGCAGCCTTTGTTCTGTGAATATTTTAGTTTCCAATATGGGTGATAAGATGTTTTGCTGATAAATGGTACTGTTAATTTCTTTAATATGAACTATCAAACATGGATGAGGGCAGGACAGTTGGTTTTCAACGAGAATTTTAGAATGTGTAAAATAATCATACAAATTAAAATTTTCATCATCGTTACCCGACTTACAGTATGTGGGTTCACCATTTGCCCTCCAGATCTTTTTATCCCTTACTCTGTGGTCTTCTGCAACCTTTAGCATGAACCCTATTATTTTCATCTCATCAGATACCAGCTCCAACCCCGGTGTCTTTGACTTCTCTCTGGGCCTCATCCCCTCCATATCCATCTTGTTCACACAAAAACATTTATATCTACAGCACAGTTTCATAAGCAGGATGTAACTCAAAGTGCATTACAACATGTCAGATGGTTTCAAGAAAAGAAACAAATTCAGTTAGCTAAAAATAGTAATGAATAAATATAAAAATCAATATGTTCCTCATTGAAACAGGTATATTTTTATTAAAAGGCAGAGTCCTTATATATGGAATCTTATTCTAAATCTTTAAAGATGAATACAATGATAAGGTCAGATGGCCATGAGGATAGAAAAAATAAAAGAGATTCCATAGAAGCGGGAGAAAAAAAAACTACAGGGGTTCCAAGGTCAAAAGACCATCCAGTCCCTACTGGGCATTCTACCATACCTAAATGGTCTAATGTCGTTCCTCATTGTTTCCAGGCTTTGTCCCAGAGGATTTGACGCAGTGTGTCTCGTGAACAGCTGGGGCACCTGGCTTCAGTCGAGCATCACATTTGGCTGCATGGTGCCTCGGTCAAAACACCAACACAGAAACACATGGAAAATAAAGCAGAGGAAAGTAGAGATTGAAAAAGATTGCAAATCAATGAAGAATATGGTAATTTTATGCATGTGTAATCTATTAGGAGTAATCTATTAGGAGTAGAACTAAAATGTAGCTATGGAAAGGCCGAATTAAAAAAAAAACATTTTAAGAGTTTTTTTTTTTTAATGATTCACTGGGTTAAATTGGCTTATTTCTTTCATTAAATTATTCCAAATTTTTGGTGCATAAAAGCCAAAGGCTACCTCACCACTTCTTTAATGCTTAGCAACTGAAATAATAAACAGACCACTATTACAAGATTTAAAGTGACCACTTGGAATACAGAGGAACAGGCACCCCAAAATATGGAAAGAATCAAGATTATTTAAAGTTTTATACATCATTAGTACTATTTTAAAGTAAATTCTAAAAGACACATGTAACCAATGTAATATTGCTAAAACTGGGGAAATGTGTTCAGTTCTTCTTTTTCTGGTCATCCATTGTCTTTCACTCCACATGCTCAAACCAGCTTAGTCTGTTTCCCTTTAGCATAAAATTTTTTTTCTTTGTTTTTGAGTGGTGTGGCAGATTCCACTAGCAAACTGCCAACTTTAGCTTTAGAATGATTATTCTACCGATTTCTTTATAGCTACAATTTTTTTCTATTTGAGCCACATTTTCTTTAAATTACCAAATTTATTTGTATTTGGTATTTTCTTTTTTATACAAATTTTTAATTTGTGTGAGCTTCACCAAATTAAATTTAATGTGGTTGGTGTTACTGTATAATTGGGTCTGACTTGGTTGCGACTGCCAATCCTATTGCGATGTGGGAGACCTTCCATGAGGGTTGTGTTGGTGTTACCAGTGTTCCCAGAAGGAGGTGTTTCATCTTGCAGGGCACTCTGGATATCATCAAGAGGAGTTGCAGCACACGGCTTGAATGTAGCTTCTTTTTGCACCAGGAACTGAGAAGGATGGCCGCAAGGGCTCTGAGGGCAGATAAAGAGGCGTTTGTTAGAGGAATCTGCGAGCAAGTGACACGCCATCTGTGGTCTAGTAATCCACGTCCTGCTTACAGAGGAATTGAAGCATTACGCACAACTGAATCTGTTCCTTGGAGAGTCGCAGTCAGGGTGGCTGATGCAACAGTCCTTACGGATGACACTGCACTTGTGACGAGCTGGGCTGGCTCCTTTGACCAGCTGTTTAAAGCTGATCCTCTGGCTCAGATGTTGGATATTTGTGGGTTCACAGCTAATTGGTTGATCCTCCAATTAGCTGTGAACCACCCAATCTCACTTAGATTGCACAGGTGGTGAACCAGCTGAGGAATGGGAAGGCTGCAGAGATCTGTGGTAATCGGGATGAACTTCTCCAGGGTTGTGGTAAGGCTGTCCTCCTGGCATTGTAAGCAATCTTTGATTCCATTTAGGAGACGGGCGTCATCCCAAGTGACTGGAAAATGAGACTTGTCGTTCCTATCTGGAAAGGGAAGGGTGATCACCTGGATTGCGGCAACTACAGGGGTGTGCTGGGTAAGGTCCTTGCTAGGGTCATCCTTAATAGGGTCCGTGATCACTTGCTCACCTACCAGCGACCGGAAAGTCTGGTTTTACTCCTAAGAAATCTACAATCGACTGCATCCTAGCACTGAGGGTTCTCATGGGCCGCAAACGCAAAATTTCTTTCCAGCCTTTATCGATTTTTGTAAAGCGTTCAACTCAATTGATCGAGCTGCCCTGTGGGATATCCTGAGTCTTTGCAGGATACCCTCAAGATTGCTGGATATCATGGTCGACCTGTACACTGGTACTATGAGTGCTATGCAGGGTGGAGGTAGAACCTCTGCATTTTCTCCAGTTGATTCTTATATTCGTCAGGGATGTGTTCCTGTTTTTACCCTGTTCAATGTTTGCGTGGACTGGGTGTTGGGCAAGGTCCTGGGGTCCAGCGGCTGTGGGGCATATGTTGGTGAAGAAAGATTCACTGATCTTGACTTTGCTGACGATGCTATGATCTTCGCAGGATCGATGGAGGCTCTGATCGGGGCTCTCGAGAGACTGAGCGAGGAGTCTAAGTGTCTGGGCTTACGAGTGTCCTGGATAAAAACCAAGATCCAAGCCTTTAATGACCTCCTTGGCACAGCCATCAGCAATGTGTCTTTCTGTGGAGGGTGTCAACCTCGTCAAGAGGTTTACTTACCTTGACAGTGACAATCATGTTTCTGGTGACTCTTCCTTTGAAGTCAGTAGACGGATTGGGAGAGCATGGGCGGTCATGAGGTCACTGGAGAGGGGTGTCTGGTACTCACGATATCTGTGCAAAAGGATGAAGGTCCAAATCTTTAGAGTCCTGGTGCTTCCTGTCTTGCTATATGGTTGTGAGACATTGACGCTGTCCAGTGACCTGAGACGAAGACTGGACTCCTTCAGTACTGTGTCTCTTTGGAGAATCCTTGGGTACTGCTGGTTTGACTGTGTGTTGAACAAGCAGTTGCTCACAGAGTCCCGAATGAGGCACATTACCCGCATTGTGAGAGAGCATCAGTTACGGCACTACAGCCATGTGGTACAATTCCCCAAGGGTGATTCAGCTCATAAGATCCTCATTGTTGAGGACCCGAGTGGCTGGACCAGGCCAAGGGGATGCCCATGTAACACCTGGCTGTGGCAGATAGAGGGTCATTTCTGGAGGGTGGGACTGGACCATGTGTCTGCCTGGGGAGTTACCAACCAGGATCCCAAACTGTTTTGTTGTGTGGTGGGTGAAACAACATGCTGTACCAGTGCATGCTCCCCAAACTGACCTGACCTGATCTGGTGTTATGATGGCAGTAGATCATTTATTACTTTCTTGCCTAACTCCCGTCACTCACAACGGGTACAGCACAAGAAGAACCCACAAATAGTATGCCGTTTTACACATCTGAAGTTTTCTGATGAAGCTGAAGTTTCGTGGTGTAATTTCATAATTTTGTTGAAGCATCAGTAGAGCTGATTTAGTTCTGCTTATGTGTGTTGAATGGTACTAATGCATACCATGCTGTAAGTACTAATGTTTGTATTGTGACCACCAGGGGGCCATCCAGGACCCCCCAAACCAAAGTTATAACACAACAAGACAGTCCCAGGTGCAAGTAAATGTTTTTATTCACCAAATACCTTATTACAGTCCACACAACAATGAGGAGGCTAGATGGCTTTCTTTTATGTTGGACCCGGGAGTACTTCCAGTGCCAGGGCACAACCCGATAGAAATACTTCCTGGTCAAGGAGAAGTACCACGAAACAGGGAGTCCTCCTCTCTGCAACATCCTTTAGCAAGACCCCAACAGGGTTGTCCCTCAGGACTATGAATCCCAAGGATCCCTTGAGTGTCTGCACTGGGTCTACACCAGTGGAGCACCAGATCTGTTGTATTGGGGAAGGATCAGCTCTTGATAAACAACCCTCCCCCCCAGTCCATTTAATAATCTCTCCCCCCAACTGGGATAATAAATAATAATAATTAATCCAGCCCTATCCCTGCCTGGTTGTCCCTTTCTCTTGTGGTGTCTTTTTGTTATGGCTTCCCGGCTGGGTAAGGATCTATCTTCCATCCGAGTTGGGACAGCAGTCCATCCACCATGATGCCTACGGTGCACTTTTGTGAAGTTTTTACTTTACACATGTTGGCTAGACTATACAATGTCAGCAGAATTTACTTCTTTTTCTTTCGGCTGCTCCTGTTAGGGGTCGCCACAGTGGATCATCTTCTTCCATATCTTTCTGTCCTCTGCATCTTGTTCTCTTACGCCCATCACCTGCATGTCCTTTCACACCATATCCATAAACCTTCGCTTAGGCCTTACTCTTTTCCTCTTCCCTGGCAGCTCTATCCTTAGTATCCTTCTCCCCATATACCCAGCATCTCTCCTCTGCACATGTCCAAACAAACGTAATCTCACCTCTCTGACTTTGTCTCCCAACCGTCCAATTTGAGCTGACCCTCTAATGTACTCATTTCTAATCCTATCCATCCTCGTTACACCCAGTGCAAATCTTAGCATCTTTAACTCTGCTACCTCCAGCTCTGTCTAATGCTTTCTGGTCAGTGCCACCGTCTCCAACCCATATAACATGGTAGCTGGTCTCACTACCTTCCTGTAGACCTTCCCTTTCACTCTTGCTGATACCCGTCTGTCACAAATTACTCCTGACACTCTTCTTCACCCATTCCACTCTGCCTGCACTCTCTTTTTCACCTCTCTTCCACAGCCCCCATTATTCTGTACTGTTGATCCCAAGTATTTAAACTCATCCACCTTTGCCAACTCTTCTCCCTGCATCCTCACCATTCCACTAAACTCCCTCTCATTTACACACATGTATTCTGTCTTGTTCCTACTGACCTTCATTCCACTCCTCTGTAGAGCATATCTCCACCTCTCCAGGGTTTCCTCAACCTGCTCCCTACTAGCACTACAGATCACAATGTCTGTAGCAAACATCATAGTCCATGGGGACTCCTGTCTAATCTTGTCTGTCAACCTGTCCATTGCCATTGCAGAATTTACTATTTAATAAAATGTGAATTGAGGACTATGGCTGTTTATTGAAGTTAAATATAGTGCATAGTCCTCAAAATAGGTGATAAAACTCAGACTTTTTGTGAAAGTAGCACAGGGGTAGTTTTTCACAAACTTGCAAAATGGGCCAAACACATTTGACAATTTTTGAAAGAAATTAATTACTAGTTTCAGTATCTCTAACTAGTTTTACTGCTGGTTTTTGAATAGGTTGTGGCTTGAGCAGGATAAATCATTTTTAATAAATAAATGGTGGTGATAAATTGATTGGGTGGAGGAGTTTTTTTTTGTTTTAACTTGTCTATCCCAGATAGAACACATTTTTTAACAGTAAAAGTGCAGTGTCAGAAGAAGCCAACATAAGTTTTAAGTAACCATTGCTGACTGTCAGCAATATACTGTGCGTTGAGTTCTGTATAAAGATGGTTGCCACATTTTAAGGGCCACATTTGACAGGAAATGCTTTTGGAATAGGTTTTCCCAAACCGTAAAGCCTGTTTTATGAAGCTTTTAAAATATAAATTAGTAATCCTCACTTATTTATTTTATATTTATTTAGGTGCTGAAGATTCAAATGGAGATTCCACTGAGAGGAAACCAAATATGTCCAGACAGGAAATTTTTATACTGATCTCAACAGCATCTGTAAATTTTAGCTCAATGATTTGCTATTCGATACTAGGCCCATTTTTCCCCAAAGAGGTAAGAAAAAAAATATTATGCATGTTATACTGAAAACAGCACATGCTTGTCACCCAAGCACAACTTCTTGACAGGCTAGTGCAATAGAGCACCTTATACAGGCCTTTCTAAATCAGAATAAACATGCCTGACATGAGGTCATAAAAACTTTATACTTCTATTGAAAGCACTTTGTATTACAGTATACGGAAATGGAGAACACTATAGACTACATAGAAAATTCACAAACACAGAGCGGTAATACTTTTATTTACATGCTATGTGTTTTTTAGGTTGCTGCTAACATTGCGCTCTGAAAAATGCAGTGAAATCCATGCAGAAGGAGGAACTGAAGTAGTTTAGAGTGGATTATAATTGTGAAATGGTCTTTTAAGTGTCCTGGGGAAGCTTCTTCCAAATATATTGGAGTGTTGCCAAAAATGTAATCAGAGCTGTAACCACTGCACCTCAAACAAAAAAAGATACAGACAGAATGATAACCACAAACAAAATACAACAAATGGCCACAAATTAGCAACAAGTAAAAAAATATACATATCATTGCGCTAACAGAGTTCCTATCTTAAGGCACACATCAGCAGTGCCATAAAGGGGCAGCATAGGACTGGCTTGTTCCATTGTTTGAAGTCATGCAAAGCAGATTAGGCAGCGATCTTATAGAACACATGCTTGAAAGTTCTGCGCATGGCTGTTATGACACTGCAATTTGACACTGGCCTCAGAAAGCATCATGGGACGCTGGCAAAAATCTGAAAAAAGTTTAATCTAAACTGGACACAAGGCAAATTTCCAGGAAAATATTCAGTGAACAAGATCACCGGCAAACACAGCATATTCACTACAAAATGTATATAATTACATTTTCTGGCTCCAATAAAGTCTGTAAAAATTAAATGTCATCAAGGTTCTGGACATATACTGCAAACTTCATACCTGATAGTTATTTGAAACCATTGGAAGTTATGCCTTAGTCTTCTTACTGTTATACCTTAGTACATGGAGTAAATATGTGTTCTGTTTGTTTTTGCTCTTTATATAACTTGGTAGATATTCTCATTTTAGGCATTTGCATATCCTGGGAAATGGCCTCTGTAGAATTTTTTTGAAGAAGACACACAGGAGTACAAACTGATGCACTGGAATGGAGAAGTGGGTGCATAAGTTGTAATCGAGGCGCACACACAATATGTTAACCCTTCCGATTTCACCTGGGATTGTACAGCTTTCTCATATATAATATCCTGTTATACATTTCAGTTCAGTTTTCAACTTCTGATAATAAGCACTGTGGTTGCCTCGCTCTTAATCAGATTGGTGTATTAAAATGTGAAATTGTTACTTACATATTTGAATAACGTGATTGTTAGTTTTTGTGTTGCAATTACTTAATATGTTTTCTTTAATTTTTCACTTAAGCTGCCACTTAAGTCTTTAATCTGCCTCAAGAATGATTAAAGATATGAAGAGGTAGGGGAAGTGACAGTGTAGGTGGTAGGGAATGAGAACGGCGCCGATACGCATGCGCCGCATGGCCGCCCTGCTGTGCGCTGCCGAGAGTTGATTCTACAATAAAATAAAAATAAAAAGAGTAATAAAAATCATCACCTCGAAAGCGGATAGTAGACGTCAAGTAGTGTATGTGTACCAAATTTCAAGTCAATAGGTGAAACGGTTTGTGAGCTACAGGTGATTTAAAATCCTGGACAGACAAACGAACAGCCACAGTAGCGTATTATTTAAGAAGATTCACAATAATTTAACATTATTACACATATTTGTTTGCTAAAGTTTTTTTGTAATATAAAAGATGTCCTGTCATTCCAAACACTCTATTTGATCAGATCTCTTTATGTTAAAGTAATAATAATAATAATACATTTTATTTATTCTAGCGCCTTTCCCATGCTCAAGGTATTCTTTGTGTGACAATCAGTGATTGATATTATATAACAAGTTAATTTGATGCTGTTACTGCTGCTGTTTCAGCTTCTGTTGAAAAATGCTTTCTGCCACATTTAGAAAAGTCATACATTAAGTACTGTGCTTACACCATGTACTAGTGATGAAGGTGTATCTCATGCCGTATCATTTTGCATTGTTGAGTAAAAAAGAGACAGCTTTTTTGATTTCAAACTCCTCCTTTTGCAATAACGTTTTTAGTTTATCCAAATTTGAAGAAGAGGTTGTGGTACAATTGGTGCTATCCAAAAGTGACTTTACACAGGACCCTCTCCCCAAACCAGTAGTGAGAATGTTAAAAGGGGGGCTTTCACCAGCATAAGCAGGTGAGTGAGTGCACACAGCAGCAGCTATTCCTTGCTTTCCGCCACATAAAACCTTTAAAAAAGTTTGTTGTTTCACAATTGTAAAATCACATACAATATGGTATCAGTTTTGAGAAACCATATGCAAAAGAAAAGTCTGTTCTTTCTCTCATCACTAGTTTCACCCATTATGTGAAGTCAATGGCTTGCAACCACAACAGCACCATGCGACATTCCGTCATCAAACTCATTACATATACTATGTCCAGTGGTGCTCAGGTAAAATTGTTTGCATTTAAATGTTATAAATAAGCAAAAATATAGGCAATCAGGAACTGGGAATGTATTTTCTCATGGCAACGTAGTTTAAATTGTGGGCTTTTCATGCCATTTTCATGTGCAGTTTGCTGTCAGGTGAATACGTGACATGGACACATCTGCTGCTCTTCTAGTAGAAGCAGATTTCTGGACTTGGCAATTTCTAGCATCTTAGGAGGAGCAAGAATCAGGATTTCCACTCACTGAGTGTTTGTCCTTGAAGAATGGTGTTGCTTTTGGCCAGTAATTGACATATCTGTAAAAATGGGAGGCTCTGTACAGGTAATTTGTGAAAATGTGCTATTTTATCCTGATTTAAGCCATCAATTCTTTATGCTGTGTTGACACAGATGAAGGGTTGCCCAAAAGGTGCCTTAATTTCTGTTTTAACATTGCATCATACAACTGGAAAATGCAATTGTGCTCTTTCATGTAAAAGGGGAAACTAAACAATGGCCACAATTAATTAGCTGTTTCTCAAAGCTAAGCATGCATCACACTGAGTTTTTTTATTTATTTTTTTAAGTTCTAAACAAAGCTGAAAAAACACATGCAGAGCTAAAATGTCTTTTTTATGTCTTGACCATAAAAAATTAGAATGTAGAACAGAAAGGACAGGTTTCCTTTGAGAATGTAGGTAGAAAATTAATTCAGAGCTCATTTTCATTAGAAGTCTAATTGATGTGTACTGCATATTTAGAGTTTTTTTTTTCAAATTATGTTATTAAAGCAACTAAATACAAGTAAATAAATTGAAAAAACAAGTACTGTATTTGGATTCCATCTGTCCAACTGATCATGCAACCCCTTCTTGCACATTGTACAAACATGTTGGACGTGTACGTGACACCAATGGACAGTGTCGCCCATCCAAAAACAAAAAAAAAAAAAACCATGATGGCCTCAGGCTTCTTAAAATGTCAACAAAGAAAAGAGGTGCATTCCTGCCTGTTGCCTTAGTGTGCTCTGAAAGTACAAAGCATTGAAAAAGGTGTAATTGGACATGTAGATTGTTAAGGTGCAGACAATGTGGTCTGCCTGTTTGTTTTACAAAGAGAATCAGAGTAGTCTATATTATTTACTGTTCTCTGTGTTTATCTTGGGTTTTTCCAGTAAAGGTTTCTCAAGATGCTTTTGTCATTAGTCATATAGTTGTGTGTTGCTATGTGATATTTAGATTTTTTTATAATCAAATATATGAAAATGAACTTGACATTTGCATTACCCAATATACAAAATACTATGTTCGATACACAATTACATTTTAGACTGACATAAGAAAAATTGGATTGTGAGACTGCTCATACTACAAGACAGCTGACTGAAATTTCTGACATGACAGAAATTCTTCTGATCGTACGACAGTCAGATTATAAGATGCATTTTGGCCTCGCGGCCTCTCTCATACCACACATGAAACGATGGCTGATGAAGCTGAAATTCAGGCCAATTCAGAAAGCTGTTGGGGACTTCAAAGGATTGCTTAAAATCATGCTACAATCAAACAGTGTCCTGGCATGTGTGTCTGCGTGTGGACTGTAATGGGCTGGCACCTTGTCCAGGGCTAGTCCTTGCCTTGCCCCAGGATAGGCGCCAGTTTCACTTTTACCCTGAGATGGATAAATGGGTTATAAATTACTTGTATTTTTGCAATGCACACATGTTACAAACTGGAGTTATTTCTTGGTGCAATCTGAACGTTCTAGTTATGTTTATAACTATTTCCTCAATGAATTGTGGATTGCGTCCACATAGCAAAGACAAGATGGTATTAAAACTGTTCTAGAAAATTGTCCAGTTGTGGCTGTTTAATTGACAGAGTTTAGTGACTCATCTTTCAGAAGAGCTAGAGATGAATGTTTTTAAAGTGTTGCCTGATTAAAATATTTTTTTTTGTTAAATTAGCTGTGCTACCCATCTTAGATGAGTTGGAATCCAAGTAATCATCATAGACCTTTTGTTTTGCTCCATCTAGCAGAGTGTATTTTCCAATGCATGTAGTAATAAAATGCATTACATTTGTCATTCCTACAGATGGTGCATCACAAGCATTTGTAGTAATATTGTGAATTTCACTTTGGGATTAATAAAGTATCTATCTATCTATCTATCTATCTATCTATCTATCTATCTATCTATCTATCTATCTATCTATCTA
>JANRMT010062791.1:80242609-80294168 GCA_026402145.1 Polypterus bichir lapradei | reverse complement strand
CTATCTATCTATCTATCTATCTATCTATCTATCTATCTATCTATCTAATAAAATGTATTACTATAAATGTTTGTGATGCATCATCTGTTGGAATGACAAATGCCTTTTATTAGTGCATGTGTTTGTTATGCGTCACGTGTTGGATTGCCAGATATGGACACGCACATACATTTATCCTTTTGTTAAAGTGGATTTGTAAGTAAAATATTGAAGAACTGACTATTTGGAATGTACATTACATGTCATATTTCATGTTCATGTCCTAAATTTTCTGTTCTCCTAAAGACATGAGATTTTGTGTTCCTTGAAGGGAATTTTAAATAATTTGCTTTTAATCAACATTTAGATTATTAGATGAATTTAGCTGTTAAAAGGTGGACTACTATAAGCGTGCTTAACTTAACATTTATGAAATGGGTTTGCAAATTATTTAATTACACCATTAGCAAATGCAACTGAATGATGATTTCAGTTGTACATGCTGAGAATCATATACATAATGCAGAAGGTTGTTCACTTTAATTGATAACTCCAAGAACCAGTAGTTTAACATCCTTTTATTTTTCTGGAACTACTTGTTTTGTTTTTTTTTAGGGTAGCAAGAATTGGTTTTTCAAACAAGTAAATCGGTCAGGCATTTTTTATATAGTGCTCATAAAGACAAGCCAAGACTTTACAACCAAATATAATCATAGCCTGTCAGACTTTTGCTCTGACAATGTACATTTCCTCCCTTTCTACTTACATGTATATCTGGTGTTCCTCTCGCGTCCCCGAGGCCATGTCTTTTGCATTCATTGAAGATTCTCTTGGTTCTTTGGACTGGTGCCCTGTTCAGAGATGGTTTTATCGCTACACCTGTTATTGCTAGGTAGGTTCTGTTCCGACGACCTGGGTTTTTATATGTTATGTTATATCATTATCTTTCTCTGTATTTAGTGTAATGTTTTTTGCCCTAAGTCTACTATAAGAGTCTGTATTTTCTTACCGTCCACACACTCTAATACATTTTAAAAACTGTTTTTTTGTTTTTATTCAGGCCGAGCAGAAAGGGGTCAGTGAAACTGTAATTGGATTGATATTTGGAAGCTTTGCCCTGTGTGATCTGTTGGGATCTTTAGTCCTTGGAAAATTCGTAAGTGTCCATTTTTGGGGTGGTTTCACTCTTTCTCTAATTTCTCATATCTGATAGAAGCTTCTTTTTTTTTTTAGATTGTTCAGATAGGAGCAAAATTTATGCTTTGTGCTGGATTATTTTTATCTGGAGGGTGTACTATTCTTTTTGGGTGAGTTATTATAATAAAATACAATTAAAAAACTTCATATAATAATTTCATGTAATTGCTTAATTAATATACATCATCTAAGATTATAAAATAAAGAAGTGTGCTTTTACTTAGCATGAATGTAATAATATTTCCACTGTGCTATTTTTAACTTTTGCTCTGTATAATTGTGTGCTAGTATGGGTTTGAACCGGACTTACATGAAACACCTGAAACAGCAGGTTGAGAAACTCAGTTGCGGTTTGATTAGATATAATTATACAAATTAGTTTATACTGTACTAGCAAAATACCCGCGCTTCGCAGTGGTGAAGTACTGCCTTAAAATTTTTATTAAGAATAAAATTAAACCTTTTTAAACTGAGGGAAAATATACCAATAATTATTTGTTAAAGATCTCTTTGTATGCCACGTTGTCAGTTCGGCCCTCCAGTTGCAATATGACTAAGCTGTAGCTGTGCGCTGAGCTTACTCTTGAGCATGCAATGTACAGTTGGCCATGTGAACAGTAATCTTGTTTCAAATCTCACAGCTTGGATTGCTGCTGTCATAATCGGTTTGAGTTTCATGGTTTGTTTCAGTTACGACAGTATTTGTAGGACTTGTGTTGAAGAGACATTCGGCATCTGTCAAGCGTTGTAAGTATACAACCAGTTTCATTGATAACTTCACATCCAGCTTTTGAGAGTTTAAACATTTCTAAACATCAAAGTGTCCACTACTGAAATCGTCACCTGTGAAGCTAAGATGTTTAAGAGGCATTGGCGGTTGTCCAAAGGTGTAAAATATTTGGCCATTTCGGTACACTTAAGCATTTCACTCTTCTAGTGCTCCTGTGTAGTATAATTATCTCCTGTACCGTCATCAGTCCACACCTTGAACCTGTCCCAGTCATTCAATACATAAGACACAATGTTCCTCCGGATATCAATAGTGAGCCTGATATGGCTGTGCAATATGTAACAAAGAGAATGGAAAGGCAGGTGCCATCTCCGGGCATGGAAACCACTTGGTAAGTGACAGTTCTTTGATCGATGGTGATTACCTCGATAGACATGTTAATGGGGGTACGGTTGGAATGATAAAGGAAATGGGTACCTGAACAATGTAAAGTAAGTCTAAAATACCTATACAATAACTGTAATCGTAATAAATGAACAATAAAACAGCGGAGAAGCCGTGGATTAAATAAAAAGGCTGTAGTTATCAGCAGGGAGATGTGAATACCGTGGCGAAGCAAGGAAGGGAATGTAGAGACTGGAGCGACAGACGGCCTTATATAGGCAGGCAGCCAACAACGTGGGAGGCGTTGGGATGGGGGACCCAACGCCGCCTCACACGGTGACCGAGCTGCAGGCTATGGACGTATATATGTACGTAAGTAGGATTCAGTTAGCGTTGGGAACCTGCGTACCAAATTTCTTGAAGATGGGCCCATAAGTAACAAAGACCGTTGAAAAGTTCAATATGGTAGCCGACAGTGGCATCATATCACCGAAATAAGTACCAAATTTCAGCCTTCTACCTATGAATAAGAAAGTTCAACATGGCGGACGTTGTTGACCGTTACGCGTAGAATTTTGAAATGAAACCTGCTTAACTTTTGTAAGTAAGCTGTAAGGAATGAGCCTGCCAAATTTCAGCCTTCTACCTACACGGGAAGTTGGAGAATTAGTGACGTTGGAAACTTCAATATGGCGGCCGACAGTGGCATCATACCACTGAAATAAGTACATACATCGGTTTTGGTTAGCGCAGGGAAGCCACCTACCAAATTTCGTGAAGATGGGGCCATAAATAAGAAAGTTCAACATGGCGGACATTGTGAAAATTAGTGACATTGGAAAGTTCAATATGGCGGCCGACCGTGGCGTCATACCATCGAAATAAGTACATACATCGGTTTCGGTTAGCGCAGGGAATCCGCCTACCAAATTTCGTGAAGATGGGGCCATAAATAAGAAAATTCAACATGGCGGACGTTGTCGACCGTTATCGACCGTTACGTGTAGAATTTCGAAATGAAACCTGTTTAACTTTTGTAAGTAAGCTGTAAGGAATGAGCCTGCCAAATTTCAGCCTTCTACCTACACGGGAAGTTGGAGAATTAGTGACGTTGGAAAGTTCAATATGGCGGCTGACAGTGGTGTCATACCACCGAAATAAGTATGTACATTGGTTTCGGTTAGCGCAGGGAAGCCGCCTACCAAATTTCGTGAAGTTGGGGCCATGAATAAGAAAGTTCAACATGGCGGACATTGTTGACCGTTATGACCGTTACGCGTAGAATTTCGAAATGAAACCTGCTTAACTTTTGTAAGTAAGGTGTAAGGAATGAGCCTGCCAAATTTCAGCCTTCTACCTACACAGGAAGTTGGAGAATTAGTGATGTTTGGAAAATTCAATATGGCGGCCGACAGTGGCGTCATACCACCGAAATAAGTACGTACATCGATTTTGGTTAGCGCAGGGAAGCCACCTACCAAATTTCGTGAAGATGGGGTCAGCCTTCTACCTACACGGGAAGTTGAAAAATTAGTGACGTTGGAAAGTTCAAAATGGCGGCCGACAATGGCGTCATACCATCGAAATAAGTACATACATCGGTTTTGGTTAGCGCAGGGAAGCCGCCTACCAAATTTCTTGAAGATGGTGCCATAAATAAGAAAGTTCAACATGGCGGACGTTGTCGACCGTTATCGACCGTTATGACCGTTACGTGTAGAATTTCGAAATGAAACCTGCTTAACTTTTGTATGTGAGCTGTAAGGAATAAGCCTGCCAAATTTCAGCCTTCCACCTACACGGGAAGTTGGAGAATTAGTGATGAGTCAGTCAGTGAGTGAGTGAGTGAGTGAGTGAGTGAGTGAGTGAGTGAGTGAGTGAGGGCTTTGCCTTTTATTAGTATAGATAAATGATGTGTCTAAACTTCTTTGGGGACTCACAGAGTCATTACCTGAATGCTAGTCTCATGGGGCCACATGTGATTCTGGAATAAGAATGCATGCCAAAAATGCAGGCTCGGCCCACAGGGTTTCTTCCTAAAAAATCTGCCCCCAACTTCCTCTAGTCCGTGCACTTGAAATGGCAGGATTGCAGTGTCCCACAACAAAAATGAAAAAATTCTCAACATCCATTAGACAAATACATAAAATCCCTATAAATAGACAGGAAGGGAGTGAAAGACTTGACGCTGAGAGAAAATAAAGAGCTAAAATTGTTTTTATCAGTTCTGGTGCCTCAGTAGCATAAGGTAACAAAATCTTAATGATTAATTTGTACATTGTAATGAGCACAGCAACAGAAGAGACAGACGCACAAACATACACATAGACCACTGCAGATACTTGGATCCACTTATCTGAGAAGTGCTTCTGTCTTCTACAATATCTTTCTGTTACAGTTTTGTGTAATTTTGACTATTGCATCACTATATGATATATGAGCTGGCCGAACACAGGTTCAAACAGAGCCGGAACAAATCACAAATATTTGGGACACCAGCCGGTTAATCCCTTTTAATTCCCTGATATCTTAAACAGGTGCCTTCTGGCAATACTTAACATAAGGCTGCAGGGTACAATTCAGAAAATTAAATTCAGCTTCATCAGAACTGGTCTCAGCAAAAATCAAGTCAGTGGAGGCACCAGGTCTTTTTATAATGGGAGGACCAGAAGAGGCAGAGCTGCTTTCCCTCATTGGGAGGTTTCTGGGAGCTGTGGGGAGAAAAAGAAACAGAGTTAGCAACAGTGCCCCCTCTCGCCCTGAAGGGTTACCGTTTACCTCGAATGAGCTAGCGAGAAGATCCTCGGACGCACATGCATGACAGGCTTTTACAACAGCAAATCCAGTTCAGATAAGCTTTGTGGTCTATTATATACTATTTGTTATATCACTGCAACATTATTATGGCAAGGCATGTTTGCCTTTTCAATTTGACAGTAATGTTAACATACTTTAGTTATTCGTTCGCTGTGCAGCCTGGTCCATGTTTCTGCTAGAGTTGCGTCAATGTCATTAGGCATGTTTTCTGATACAGACATTTTGTGCACCTAACATCTCCTGTGGTCCTTTGTTATCAACTATTTTCCTTTTCACCTCTTTTTGATGAGATGCAGCATGCCATTTACTTCAAAATAATATTTTTCAGTTTAAATATGCACGAACATAGCTGCCAATTCTTTCAAGCTGACATTGACTCCAATGCTATCGTCTAACTGAACAACAGAGGGCATACACTTTTTACCACTAGTCCACTGATGTCCTTGAATGCTGATGTGTAATCTGATATTACAGAAAAGCGTTTCCCTTGCAACAAATTATGTTTATTTTTAACACATGAAATGTGCTCTCTGCACATATGACACACATTTATTTTTTTTTAATATGTGTTTTTTAAGGAAAATTTTCTGCTTTGGGCATTTTATTATAATCTAAGGCTTGGTCTCAGTTGGGCTCTGTTAACTAGAGCACACTTGCTCTTTGCAGCTCAAAATCACCACCCCTACTGAGTACCACATTCAGGAAGCATTTGATTGGTTTAGAAATGTGACACTCAATGGCCTGTCTAATTTTCCCACATATGTTTAAGCAAAATTTACTCGTGTTTGTCTCCAAATGTATGTATTTTACATCTGGCTCAGCGGGACTACCCAAATGCTAGCCCAGTGCAACATTTAGCAGTACTGCCTATGTTCATCCCCCAACAAAAAATCTCTTTTACAAAAAGTCTTAGCAATACACAATTAAGAGTATGCATCATATCATTGATTATTGCCAAAATTATTTTTAGTTAAAAAATTATGTGTGACTTTTCTACATTGAATTACAACCCCAAATCTGAAAATGTTGGGACAGTGTGGAAAATGTGAATAAAAAAATAAAGCAGTAATTTACAAATTTCCCTTAACTTTTATTTCATTGCAGACAGTATGAACACAAGATAATTCATGTTTTTTTGGTCAACATCATTTGATTTGTAAATAAACATCCATTCTTGCCATTCAGGCTTGCAACACATTCCAAAAAAAGTTGGGATGGGGGCAATTCAGGGGTAGTAATGAGGTATAATAACTAAATAATGACGTGATTTGAAACTGGTGATGTTAACAGGTGATTGCAATCATGATTCGGTACAAAAGCAGCATCGAGGAAAGGCCTACTCCTTTAGGAGCAAAGATGGGCAGAGGATCGCCAGTTTGCCACCAAGTGCGGGCAAAAATCTTTGAAATGATGAAGAAAAACGTTTTTCAAAGACAGATAGGGCATTTCTCCCTCTACAGTGCATAACATAGTGAAAAGAATCAGGGAATCTGGAGAAATTACTGTGCGCAAAGGCCAAGGGCGCAAGCCTAAACTGAATGGCCGTGATCTCCGAGCCCTCAGACGGCACTGCATTAAAAACTGTCATTCATCAATAAATGATATAACTGCGTGGGCTCAGAACTACTTCAGGAAGTCACTCTCAAGCACTACAGTACGTAGTTACATTAGGAAATGCCAGCTAAAACTGTACTGTGCCAAAAGGAAGCCCTACATAAATAGTGTCCAGAAGCGCCGTCGACTTCTCTGGGCTCGGAGGCATCTGGGATGGTCCATTGTGCAGTGGAAATGTGTATTGTGATCAGACGAATCGGTTTTTCACATCTTTTTTGGAAGAAATGGACGCCATGTGCTGCGGGCCAAAGAGGAAAAGGACCGTCCAGACTGTTATCAGATACAAGTCCAAAAGCCAGGGTCTGTCATGGTATGGAGTTGTGTCAGTGCCTTCGGCAAAGGTAACTTGCACTTCTGCAATGGCACCATCAATGCTGAGAAGTATATCTCAGTTTTGGAGGAACAAATGCTGCCTTCAAGACGACGTCTTTTCCAGGGACGCCCATGCTTATTTCAGCAAGACAATGCCAAACCACATACTGCCCGCATAACAAAGGCATGGCTGCGTAAGAAGAGGGTGCGGATGCTTGACTGGCCTGCCTGCAGCCCTGATTTGTCTCCTATAGAGAATGTTTGGCGCATTTTGAAACGAAAAATGCGTCAACGAAGACCCCGTACTGTTGCGCACCTAAAACATTGTTTGCAGGAAGAATGGGACAAACTAACACCTGCAACACTTAGTCACTTGATTTCTTCAATGCCTAAACGTCTTTTAAGTGTTGTTAAAAGACGGGGTAACTGTACAAAGTGGTAAATGCTGTACTGTCCCAACTTTTTTTGAAATGTGTTGCAAGCCTGAATGGCAAGAATGGATATTTATTTACAAATCAAATGATGTTGACAAAAAAAACATGAATTATTTTGTGTTCATACTTTCTGCAATGAAATAAAATTTGAGGAGAATTTATAACTTGCTTTTTTCATTTTTTATTCACATTTTCCACACTGTCCCAACTTTTTCTGATTTGGGGTTGTACACCTTATACTAAATAATTCAATATTTGAATATCTGAAATGCTGTTCTGGAGACAACACTTACCAAGTAGCTAAACTCATTCAGGTATTTTATATTGCACGCATTTTGATCATTTAACACTGATGGCTGATGTGCATCACTGTCCACTAGTGAACATAGGTACAGTATTTCTTACTCATTTTTGGAAAACACTAAAGTTGTGTACCATTTATACTAGTATAAATGTATTTTGACCATTTGAATTAAACATTTTTTAAATAAAATATCAGTACATAGCTACTAGGAGATACTATGCAAAGTATTGGAAATCTCTTTTGCTTGTAAAGAGAAGATTTTGATTACACTGCTCGAAGGCTTTCTACTCCTTCTGCTGTTGGAGTTGTGACTCCAGAACTTCATGAAGTAGGTAGTTAATTAAGTTTTCTTTTTTGTTTTTAACTATAAGGCCTTTCTTAAAACTTTGCACCGTATTTACTTGACATGACAAATTCTCCTGTAAAATCATCTTTAGCTAACATAAAAGGCAAATTTTCAGAGTTTGCTGCTGAGTTAATACAAGCTTCCGAGTGGGTAGTTTCAGATGAATGGGAATCCAAGTGGCAGCTTCCAGTGGAAGATGTTTTCAGTAATTTTGTTACTCAAATTTGCAGAGTTGTGACAGAATGCTGAATGCTTATATCACTTCATTATAAAAAATAATAATCATGATCTTACCCAGGAATGGCATTACATGGTGGCCTCAAATTCAGAAGATACAGTGTCTTTAATATGGAAATCTTTTCACTCAGCTCTGTGTTCCAGTTTTGAGTTCATTTGGTTGTTTTCACACCTTATCCATAGCCTACATGAATTTCTGTCCAATGAGAACAAAGTTTTCTTTTCTTTTTATACGAGGGCTGCTTTTCTGAGCTTTCTTCTGGATTGGTATCACTGCTGCTGTACACTGGGGGATATTGGCAACACATGGCTCTCTAATCTCATCCATCCAGGTGGCACCGTGTCACTGTACTGAGAGCAGATTTCAGTTTTGGATTTTCCATATGCACAATCTAATACAATCAAAAGCAAAGGAAAGAAATATGTGTTTGCATCATAGGTCCCATTGTTTCCATTCAGCACTCTGAAGTCACAGGAATATACCTCTGAAGAAACTGAGATTATATTGCTTGTGATTAATCTAACATGTTACACCCAGTCATTTATCCTTTCTTGGTGCTTGCAGGTGTTCTTCTCCGTGTGTTGTCAGAGATTAGATTATGTACTGTCACTGCTATACTCTTTTATTTAATAAAGTATTGTTATACATTTCACAGATCAAATAACATATCTTATTGAATCAGTGGTTGGTGTCTGAGAATTGGACTGCTAAGGCATAAGTAGCACTATTTACAGCACAGTGGTGTTTATGCTTGTCCATAAAGAAAAAAATTCTAAGTACAAACACAAACAAATTCTGTTCCTGTGTATGTTCATAACCTGATCTTGAAGTCAGAATTAGCGCTGTCTTTTAATGCAAAAATTGGCAGAAATGCATAAGGCTTATTTACATAGTTTAAAAAATCTAACTTATTAATAAAATGTTGTTGTACTTTAAATCACAGAACGTGGACTTTATGCTTAAACATTTGTGTTTAAACAATACCTCATAGTCATAGCAGTAAACCCCCCCACTAATTGAGATTGAGAGGCATGTGCTGTCTTTGCCAAGGGATCACTCAGAGTTTCACTCTCCCCTCCTAGCAGCTATTCTTTCTGAGACTGCAAGACTGGGGCATATGCTGGGACATCTCTGGGAACTTCCAGCAGCAGGTTCTTACCAGCTGCTGATCTAGCCCTTTACCAATTGTGTGGCTGTCTGCATTGCCGGTTACAGTTGTAACATGGGAGAATAAAACACAGAATAATTGAAAATGGGGATAAAATACATAATGTACTGTGCCTCAGCATTAATGACAGCTTAAAACTGTTCATTAAAACAGAAGTCTTTTAATGAAAATTAGTTGAAATTGGGTTGAAAAGAAACACTATTGAGGGTGGCACGGTGGCTGCTGCCTTGCAGTTAGGAGACCCGGGTTGGCTTCCCAGGTCCTCCCTGCGTGGAGTTTGCATGTTCTCCCCGTGTCGGGTTTCCTCCAGGTACTCCGGTTTCCTCTCACAGTCCAAAGATATGCAGGTTAGGTGTATTAGCGATCCTAAATTGTCCCTAGTGTGTTCTTGGTGTGTAGGTGTGTGTCCTCGCCCTATGGTGGACTGGCGCCCTTCCCGGGGTTTGTTTCCTGCCTTGCGCCCTGTGTTTGCTGGGATTGGATATAGTGGGTTGGATAATGGATGGATGGAAGAAACACTATTGGGTGTTTGCACATGTTTGTATGTCCGTAATTGTCGGAAGTCGAGACTGCTATAACCCAAGACTTGCCTGTACATCTTATTTGCAGGTTCCCTGTTTAGTTTCCCTAAGACCTGCCAATGTTTGCTTCCATGTAAGGTGCACAATGAGTGGTAATAAAGCTCATCAAGCTAGTGTACATTGTAAAAAAGTGTGAGAATTTACAGATGTGGTAGATAGGGGGCGCTCTCGCTCCCTTGAACCCCTGTCCACGACTCCAAACACCAGGTAAAAGTCCAAATGTTGACTTTATTTAATCGCCACAGTGCACAAAGCACACTCTCCACTACAATACTCATATAAACAATCACTAATCACAATAAATCAATCCTCCACTCCCAGACGTGTTGCCACCCTTCCACCCAGCTCAGCTCGCCGTCTGGGAGCTCCCACAGTCCTTTTATATTCCCTGACCCAGAAGTGTTCCCCAATCCTCAGTCCATGTGATTCTCAATCACTTCCGGGTCAGGTAAAAGTTCTTTTCTTCACTCCGGAAGCCCGTCGCTCTTCCTATGACGAACTTCCGGGTCATAGGGCATAGATGAGTCCTCGGTCCTCCCTGCAGCACCCTCTTGCGGCCCCTGAGGTATCCAGCAGGGCTGAGGATAAAAACTACAGCGTCCATGATTCCCTGCTGGTCTTCGGGGCACCTCCATACTGCAGGGAGGGCTCCATCTGGCGGCCTGGGGGTATTGGCTGGGATGACAAGCCGGCCACATCTCACACAGAACATCTTAAGAGTCTTTCCCCAATTACTCTTTAACAAAACAAAAAATTAAATGTAATCAGAACCAGACAGCGTTCAAAATGTAGAGCTGTATAAATTAGGGTTTCTTTGATTCTTAAAAGGAAGAAATAAGAGCACCCAACTCAACCAAGAATTTATTTGACAAAAAACAGGAGCTTCCGCTCTGATGGACCACAGAGCCAAATTGAAGATAATTTGTTCAAAAGAGTATTTACAGAGAGAGATACTTTAAAGAGATTAACAGGTTGTTAAACAATAACACATTCTAATGTTTGGTTTTCCTATCTGTTTTCAAACATCAAAGATTTTCATTAAATTGCCCTCATATGGACATGCTCCAAAGGTTTATAAGACTTTTTATTTCTTTACAACTGTCTAATTCCATGCTGTGTCAGTTTGAATGTCACAAAGCTTCAACATCTCCTTCAATGACATTTGGCTTTAGTAACATCAGAGCTGCAGCCTGGTGAATGTCTGAAATTGTGCATACAGTACATTAAAGGATATGGTGTGTATTTTTCAAGTTGAAGTTATTTCTTCACAATCATGGCATATATTAATTTGACACATGAAATTGCATTCTAAAGTAAAGCATATTTTATAAATTTGAAAAAAATAAATGACCTTCCTTTGTGTTTTATAATGGAGTTAATGGGTACCAAGGTCCCATTTTGAGCCCTGAAAAGCCCTAAAAATTATCAGCTTTGAAGGCATGATTGTGACAACAAAAGTAAACTGAAAATAATATCCCTCATTCTTGGTACTGTTTTCTTTAGGTAAGGATACGTTTCTTGCTCTCTTCTCTGCTTACAGTGTGCATCGTGGATGAAGTTATGACCCAAACTGTTCACCAAACTATGTTCTGCTAATTACCCTGCTGTTGCGTCTGTGATTCTGGCTCTGCCATAGTCTGTAATAACACACAGATCCTTTCTCAAATTATATGATTATCTTTTCCTACAGTAAATGGCACTTATTATTTGTCTATTACATTCTGTGTTGTTATTTTAGTTAGCTTAAGAAGCAAGATTCTCACCGATTGACAGCATAGTGAAAAGAGTACATATGAGTTTCATTGTAATTTGTGCGCGTAAGAATACACCTGAACTGAACTTATTATACTGCATGGTATTTCTAATAAAAACCTAAGATTTTTGAAAGAGCCAAACCACCTGAATGTCATACTTTCTTTGATGTGTCTTAGAATCAAAAAAAAAACCTCAAAAATAGAAGTGGCATATTGTGCGACAGACCATGTAGAAGTGCCACAAACCAATTGTCAGTTTTTTTTTGCTGAGGGTATAGTAATTATAGAACCAATGACAACTTTTTTTTTAAATGAGCAAACTCACTGGCACTCACTGATGCTAATCAATCAATAAATACACAGGGAGAACATTCAAACTCCATGTAGAAACTGACACTATGAGGTAGGAATGACAGCTCTGTGCTACCACTCTGTCTGTGCTAAAAAGTCTGTAAAAAAACCATACTATATTTTAAACTTCATGCAGCCTCCAAAGTTTTTAAACCCAGATTGTAATAGGATTAAAAAGAAATCTCAGTTATTAGCTTGGAAGATGGTCTTGCATCACGGATGACTATACTCTTCTTGCAAGGTTTTTTGGTAAAATGACCACTTTTGAGAAGATTTCCTGGACTTTTATATTTCAAGACTACAACTGTGAGTATAGCTTACTCAAATGTCAAGGCATCAGTAATTTATTTTTTTACAGTTATCCTCAAGCATACTGTATCTTCTGTTAAGGGAAGAATTATATTTGGTGGGTAAGACCCAAGTTGGATCTAATTGTTTATTCACACCCTAAATATAATTTTAGTTAGATTGAAACAAGGAGACATTCATTTTTGTATGTGTACAATTAATGTAAGGGTGTGACTTTCCTTAATAAAGTATCAAAAGTTGTTAATATTTGCCCAATGTAGTGTCATTTATTTACGATTAGAAAGTGACAGTGTTTAATGTGAAAATCATCACAGAAGTCCATGCAGTTGTCTTGGAACAGCTCTGAAGGGTGCATTTTACATGCGTTAACATCACTGGGATCGTGAGTGATAAATTAGAAAAGCAGCACTCATGATATCAGGGCAAGTCAAGTTGCGTTAAGTAGCTAGTTGTGAGATGTGCTGAAATTTTCTTTTTCTAGTTAAGATTCTGGCTGCTGCATTTTGCACTAATTATAACTGATTGATGTCTTTCTTAGGACATCCTGTTAGTAGCACATTATAGTAATCTAGTCTACTAAAAACAAAAGAGTGTACTAATTTTCCTTTATCTTGTAAAGTTATAAGAGGTCTAACTTTTGCTATATTCCTTAAGTGAAAAATGCAGTCCAAGTGATCTGGTTAATATGCCATTTAAAGTTTAGGTCAAAGTCAGTGATTACCCCTAAGTTCTTTAACTCCTCCTTGACTTTTAAATGTAAGCGATCAAGTTTGTTTTAATACCCTTGCAATTTCCATGTTTGCCAGTTACAAAGATTTCTGTTTTTTTTCTTATTTAGTCTGAGAAAGTTTCTACTTATCCAATCAGAAATACTGCTAAGACATTGGTTCAGAGACCCAAGAGCATCAGGGTCATCACGCACTATCAATAAGTAAAGCTGTGTGTCATCTATATAGCTGTGGTAACTCACCTTGTGCTTTGAGATAATCTGACCTAATGGAAGCATGTAGATTGAAAAGCAGCAGACCCAGAATAGATCCTTGTGGTACACCATATAAAATATCATGGGTCTCTGAAGTACAATCACCACAACTACCAAGGAATTTACTACCTGTTAAATAAGACTGAAATCAATTTAAGATGCTGCCGAAGAGGCCCCCATTGCCAAAGGTGATTTATAAGAATAATGTGGTCAGTGGTGTCAAATGCTGCACGAAAGTCTAAGAGAACAAGAACAAAAACCTGCAAATCATTTACTATATTAACCAGTGCAGGTTCTGTACTATGATTTGTTCTAAAACTTGAGTTAAACTTGTCAAGAATAGAATGTTTATTCAAGTCATCATTTAGCTGCTTAAAAACTGTCCTTTCTAGAATTTTGCTTAAAAAAGGCAGGTTAGAAAATTATTGAAGACAGAGGGGTCGAGATTATTTTTCATGAGCAATGTAGCAGCGCTGCATGACTTGAGCACTTCAGCTTCTGGTAATCCCCGCTGTGGCCATGATTGGATGTCTGAGGAAAGTGTATGGGCTGCTGGAGACAAGACCGGTCAGAGGGTGACTTAAAAGGAAGCCGCTATACAGTAAAAGAAGAGGCCAAACTGTTTGTATCTCAGTTCACCTGTCTGTCTTGTCAACTATACTCTCACTTGTGGACTATCATCTTTTCCTGGATCATCCCGCCTGTATGGATGTTTGGACTGTTTTGTACCTGACTTTCGTGTGAGTCATGAGTCAGATTTATCATCATGCTTCGTCTGAGGGAGCACTCCTAACTCTTACCACCTCTCGCCACGTCAGGAATACCAGTAGGACTTTCTGTTCATTACTTACAGCAAGCTGTTCAATGGATTGTCATTTTTCTCCTTCAATTCACAACACCTGCTGTTGCTGCTGCCTAGTGGACTGTGTTATGGACTTTGTTGTTTGTGTTTATTGTGTTTGTTGTTGTTTCCTTATTGAGTTATTTTTGTAATCACCAATTGGGTAGCTGGGGAGCGTTTGGTTTAGTTTAATATTTAGTTTGATTTTTCCTTCTATTTTTTATTTAATAGAATCATTTTAATTATTGTTCAAGCCCAGGGGTTTAACAACAGCAGTCTTTAGACAGTCAGAGAAGACCCTGTATCTAATGATGAGTTCACTATGTCAAGTACACCTTGTTATAACCTTGTACACCTTTGTTATAAGAGGAAGTGAAAAAATGCAGTCCTAGTAATATAGTTAATGCATAATTTAAAGTTTAAATCAGAGTCCGTGATCACACCTATGTTCTTAAGTTTCGCCTTGACTTTGAGAGCCATGGGGTCAAGTTTATTTCTAAGATCTTCACTATTTCCATTTTTCCCAAGAACTAAAATTTCTAGTTTTTCCTTATTTAGCTTGAGAAAATTCATCCATTCAGTAATACAGCACAGACATTGGATCAAAGGGCACAGAGAGTCTGGGTAATCGGGTGCTATAGATAAGTAAATCTGTGTGTCATCTGCGTAACTGTAGTAGCTCACCTTGTGTTTTGAGACAATCTGGCCTAATGTAAATTCAATGTAAACTGAAAATAAAAGTTGGCCTCTAATAGATTCTTGTGGTATGCCATATAAAATATCATGGATACTTGAACTGCAGTCACCATAACTAAAAAAAAATTCCTGTCTGTTAAATGAGACTAAAACCAATTTAGGACTTTACCGGAGAGACCTACCCATGGTTTAGACTATTAATAAGAATGCTGTGGTCTATCACCCCAAAGAGACTGGCTTGTCAGTTTCTTAAAGAAAAGATTGTCAGCTTTCAAACAAGACAGAAGAGATGAATGCATTTACTGTAGTTTTGAAGAAAGTTTTAACCTCTGGTTATTGGATAAAAGTCATTTTCAGTTACAGATCTAGCACCTGCTTATAGGTACATTGTATTGTCCATTACATCCAGCCAAAGTTCAGCTTGTGGTTACAAGCCTAAAATGTGAAAGTACATTTGGGTGCCTTTTTTGTTTGAAAGTGTCTCTGCAGAGGTGTCAGCTCAACTCTGATTTGCACCTCTGCTATCAGATGAAGTGCAAAGCTGAGTGCTGGTAGAGCTGCAGTTTGGCCATTCACTGTAAAATACAGGGTGGAGGGGGGGGGCGGTAAACCTTAATTTCAACATCCCTGTTGACTCTACTATCTTAACAGGTCTTGTGTGCTACTACAAAGCCTAGCAAAATGGGTAATGCTCAGTTTGTCCTACACCAGCTTTAAACATACATTGTCAAACTAACTCAATTCAGTGCTAAGCAGGAGAGGGCTGTAGCTATTATTGACTGACCACCCAGTCTGAACTGGTCTAATATTCTTAAAGATGTAGTCTCTCTTGAATGGAAATGTGCTTTACATTTAAATGTGTTTGCATTAACTTTTAGTATGCTAGTAAATGGCTTTTGAAATGCATGTCACAAGAAGAATTTTACTTTGTATACCTCAGCCATTTTATCGCTCATTCCTAGTTGCAAAGATTGTAAATTAATTGTACTTCTGACAATGAGTTTGGCTCACATATTGATTCTGACAAAAGATAGAACTGATTTACTGGTATTGACTTAAGAAAAGCCATCTTCTAACATATATTTTATCTGCCCTTTTGGCCTGCCAATTTCCATCTCTTGCCAGTACAATACATTATTGGATATTGATGTTTTATTCTATTAACAGCCATTGTGAACTTTACATGCCAGGAACATGAATGAAATGTCCATAAATGGAACTTTGGTAATGTGTCTGTTACTGTTCCTGCACCATTTTTAAATGACCTTATACATGTTTTTTGAATTGTTTATTTAATTGAATTAGCATTAAAAAAATGTACAATTTCATCTGCTTTTTATGTTTTGGTTTATTCTAGTCTGCTTGATAAAATCCCAAATGAAATACCTTTTATATTGATGTGCATTATAATAAGATCCATAGATGCTGTTGGCTTTGCTGCTTCAATGACCTCATCTTTTGCCATCATTGCCAAGGCTTTTCCAAATAATATAGCAACAGTATTGGTGAGTAAAAAAACTTAAAAGTAAGGCTGGTGTACAAGATGTTAACCTGTTTTGGGCATTAGCGTTAGTGTCGTCAAAATTAACACTTATCTGTATGTTAAAAACTTCATGTCATTTTGAAACATTTGAATAACTAAATGCTTGAAATATACATTTTTGAAAGGGCTAACTGAGTAGGTAATGGGCTAAGCATATGAGCAGATGTTAGGAACTGAATTAATCCAATCATTTTAGTCACATGAAGTTTGCTTTGTGTTATTTTGTTTCTTCTTTTTCTTTAAGTTTGTTTTCAAAAGGTAAATCATTGTCTTAATTGCAGTAGTGCTTTGAAATGATTCTTTAATTTATTAAGCATGGTTTAGAATCTGTAATAAGCCTGAGACCATCAATGTGTCAGTCTAGCAACAACTCTACTTCCCTGTCTTATAAAAGTGCTTTTTTTGCTAATTGGTTTATCATTGTAAATACAGTAGCTATGTTCAAGTTCAATATATGGCTGCCGAGCTGTGCTCTTCATTGTGTTGTCATTTCACTTCATGGATCAGTTTGGTAAGAGAGAGAGTGAAGTTAAGCAAGCAAATTTATAGATTCTCTGTCCAACCCATAGAGCCAATAGGATGTTATGTACTTAAAGGCTTCTGAGATAAGCCAGTTCCAAAGAGCCATACTTCAGACCAATGGGGGAACAGAAAACACCTTCACACCTACCCCCAAAACCATATGTTAAGGTAACGCTTGGCAGTTAGGCAGCCTGGCTTTCTTGTGGGGGAGTTGAGAGAGACTTTAGCAGAGAAACACTTGCCAAACTGGTTTAAGGCACTTCATCCCAAATCCTGTCGTAAAATTCAAAGAGACTCAGTCCTAAAGGGGGGGTAAACATGAATGCTTCTCACTAATGTAACACTAAATTACATTGCTTTGCCTAAATTACAAATAAAGACATGGAAAATCTCACATCACATCACATATACAGTAGAATTCCTGTGTGTCTAACGAACATGCAACATGTCACCATTCTCTGGCATGATCAGCAGTTATCAGTCAAAAGTGGACCTTAACTTGAAACCTCTGTTTTGGATATCATTACTTATTGAATATTTTTTATGTATCTGACAATCTAAAAAATACTAATAGCTTTGTTTGGTTTTGCCCTGATGTCCACAAAGTTATAATTTTAGAATAGAAACTTATTTTGGATTATTCAGGTAGCCAAAATCAAACTGAAAGCATGGTGTCAAACATGCAACAAGAAATTAAGTGCTAACTTATTTTAATAATGTTAGGCTGTTGAAAAAAGTGATCATTTTGATGAGTAAATGTTGAGTGGGGACTTGTCTCAGCCTCTCATCACTGATTAGCCCTTCTCTCCTGTGATATCTAACTAATGGTGTGTCACATTGGCATCACTGAATTCAACTGTATTCTATAGTATTGTTTATCAACTCCCCTGTAAATTCTGTTAATTTTTTTATTTGTTTTCCTGTGTTTTATTATCGCACTAGCCACGTTACCTGTCAAAGACAAGTAGTAGCATAAACTTACAACTATTTGATACGTTTTGCCCAAAAATGTTTGTTCAGGTCCTTTCCTCTCTTAACTGGTGCTCTCTTTGTTGTGTGTGTTCCCGTAAAGCCTGCCTCACAAATTTTGTCATTTTGAAGCACCTTGCTTACCTCCCGTCGTCTTTTATACTTTCCATCTTCGAAGACAACTCTCTGCATGCCTCCTGCGCCAATAGAGAGTCTTTGGTAAGGTTCGTTCATGACTCTGTTGGTGTTTAAATAGCTTGTACCACAGATTTCATAAGAATACATACAGTTAAGTCGATAAATATTTGGATACTTTTGAGCCCCTGAAATAAAGGGATTGTGTTAAAAAATGCTTTAGTTGCCTCACATTTTTATGCAATCGTTTTGTTCAACCCACTGAATTAAAGCTGAAAGTCTGCACTTCAACTGCATCTGAGTTGTTTCATTTAAAATTCATTGTGGTAATGTACAGAACCAAAATTAGAAAAAAGTTGTCTCTGTCCAAATATTTATGGACCTAACTGTATATAATTTGGTTCACTGTAATCTTGTAATCTGTACCATTCTTGTACAAATTATTTTGTTTTTTTTTTTAATTTCTTTCTTTTGAAAATTATGTTTTCACTTTCACATTTTAGTGTTAATCCCTGACAAAGAAGCCCTTAAGAGGGGCTAAAGAATTACCGTAGTCACAGTACTTTGCAAAGTTGTGGCACTAAACTGGTTTATCCATCCATCCATTATCCAACCCGCTATATCCTCACTACATTTTTTTTTTAATTTCAGGGAAGCTTGGAGATTTTTTCAGGTCTTGGACTTATACTGGGTCCTCCATTAGGTGGTTTTCTTTACCAGTCCTTTGGTTATGAGTTTCCATTCATTGTGCTGGGATTTGTTCTCATATTGATGGTGCCTCTGAACATTTATGTTTTGCCGTCCTATGGTAAGCATACTTCTTGCAATAAAACTGGGCATTCTTTACTAATGAGGCAATTACCATTTTACACATCAGAATCAGGATTCACTTTATTGTACATAGATATTGAGTAAAAACTCAAACCTGGTAAGCCTGAGTAACTGCACGTAGAAAGGAAACTGGATATATTGTTTTATCTTTCACTACTTGAAGGCATTTATAGGAGGGATGTCTTTGGAACATGTGGTACTCTGGGTGAGTGAGATCAGCAGGATCTTTGTGGCAGACTTCCTTACCCTAGATTCCTATAGGGATTGAATGGGTGGCAACTTGCAGCCTATGTTTGCATAGGTTATGATGATGCACTGCAGAGGCAGCACCCCACCTGACAGTCATACATGAGTCCAGAATAGACTTGATGATGGCTGTTTAGAAATGGACCAATATTGCTTGGGGGAGATTGAATTTTTCAGCTGGTGCAAAAACAACAGCACCATGCCTAGAAACTTAAATGACTGTCATCCCAATGGCTGAACCATTTATAACACATGATAGGTGAGAAGGTGTCTGTTTTCTGAAAGCTATGATTCATCTCCCGAGTTTTTTGAATGTTAAGGTCCAAATGTTCTGCCTGTTCTTGTCGGGAAAGCACACAGCCCTGTGGTGTAGCAGTACAAAGTGTTAAAGGATCAGATATATGTTTGCCTAATCACCTGTACTGTTTCCTATCTGTAAGAATGTCTATAATCCAATGGCAGATTGAACTGGGTGAGTTTCTTATCTAGGAGTTCTGGGATGATTGTACTGAAAGCAGAGCTTAAGTCCACAAACAAGATCTTCACATTTGCTCCTGGCTTATCATTTTGTTGGTAAATAAATATGTTTCAGATGTCAAGCTTTGACATACTGTATGTGTCTTGTTTACTAATCAATCTCTGTAATCTCTGTTCTTTATTTTGGGAAGTAAAATTCACAATTGTAACACATAACACAGTTGTATTTTTCTGCTCACACCATATCTGAGGAAAATAGGGCTTTGCTGTGTGTAATACAAATAAGGAACCCTACAAACTATATATGTATACTGTATATACAGGTATGCACTGGAAAATACTAAAGCACCACAGTTACATCATTTGAAAACTATGTATTCAGCTTTTCTTAAACACTGAAAGCACTGTACAATTGCAGAAATTCTATTTTTTCAGTAATATTTCAGAGTAAAATGTATTGGCCACACTGAATACACCTCACCTAAATCTATATGGAGTAAAAAAAGTTTTTATTGCTTTGTTTTGCAGATGCTACACCAAGTAATGGTTCTTTTTGGAGGCTCTTTACCCAGCCAAAAGTTTTGCTTCTTTGCTTTTTGATATTTTCCATGAGTTCATGTCTCAGTTTTCTGGACCCATCTATATCACTTTTTGTCACTGAAAAGGTATGAGCTATTGTCAAACCAACAGAATATCAGGGGCTATAATCTATGATCAGAGTATTATAATGAATATAAAGCACCCTGAACATGCAATATATGATAATGAAAAGCCTCCAAAGTATGTGCACAAACTAAACTTGCTCTACACACTTCAGAGTAACAGAAACCTGGAGCCTACACTGGCAGCATTTAGGTTAAGGCAGGAACCAACCCTATATGTCCCTATAAAAGGGGCAATTTAGAGTCACCATTTAACATAACTTGCTTGCCTTTAGAATGAGAGAAAGCCATAACTAAAGAATATTCCTGGTTAAATGTGGGAATAATATACAGGACATATCTGCAAAGAGAGGTATCAGGTAGTAGATCCTAGATCCCTTGGAGAAGGAGGCGTCACTACTGACAGTTGTACCACAATAAGATCTCAAGAAAATACAGGCATAGAGTAGTCACATGCCATAATTTTAAATATCTATAGACTTTCGAATTACCGTATGCCGTTAATATATGTGTAACATTCAGAATCATTCAGGAAAACCATGCTCGTACCGTATGATCATGTGAAATACAATGAAAGCGGACTGCGTTAGCTTATGTTGGTGTCAAGTGTTCAGCACTGTAAGCTTGAGCTCCACTTTTGAAGTAACGTGTGGGCAGCAGTCAAGGAGACACATGCTGCTGTGGATGTTTGTCCCAGTCTGTGATGGATCTATAAGGTGCTGATTGATTAGTAGCATTTGTTGCACTTTTCTTCTTTCAAACTAGCACAAATAGAACAGTCGAATTTACTGTAATGCTTGCCAAGTACAAATCAAAATCTGAAACCTATAAATGTCCCCAAATCCATGAAATTGACTGGGCAATTAATTTTCTAGTTAAGAAAATTTACCATTTATTTATGATAGTAATTTTTTTTATTTTCTCTTTCTTTGCAGTTTAACTTGCCTGTTGGGTATGTAGGACTAGTATTTCTTGGGTTAGAATTATCTTACTGTTTGTCTTCACCTTTGCTGGGCATTGTTAGCGATAAAATGCCTGTAAGTATAAACAATATATCTTCTTAGCTCTGATTGCTGTCAATTTTACATTCACACATGTTAAAACAATATATTACATAATAGTAAGCAGATCTATATCTACAGGATAAGTTTAATTTATTCTTTTGATAGTTTCTGTAATTTTTAGATACATTGAAAGCCTCTCTCTCTCTCTCTTTGTAGTGCCTAGATCCTTCTACATTATTTTATTTCATCCATCCATTCATTTCTGAGCCCACTTGTTTTGCTGTTTGTTCTATCCCAGAAGTATTGAGCAGCTTGGGTGCTTCTACACTTGATACCAGTACATTTCAGGACACACTCACACAGAAACTTACATTCACTCATGGAGGGGCAATTTCTAATCATTGGTCATCCTAGCATGCATGTCTTTAAGATGGTGGAGGAAAGCAGAATATCCCCTTCTCCAAAGATACACACACATAACTGGGAGAGCACTTTCAAAGTGGTGCCAAAGCCAGTATTCAAAATGTGAAGATGCAGTTCTAAACACAGGGCCACCTTACTGGTTTCTACCACTGAGTGCTCTGTGACCTTGAGCACATCATTTACCTTTTCAGATCTCTATATATGTGTAAACTGAATGTAAGTTGGGAGCATGCGCTGATAGCACATTGCCACACCCACCACACGACGAACCTCCTGGATTGGGACCCGAGTCCGGGGAATGACACTTCAGCACCACACTGGAACAGTGAATAACATTTTTCTCACTAAAAACATTCATAAATATCATGTCTAAAAGTGCCAGTGCAGGTTATGTTAATTGGCTGTCTATATGGAGTTTACATGTTGAACATATAGTTTATTCATGTATGAGTTTGTGTTTCCTGTAATAGATTAACTTGCCATACTGAGCAGCCATTGCTTCCTGGTTAGGCTTCAGTTGGCCTAGAAAAGAGATAAGTGTGACATGAATTAATGTGTTATGTTGTTAACATAAATCTTAATTTTCTTTACAGAAAAGTAGAATATGGCTTATGGTGATTGGTGGCATTGCAACAGCACTTGTCTATTGTTTTCTGGGACCTGCTCCATTTCTTCATTTAAAAAGGTTGTGTATAGGTGGTAGGATATCACTCATATATAATATTTTCATAACACTGCTTACATGAGATTAGTGAAGAAGGGCAACTTAAATAATCAAATTTGTTAACTGTAGTTTCTTTAGATACTTGACAAACATGAGATTAGAGAGTGTTTAGCTTTCTTTACTCTATCAAGACAAGTTTTTTGTCGGGAGCTGCAGACCACAATGGCAAGAACAACAGTGAAGCAGCACCTTGTGAAGTGGAAGACACTAGTCTGCAGTCCCTCACACACTCACATATAACACCATAGGCTGCCTTTGTTTTAGTAAATGTCCCGTTTGTATTAATTATTAATACAGAAAAAGGTAATTAAATAAATTAGGGTCATTATCTTAAGTCCACTTGCTTGTAGTGTGTATTTATTTAATCTGGAAGGAGATTTGTCTGATTCAGAGATCTAATATATAATGTCAATCTTTTTATTATGATGTAATATATCTAATAAGAATTACTGCTATAAACAGGGCACAGTATATCTAATAAAAATTACTGCTATAAACCGGGCATAATATTTATAAAATTGGGAGACTTTTTAGTTACAAAGTGAAAGGTCCCTGCGTGTACATCAAAGGGTCACTCCTTCTAAGGTATCATAGCTTCATTTACAAGAGTATGGTGGTCATACAGCATTGGGGATCTGGTTGTCAAACACTACACCAGGTGAAGCTGTTTTAACTTGTGCCTTGTTTATTCATCATGTCTCTAACAAGGGGTGGTAATGGGCCAGAGTTCATCATTTCAATCACAAATGTGTTCATTCTAAACATTGCTGACCTCTTAAGTCTGCTCTTTCTTTTGTGTTATGTCTCAGCCAGCTATGGCTGTTTGTCTTGATGCTGGCCCTGCTGGGATTTTCAATTAGTATGACTTGCATCCCCACTCTTCCAGAAATCTTCAAGTGCTCATAGTAAGTATCTTGAATGTGAACATCTTGAAGTTGTTATTGCAATTACTGCCAACAGGATTATATGGTGCCATTTCTATCACATAAAAATTTTCTGAAAAATTATTTTTTTATGGTTGATAAAATATCACTAAAATCTCATGGCACTCTTTCTGTGCTGGAGCTGTGCTTTCTGATGTCTTCTTTTATTAAATGGTGAGGGACTAGAACAACAGTAACTGATGCCGTTCCACAAACAGTTTTTTTAAAGATGTCCTGTGAATTTTAATATTGTCTTTGCCTATTTTTGTTGTTAGTTTCTTGTAAGTGGGTTCCAGTTATGCTTTCGTATTTATAGTAAGGTATATACATTTCATATGTTACATAGCACTAGTTCCAGAAATAAATATGTGTTTGATTTTTGTACAGATTTGTCTTAGTGCATTTAGCTGGAATATTATTCTGTTCTAATTACTGGTTTTTTTTTCCTTATCTTTATATTGCAAGAATATGCCACGTCAAATTCCCCAAGTTTGTGTTTTTACAATTTCATTTCAGTAAGAGATACAGTCCAGAGACATGCAGGAAAGGTGCATTGGTGATCCTAAATTGTCCCTAGTGTGTGCTTGGTGTGTGTGTGTGTGTGTGCCCTGCAGTAGGCTGGCACCCTGCCCGGGATTTGTTCCTGCCTTGAGCCCTGTGCTGGCTGGGATTGGCTCCAGCAGACCCCCGTGACCCTGTGTTAGGATATAGCGGGTTGGACAATGACTGACTGACTGACTGACAAAAAAATAAGGTATTGAATAAGATGTCCCTTTATCTGTTCAGCAAAAATAATAACATGCTCAAAAATATCTGAAATCCACAAACAAGTTAAGCTCATTTTATGGAAATTTTTAGCAGTTGCTATCATTTGCTTAATCCTAGTTAGTTGTGGTTTGATTTTTGCAACATGTCATAACTTCTCTAGGTTACGCCGTATTCTTTTTTCTTTTTTTTTTTGTTACACAGGAAAGCAGAGGCAATGCTGGTAGTAGAATGCAGTACCTGTTTTTTTCATCTTTGTTTGCTATGCTGTGCTCCATGTTAATTGGTTGCCAAACTGTGTTGACTTTGTGATAATTATCACACTGCAATAACAAGTTGTAAACAGTGTATCATCCGATGCAATTTCTGGTTGTGTAATCTGACATTCTGTTGGTAACAAGGTTCAGCGACTGCATTTGTTAAATGTGACATGCTCACCAACTCAAAGTTGGGTAATGTGATGCTAAAATTAAATATAAGCCTTCATACACAGGTAGTCTGGAAGTAAAGTTAAGCCACTTTGTTCCAACCCCAAGGAGCAAATTTAGCCATAAATCTTATGCAATAGTTTCTTTCCCATTTTATTGCATTTGGGTATGAGTAATTTTGTTCATCAATGGTTAGATTGTTGTAAGACATTAATTTTTTACTGTGAATCTATTTGTATTTTACGAGTGATTCTATGCTTTATTACAGTGACTATGGATTTCCAGATGACTTAAGCACTCTGGGCATTGTGTCTGGTATGTACAGTGCAGTATGGTCTTCTGGGTAAGTTCTCAATTATGTCTATTTTATATTGTGTTCAAATCATCTAAAATACACCCTTGATCTTAATTCTCAAACAGTTCATAGTCACGTTACTGTATGTTTATCCCTAGGAAAACAAGGCAGTTTTTTTTCACCCAAAAAAACTAAAGTTTATTACATGTAACGGAACTGTGTAAATATCAAAACATCAATGCTGTAAGAATGCATATCTAGTGTTCACTGATATATTGATGCATATTTAATACACACTCTTCATGTGATATGTTTTGAAACAGTCACCAACGCGCAGCCCAGTGTTGCAGTCGGGACAGTAGAATTGTGTTTCTTTGCACACTTTTCTTATAATGTTTTTTTTTGTTGCTTGCACAAAAGTGGGTAGAATATCAGTGCCTAATTTGCACGATTGACATGCCTCTTGTGTTATTGTAGGCTACAATAGCGCAAGGCTTAGTGACTTCCACATTTCCTCTTACTCATACATTTACAGTTGCTGCATTGTAAACAGTGCTTAGGGAGCTAACCTCTTTCTTTGTCCTTATATTTGATTATACAGTGATCCCTCGATATATCGTGCTTCGACTTTCGCGGCTTCACTCCATCGCGGATTTTATTTGTAAGCATATCTAAATATATATCACAGATTTTTTGCTGGTTCGCGGATTTCTGTGCACAATGGGCCTTTTAATTTATGGTACATGCTTCCTCAGTTGGTTTGCCCAGTTGATTTCATACAAGGGACGCTATTGGCGGATGGCTGAGAAGCTACCCAATCAGAGCACATATTACGTATTAAATAAAACTCCTCAATGATATACGATATGCTTCCCGCGCGGTGCTTCGCATACTTAAAAGCCCAAACAGCACCTCCTCTAAAATATGCTGAAAGACTACCTTCACATTGCTCCCTACCTTCCGGCTGCTTTGTCCCGCAGTGCTTTGCATACTTAAAAGCCCGAACAGCACCTATTGATTTTTCATTGTTTGCTTTTCTCTCTCTGTCTCTCTCTCTCTGACATTCTGTGCTCCTGACGCGCACTCCTTTGAAGAGGAAGATATGTTTGCATTCTTTTAATTGTGAGACGGAACTGTCATCTCTGTCTTGTCATGGAACACAGTTTAAACTTTTGAAAAAGAGACAAATGTTTGCTTGCAGTGTTTTAAAGTCCCTGTCTCTACAACCTCCTGTGTTTCTGTGCAAATCTATGACCCAAGCACGACAATATGAAAATAACAATATAAACGTATGGCTTTTACTTTGCGGATTTTCACCTTTCGCAGGGGGTTCTAGAACGCAACCCCCGCAATCGAGGATGGGTCACTGTAGTCATTTTGCCTTTTTGTCACACAGCTACTTTCGCACCATGGTGAATCTTCACACAACTGAATTCATCAAGCATATCCTGGTGGATCAGTTGTGAAGTGCCGTATGCATCAGCTTCACTATTCATGTCAATGTCTGATGACCAATTCATATCATCATCACTATTGCTCGATTTGAGCAATAGTTCAGTTTCAGCTTGTTCTAAAACTGGCTTTACAGCTTTTCATTTGCCATTGGGTATTTGGTTGAAGGCTCCACCCCTCTCATGAATACTAATGAGTTACCATAGCGTTACTATAAGCAGCAACAACAACAACAACATTTATTTGTATAGCACATTTTCCTGCACAGGATGTAGCTCAAAGTGCTTTACAAGATGTCAAAGTAATACAAGAAAAGAAAATCTAAGTAAAGTGGATAAGAATAGTAATGAATATGCAATAGAAAATAAATCAGTAGAAGCTTACATAACATAAGAAGAATCTTTAGTAGAAAAGAGGAGTTCTTATATATAATAAAGTTTCTGAGGATGAGTCCAATGATAAGGTCAGATGGCCAGTTAAGCTGTAGAAAGACCAGGCCAAAAGACCTCCCAGCTCCAGTGAGCATTCTACCTAACATAAATGTTCTTTAGTCATTCCTCATTGTTTTGCGAGCTTCATCCCAGAGGATCTGATGCAGTAGGTCTCGTGGGCACTTTCAAACGAGCATCATAGGTGGCTGTACAGTACCTTGATTAACCACCACAGAAAACCAGATTAAAAAGCAGAGAAAAGTAGAGATGAGTAAAGATTGCAAATCCCTGAAGAAAATAATAATTCTATGCACATTTAGTCTATTAGAAGTATAACTAAAATGTAGCTATGAAACAGCCAAATTAAAAAAATGGGTTTTTATGAGTTTTGTAGGGTGATCTAAGGTGCTAGCCTGGTGTAGCTATGTTGGTCAAGTATTCTAGAATTTTGATTTATCACTTACCAATTATTTTATGGTTAACTCTTATAATAATAAGTAAACCACTACTGAGGTTATGGCTTAGAATGTAGGGGGAGCAAGATTATTTAAAGTCTTATTTACCATTAGTAGTATTTTAAAGTCAATTCTGAAAGACACAGGTAACCAAGGTAATGATGCTAAAACTGGTTAGATGTGCTCAGATTTTTCTTTTTCTGGTTAATATTCTTACCACTGCATTCTAAACTAACTGGAACCGATTGATGTCTTTCTTGGTTATTCCAGTTAGGACAGTATTAGAGTAATCTAGACAACTAAAAACATAAGCAAGAATTAATTTTTCAGCATCTTGCGGTGTTATAAGAGGTCTAACTGTTGTAATGTTCCTTAAGTGGAAAAAGTCCTAGTAGTCTAGTTAATGTGTGATTTAAAGTTTAGGCCAGAGTCCATTACACCAGATTCTTTCCCTCTGTCTTGATTATTAATGCTATGGTGATTGTTTGTTTCTAATACCCAAATTATTTATATTTTTCCCACCACTAAGATTTCTGTTTTTTCCTTATTTAGCTTGAAAAAATTACTATTTATTCATTTAGAAAAACAGGTAAGACTTTGGGTCAGAGAGCCTAAAATGTCAGGGTCATCTGGTGCTATAGATAAGTAAAGTTGCGTGTCATCTGCGTAACTGTGGTAGTTCACCTTGTTTTTTGATATAATCTGACCTAACAGAAAGCATGAAGATGGAAAAACACAGCGGGCCCACAATAGACACATGTCTTACACTGTATAAAATATCATGGACCTCTGAACTACAATCACCATAACTAACAAAGAGTTTTCAAACAAAGACTGAAAACAGTTTAAGACACTACCAGAAAGACCCACCCATTGTTTAACACTAGAATTACCAGAGCCTACGAAAAAACTCGTAGATCCGTCCCACCTTAAAACGCTTCACACCTCTCCGTCACGTCCTTTGTCTTCTAAATTTGTGGCTAAGCAGCAAACAGCAAGCAGCCTTCTATCACATCCCCCACCGGCGCACAGTTTTCTCAACTCAAGTCTGTTTACCTGCGTGTCAGTTGCTTGGAGTTGTATAGAGTGAGAAGTGAAGCAAAATGACACCTTTTATAAATACTATATCGTTATTTGGAACACTTGCAATTCATGTGTGTTCCATGTCTACATAGATCTATGTATACACATCATTAAAAAAGAAATGTTTTTCATGTTTTAGTCATAATTGACAAAATGTAGACATGAAGTTAATAATGTGTGAAGCAGTTTCAAACAGATGCACAAAAAGTACAAATATAATACAACAAGTGTGCTTTTATTCAAAATTATATCTACAGAAAAACAACCCGCGTTAGAGTGCGATAATGACACGCATATGCTTAGAGCGCTGTGGTGGCGCAACAATATCAGCTCTTGACTGGCAGTCTGAACTTCACAGGTTCGATTCCAGATGAGTCCGTTTTGAAAAGTGAGCTGCAGTATTCTTACTATTTTAAAATAAAAACATACATTTGATTCCAGTCCTTAACAGCCGGTGTAATTTATGATACTTGTAAAGGTTAGCTTTTTTTTTTTTTTTTTGTTATTCTCTCAGCCGCGTTCACGATCCGAACTCAACCCTACTCCCCCACCCCGCATTTGACACTGCTGTTTTCTCAGACGCGCTATAACTGAGGCAAACTCTAATCATGATGACTGTTCTACATCGGATCAACAATGCATTTTTGCCATCGCTGTACTTTGTATATGTACATGGAAAGCACTGCACTCGTGACTTTACGCTGTAGGAAGTAAGTAAATAAATAATATCTATATAGTAATAACAGTAATTTTATTATTATAGTAGACATTAAGCCTGTTACAATAACGGGCGCTAGAACAGTAGTGCATAAACATTAGTAGGAACAGTCTATATTAAATGGCAAGGGACCTTGTATGTGGCTGTAATATGCGTCCCTGTATTGTGTGCCTTTAATTTTCTCTCTCAGTAATACTGGTTTGTATTTCCGTAAAATGCCTGTAATTTTCTCTAAAAGTAATACAGTGGAACCTAAGTAATTTCCCCCATAGGATTGTATGTAAATACAATGAATCCGTTCCAGACCGTACGAACTGTATGTAAATATATATTTTTTTAAGTTTTTAAGCACAAATATAGTTAATTATACCATAGAATGCGCAGCGTAATAGTAAACTAAATGTAAAAACATTGAATAACACTGAGAAAACCTTGAACAACAGAGAAAAGTAACACTGCATGAGTTTGCGATATAGCGCTACGAACCGCTCGCTAAAAACACTTTTTTTTAATGAGTTTTAAGCACAGGGAAAAAAAATGAACATTTGAAAAATCCGTAATTTAATAAACAAACAAGAAAAGTAACATTGCAACAATGCATGAGCACACCTGTGTGTGTGTGTCTCTCTCGCGTGCCTGTGTGTGTGTGTGTGTGTGTCTCGCACGCCTGTGTGTGTGTGTCTGTCTCTCGCGCGCCTGTGTGTGTGTCTCTGGAATAGCCGGCTGCTTGCAGCTTGTGTTTATCAGCACATTTCGATGAACAAAAGACGCTGGCGGAGAGGTGAGAACGGTTTTAAGAAGCAATTTAAGGTGAGATGGATCTACGAGTTTTTTCGTAGGCTCTGGTAATTCTAGTGTTAAGGCTGTTTTTATAAGAATATTGTGGTCTATGGTGTCAGATGTTGCACACAAGTCTAAAAGAACAACAACAGATGTGGGGCCTCTGTCTGCATTAACCCACAAGTCATTTACCACTTTAACCAGAGCAGTTTCTGTACTATGATTTGTTCTAAAACCTGACTGAAACCTGTCAGAAATATGTTTGTTCAAGTAATCATTTAACTGTGGAAAAATTGTTTTTCTAGAGTTTTCCTTAAGAAAAGCAGATTAGAAATAGTTCTACATTTATCAAAGATACTGTAGAAGAGGCTAGATTATTTTCTTGAGCAGGGGTTTATCAACTGCAGTCATGTACACCTATTTAAGTGAATGAATTTAATTTGCTAAAAAGTGCATCCTGAGGTGCAACAGGATTAACTTTGGAGAGATGCATTTTATTACATATAATTCAGTTTATTTTGTGTTTTAAAAAAATGCTGCAGCAGCCTCACAAGTTTTGCTAGATGTTTTCAGGAGGCATTCCATTTAATGAACTAGGTTTAGAAGATGATCAATAGTTGAAAATAAAACTCTTGGATTTCCAACATTATCATTTATAATTTTAGGAAACAGGACTGCATCTCAACTTGTATAATGTAACTGGTTTGTTATATTCAGTTATATGTGCCTTTACTATTTCATAGTGGACTGTTAAGTTAAGTTTTCCTCCATTTATGCTCAGCTCTCTGGCATTTTTTCCTCTGGTTCAGACGCTCCATGAGTTGTCTGGTGGTGCAAGATTGAGTCTCACAACAACCACATCACCACTCCCTGTAGGAACAGTGGGGGAAATGGTGAGGGTTTGAGGAGGTTGTGAGTGGTGATGCCTACTTTAGAAATCAGAGGTGACCTGGTTTTGGGCCCCAGTTTGCATTGTCAAAGTTCCCACATTTCGTTGGTGTTATCATTGTCAATAGCAGGAGTCAGAATAAAGCTAAGTCGGCCTGGAGTAGAAGCAGCACATCCGTCCCCGACACCCGATGAAGTATCTAAGAGAAAAGCTTTCTGGTCCCTTAAGATGCTTTCGTCTCACAAGGAGCTGTTGGATTTGCATCTCTAGGGATTTAAATTCTTCCACAACATGCTATAGCTAGCAGTCGGGTATCTTGAAAACGCACTGTGGCAGAACACATATAAATGTTCATGGCTTTTTGCAGCATGTTTTTATTTCATCCACTAGATGGCAGCAGAATACTGTCCCAAGAGTTATTCAGGCCTAGCACTGTAAAGAAGGTGATTTTTATGTCACTTGGAGTACATGGAATTCTGAGTTTGAATCACATTTGGATTTAATGTCAAGGAGGATGAATTAAAAGTAGATTTTTAAGTATTTCATCTCTTGTATCAAGCTCTTAAAATATAAAAGAAGCCTGCACCCTTTTTGAGTCTACTTCCTACTATAATCTTGAACCGCAATCTGTCTTATGGGGTGGTTCACTCAGTTGCCTGCCTCTCTAAGAACACCATAACACACCATTCTCGCTTCACATCTGTGTGTTTTTACATGGCCTCTTCTTCCCTCCAGTGATCTTCCAGTTCAGCTGTCCTCAACATTTCAGATTAATTTGTGCTTCTAGAATAAAGAAGCTTTAAACCCCATCATGGGTTTACCTCCAATATTAGGTACTGCCTCTGTTTGATTACAGCAACCCAATGGTAGAACTATTTCCAGTAGCCCCAGGTGTCTCTGTATCCAAAAGTTTTAAGCATCCACAGTTCTCAACATGTGTCATTACCTACTGTATTGTTTGGCCTCAGCAAAACTACTCCAACCAATGATGGTCCCACCACCACCACTCCCCATTATGCTGGGCCAATGGTATGGATCTTTTATGAATTAATCAACATTCCACTTTTGCCTTGTATATAAATATTTTTCCAGTGGTAATGGGGATCTTTCCAGTTCTTGTCATTCTTGAGTTGTGCACTCATGTTATTATTAAGCAATAGTTCCTACCCTACCAGTCTGTCATTTCCTCCCAGTGCCTTTGTGATGGTGGAGCTGTGGACCCTGACCTTACCATATTTGAAAGACCTATAGAGGCCTAGATGACTTTTTAGAGATTTTTCTGATTTCATGAAACGCTTTCTGTCCTGCAATTTGAGTGATTGTGGCAGGAGAGCAGTTTCAGGGAAAATTGACTGCTGTGTCAGACATTCTGCATTTTCTACAATTTAGCTGGGATGCTGGTGCAGTGAAACCCCAGAATATCCTTCTAATCCTGATAGTCATCAACAGCTCATTTCCTGAGGTATTTATCTAATCATGTGATCTGTGCATGCTTTGCCTGTAGAAGCTCAGATTGTATGGTAGAAAGTGTGTCATATTTATAGTGAGCAGGGCTGGCAAGTAAGAGAGACTAGACATGTCAGTGTAATGATCTATTTAAGCAAACATGATAACAAAGGAGTAAGTGTGCACTTTTTTCTCTTTTTGTTTCTCACTGACTATGAAAATATGATTCCTTGCCTGATGGTATGTTTGACAAGGAATATATTTAATTAAATATAGTTTTGCTTTTACAACGTCCATCTAATTTTGCCAAAGTGAAGTGCTCTCTCCCTGTTATCAATCACATTGCACCCATAATTGTTAGCTTTAAATGCAGGTTGTTGTTAAGGGAGACATAAAAATAGTAATAATATTTATTTATATAGCATTTTCAGTAGTACTAGGGTGCTGTACCATGTTAGCCATTATGAATGTAGTGAGACGTCAAGCAAAATTACCCCTTTTATTGGCTAACTAAAAGATTACAATATGCAAGCTTTCGAGGCAACTCAGGCTCCTTCTTCAGGCAAGGTGTAATGCACTTACAAAATGTTTCACAATAAAGTTTCCAAGATAAAATTAGTAAAATAATAGATAAAATATTACAAATATGTAATTTAAAGTGTAATTTGAGCACAAAATTAAATAAATACAAAAAGCCACAATAAGTTCAAGTTAATAAGGCATAATAAAATGAGATGCGAGAACACAAGGGAGATGAGACGTGATCTTCTCAGAAGACAATTTGAAGTCCCAAAACACGCAGCTCGCCAGCAGTAGAAAGCCAGCAGATGTTCTGACTGCTTCTCCTTGCGTGCGTTCAGTCACCCTAACCCCCCTCTTCACAACACAAAAAGTGACAAAAAGGACACCGGCTGTACATGCTTTAAAATGATCGTCGGGCAGCGCGATGGCAGCAGCAGCAGCAACAGAAAGACAGCAGATGATCCAACAGCATCTCCTTAGCATGCGTTCAGACACCCCCCCCCCCTTCACAACGCGAGCAGCATTATAAGTCCTGCGAGAAACAGATTTAACCACGCCCGGGGCCAGAAATAAAGGACAAGTATTGTTTTTACAACAACACATGAGGCAAGGCAGTGAGCCATCATTTAAAACAAGTCTACGGACATCTAACCTAGCAGTTGATGGATTGCTTTTGGCAGACACACTTCATGTGCTCCCAGCTCTTAAAACAACGACATGCAACAAGCAAAACACGTCGTTCGCCAGCAGCAGAAAGCCAGCAGATGATCTGACTGCTTCTCCTTAGCGTGCGTTCAGCCACACTAACCACCCGCCCCGCCCCCCCTCCCTTTACAACGCGAGCGGCAGAGACATGAAATGGCAAAAGGACAGCTGCTGTACAGGCTTTGAAATGATCAGGCAGCGAGACAAGCAGAACAAGCAGTTCGCCAGCAGCAGAAAGACAGCTGATGATCCGACGGCATCTCCTTAGTGTGCATTCAGCTGCACCCTCTTCACAACGTGAGCAGCGTTATATGTCTTGCGAGAAATAGATTTAACCACGCCCGGGGCCGGAAATAAAGGACAAGTATTGTTTTTACAAAAGTTTTAAAGTAAAAGTGAAAATAATGCTTATGTAACAATTCCCATGAAAATAACAATCTCTTTAAATTGTATATTCAGTAAAGCAAACACGGGGGTGGGCAAGCAAAGCGAGCAGGGGGCAGAGCCCCCTAGTTATAGTAAAAAAAACTTTTGAAGCTGGGAAGATTTAAGAAGGATTTTAAAAGAACATAGAGATTCAGCCAGTGTGAATTCCTCTGACAAGTTTTTTCCAGAGTTGAAGTTCTCTGACCAAAAAAACATGGCCACCTGTAGTCTTCAACCTGGCTCACAGAGGAGCTAGCGGGTTATTGCCAGAGGACCACAGGCTGCATCCAGGTACATAAATGAATAATTTATATATGTAGTTGAGGCCAGACCATGCACTACCTTAAAAATAATCAATAAAATATTAAAATCAATCCTAAAACAGACTGGCAACCAGCGAAAGGATGATAAAGTTGGAGTGACAAGTTCTTTCAACTTAGTTGTAGTTCAAATTCAGGCAGAAGTATTTTGTACCATTTGAAGCCTATTAAAATGCTTTCAGGTTAGGATAATTTGAGAGACCATTGTAATAGTTGAAGACACTAAACCATTAATCCTGACTCTCTAAAAGTTAGTATTGATTTGACCCTAGAGATATTTCTAAGATAATAAAAAGGTTCCAGTGCAATGTGATTCAAACAGTTTTTAAAATAAAGTCTAAAATCTAATAAACCTATGCAAGTGATCTGTATCTGATTTGACAATTTCTGTTTTAAATTTATCTGAACAAAATTCTTAGACATCCAGTCCTTAACATCTGCTAAAAAGTTGTCAACATGAAAAAAGTCATTTCAGCTTCGAAAATCCTTTGTGAGCATCCATGCAAGATTCACATTTTGAGAGCTGAAATCATTTTAGAAGTGACCTTCACGCTGTGAAAGGATAATACTGTCTTTCTGAGAAAATATAGGCCAAAAAGCTAGACTGATTTTTCACTGTAGGAAATTCCATAGCAGAATTATTTAAGGCAAACATGTAATTTACTGAGATTTCCTGAAAAGTTCATTTGTAAGCTTCAGTCTTCCCATGGAAGTAAAAAATGATGCCATGAACCGTGAAGGCCACATGACAGGGTGAAATTGTAATCAGCAGTTGCTGTGGTTTTCAGGATAGCCCCTGAGACTGTTCTGCTTTGTTGTCCTGCACCAGCTAGAAAGGCTGAATGAAACTAAGGTTTGTAAATTGCCCAAGAGTTAAGAGGTTTGTAGTGTTTTACAGAATACAGACTTACTAAATATTTAAATAATATTAATTAAACATGAAGTTGTAGTTCTTCCTTTTTTTATGTGAAACAACAAATAACATTGCTCTTACTAAATTCCCACTTTTTTTTTACTGTTAATCAAGTATTTATTTCAACCTAGGAATTTCTTTGGCCCAACTCTTGGTGGATTTCTGGTTGAAAAGTTCAATTTTGAGTGGGCTGCAGCTGCTCAAGGAGGGCTTGTATTTATATCGGTAAGTGTGCTAAGATTTATGCCAGACATCTTTTTCACACTGAATTATATAAAGTGAAGAAAATGTTCTAATGGCGGAATGTTCAATCCAGAAACTCCTATGCATTTAAAAGACAAATGATAATCCCAAATAAAAAATAGCAAAGTAAACAACTGTACATTAATGAAGTGTAGCCTATAAGAAGCATATTTTAGTTGGTAGTGTTGGAAATGCATTGCTAAGGACAAGTAAACTGTAGAGTTGGCAGCAAAGTTATAAATTATTTTACAATTGTGAATTGCATATAAAGGATTAGAAGAGTGACAAAGTGATTAGCACGGCTGTATCAGTGTTCTAGTTCTGAATCCCATGACCCGTCATCATCGGCAAGGAAGTTCCACAAAGACATACGAGTTTGGTTAAGTGTCAGTTCTAAGATGGCAAAATGAAGTATGGAAGTGTGGGCCCTGTGTTAGACTGGTGCATCATCTTGATTTGGTTCCCACTTTGCACCCAGTTCTCCCAGTACTGGTTCCACTTCCCCTGTGAATCTTCCCAAAGAGCCACTAGGGGAGATCATGTTGGTTGGCTGCCAAAATGAGGTGATCTGTTGATACCCTTTTTTGTGTGTAATAGGAGATTTGGAACCATGATGAAAAGTTATGAGGGCATTGTGTAAATCCAGGGTCACACTACACAACTTTTCCAGTGATTTTTAGTTGCACCATTCATTTAACTAATCTTAAGAAAATTTCAGTGAGCCTAGAACAGTTGCAGTTGTTTGTACTCAAACAACTTAGTCACAGAGCTCTGTGACTTAATATGACAAACTCAACCTCATAGAAAACATGGGACAGTGATAAAAATTCATCAAATAATCATGTAATCTATCAGCCCCTGCAATTCTACATGTATAATTTGACACCCACAAAGGCAATGAGACTCAGGTCCTGTACCCACTGATATTATATGCTGTCTGTCTAGAAATGACATTGAGTCTTGTAGTGTGACACTGGCATAAATAAAATTTACTGTGACATTTAACAACAGTCCTGATTTGTCAGTTCAATGGTTAAGATGAAAATCTGCAAATGTATAAAGCTGTTTATTTAGTTACTCATTGTACACCAGGCATATACGGTATATCATTTAATAACTGGAATTTTGAATTGGTGTCTGTTATTCTTTTAGGTACTTTTATTAGGAATCTGCTACTTTGCAGAGCCCTGTTTCAGAAGGTATGTCCAAGGTTATTTGTTATGTTTTTCACTTTCAATATTTGGAAATGCTTTTAAGTTAGTTTGGATGCTGTGTTTGCGTTGAAAGTAAGCATGTTTAGATGTTTAAATTGATTAAGATTCTTCAGTTCAAATTTTATTTTATTTAGCACTGTTAACACCATATACCATCACACATAATGTACAGAGCAAATAAATAATCAGTCCGTAATTTGGGTGTCATCTTTGACCAGCTTCTTACTTTTCAACCACACATTAGCTCCATAGTACAGACAGCTTTTTTTCATCTCTGTAACTTTGCTCATCTGCACTCTTTCCTCAGTGTGAAAGATACTAAAACACTCATTCATGCTTTCATCATTACCCGTCTGGACTATTGCAATGCATTGTTTTATGGCCTCCCGACTAAATATATCAATAGATTACAGAATGTTCAGAATTCTGCTGCTCGATTACTTACACACACTAACAAATCTGCTCACATCACTCCTGTCTATTATGATTTGCATTGGTTACCAGTTTCTTCAAGAATCAAATATAAAATTATTCTTCTCCCCTTTAAAGCCCTTCATGGTTTAGCCCCTCATTATCTGTCTGAGCTGCTGCTTCCTTACACTCCTGCCCCGAGCACTAAGATCATCGGATGCTAACTTATTCACTGTATGTAAATACAGGTTAGTAACTATGGGTGGTAGAGCTTTCAATGTGATAGCCCCTAAAATTTGGAATGCTCTTCCTCTAAGCCTTCACGAGGAAAAATCTATTGTTACTTTCAAACTCCTGTTAAAAACACATCTTTTCAATGAGTAATTATTCATTTTCTTGTATGTGATTTCAATTTTTTTGTTAATGTGTTTATTGAATTGTAAAGTTTTCTTGAGTTATGAAAGGCGCTACATAAACAAAACTTATTATTATTAAATAGTATATATACAAACTTATCTGAACTGTATACATTCTAATAACAATATAAATCACACATTTTAACAATAACTCTACTGAAAAAGATTTTTACAGATCAGTTATAGATACAGTAAAACTAGAAAAACAAAGTGAGAAAAGTTATAGTTCAGAAAAAAATATGCTAAATTTGTGTTTCCTGCTGTAACCCTAGGTGTTTAGGCATTCAGTATTTTATTCACAATACCATCTTAGTAAGAAGGTGGGACTGGTGAAACCTCTGAAGGCATAGTAGTTAAAGAAAAAAAAGTCTTCAGTCTAAATTTTAACATAAAAAAGGACAGAGCCAACTATACTTCCTTAGAAGGCTGGCGTCCTTCAACATCTGAAATAAGATGCTGCAGATGTTCTATCAGACAGTTGTAGCGAGCGCCCTCTTCTACGTGGTGGTGTGCTGGGGATGCAGTATAAAGAAGAGGGACGCCTCCTGTCAGTCATGGAGAATCCACTGCATCCACTGAACAGTGTCATCTCCAGACAGAGGAGCAGCTTCAGCAACAGACTGCTGTCACTGTCCTGCTCCACTGACAGTCTGAGGAGATTGTTCCTCCCCCACACTATGCGACTCTTCAGTTCCACCCAGGGGGGGATAAACGTTAACATTATACAAAGTTATTGTCTGTTTTACCTGCATTTTTATCACTCTTTAATTTAATATTGTTTTTTATCAGTATGCTGCTGCTGGAGTATGTGAAGCTCCCCTTGGGATTAATAAAGTATCTATCTATCTATCTATCTATCTTTTGTGTAGAAAATATGTAGCATGTCATATATTTTAAAAAAAATCACTGTGTTCCAATGGGATGATGTAAGTGAGAGACATAAATAGAATTGATTTTATTGGTATGGAATGAATTATATGTGTCACGGTAGTGCAGGCCTCAGGGAGTAATATTCCTCGTTTTTCACTCCACAAAAATCTCTTAAACCCCCTAAACATTTTAGTAATGCAATATGTTTTTAAGACTGTTTTGATATTAGACAGGAAGGAAGTGTGGACAAACCAACTGAGGGATAATGCATTAAAGTAAATCTACATATCAGAATCTTTATTATATTATGGTAAATAACATAACACATGAGATTTCATTCTCAAAACTGCTATTTACATTTTTTTTTACTTTTAATCTAGACCTGCTCCTTCAAGTATTGAAGAAAGTGAAGAAAGAGCACCCTTACTTTCCAATCACATTTAATGTTTGAGTTTATGTTAATTGTGATACTGTTATGTTAAGTAAATTTAGTTTTCAGCTTATTTTAATGTGATTTGCTTTTCTGAACCAAATAATGAAAAAGGTCAGATGTTTATAAAAGAAATACAGTGGTGTGAAAAACTATTTGCCCCCTTCCTGATTTCTGATTCTTTTGCATGTTTGTCACACAAAATGTTTCTGATCATCAAACACATTTAACCATTAGTCAAATATAACACAAGTAAACACAAAATGCAGTTTTTAAATGATGGTTTTTATTATTTAGGGAGAAAAAAAATCCAAACCTACATGGCCCTGTGTGAAAAAGTAATTGCCCCCTTGTTAAAAAATAACCTAACTGTGGTGTATCACACCTGAGTTCAATTTCCGTAGCCAACCCCAGGCCTGATTACTGCCACACCTGTTTCAATCAAGAAATCACTTAAATAGGAGCTGCCTGACACAGAGAAGTAGACCAAAAGCACCTCAAAAGCTAGACATCATGCCAAGATCCAAAGAAATTCAGGAACAAATGAGAACAGAAGTAATTGAGATCTATCAGTCTGGTAAAGGTTATAAAGCCATTTCTAAAGCTTTGGGACTCCAGCGAACCACAGTGAGAGCCATTATCCACAAATGGCAAAAACATGGAACAGTGGTGAACCTTCCCAGGAGTGGCCGGCCGACCAAAATTACCCCAAGAGCGCAGAGACGACTCATCCGAGAGGTCACAAAACACCCCAGGACAACGTCTAAAGAACTGCAGGCCTCACTTGCCTCAATTAAGGTCAGTGTTCACGACTCCACCATAAGAAAGAGACTGGGCAAAAACGGCCTGCATGGCAGATTTCCAAGACGCAAACCACTGTTAAGCAAAAAGAACATTAGGGCTCGTCTCAATTTTGCTAAGAAACATCTCAATGATTGCCAAGACTTTTGGGAAAATACCTTGTGGACTGATGAGACAAAAGTTGAACTTTTTGGAAGGCAAATGTCCCGTTACATCTGGCGTAAAAGGAACACAGCATTTCAGAAAAAGAACATCATACCAACAGTAAAATATGGTGGTGGTAGTGTGATGGTCTGGGGTTGTTTTGCTGCTTCAGGACCTGGAAGGCTTGCTGTGATAGATGGAACCATGAATTCTACTGTCTACCAAAAAATCCTGAAGGAGAATGTCCGGTCATCTGTTCATCAACTCAAGCTGAAGCGATCTTGGGTGCTGCAACAGGACAATGACCCAAAACACACCAGCAAATCCACCTCTGAATGGCTGAAGAAAAACAAAATGAAGACTTTGGAGTGGCCTTGTCAAAGTCCTGACCTGAATCCAATTGAGATGCTATGGCATGACCTTAAAAAGGCGGTTCATGCTAGAAAACCCTCAAATAAAGCTGAATTACAACAATTCTGCAAAGATGAGTGGGCCAAAATTCCTCCAGAGCGCTGTAAAAGACTCATTGCAAGTTATCGCAAACGCTTGATTGCAGTTATTGCTGCTAAGGGTGGCCCAACCAGTTATTAGGTTCAGGGGGCAATTACTTTTTCACACAGGGCCATGTAGGTTTGGATTTTTTTTCTCCCTAAATAATAAAAACCATCATTTAAAAACTGCATTTTGTGTTTACTTGTGTTATATTTGACTAATGGTTAAATGTGTTTGATGATCAGAAACATTTTGTGTGACAAACATGCAAAAGAATCAGAAATCAGGAAGGGGGCAAATAGTTTTTCACACTACTGTAGCTGGGTTGTTCAAGTTAATTTTATTCTTTTTTTTGCTTACTATATGTAAAATGTTGAAAAGAATGACCCAGGTAAAATCTTACTCCCCAGAATGGAGTTTAGCAGTCAACTTCAGACCATAATATTCTGATGCTGTCTGATTTGATCAAGACAATGTTAAAACTTTCATGCATGTGGTCTGAATATGGAAGACTGAATATAAACAATGCTTGAAAACATTACAAATTGTTCTTAAGCATAGGAGAACTGAAAGATTTTATTGGAGTGCTACATAATAATAAGGTAAATGGTCTTTTAAAAATATAGGGATAGTACTACACAAAAATCAGATATAATTTGGGGAATTGTTCTTAAAATGTGACATTGTGCTAATCCTGCACTATACTTAAGAATGCACAGTGAATAAGGCATCACAACTGTAGACCTTATGTAGTGCTGACCTATTTATTAAATCTATTTTATATACTGTAAATCATTTTGTTAGTTAAAACATCAGCTGCTATTTAAACTTTTCATAGCTGAAAAATGTTTTACTGGAATGAACAAATGCCATTTCTAGTTATCTAAGAGTAGCTCACAGTTCTTAATGTGAACTGAGCTCCCAAGTCATCCTTTTATATGTTAGATATGATCACTGACTTAAATCAGTCAGCATTTGTAGAAGCTGTTGGATGTTTCTTCTTTTCTACAGATATAACTTTGTTGTCATAAGACAAAGAATACTAAACTTTGCTGCTTACTTGTATGAGAATATATTCTTATGTTTTGCCTAAGTCAAGCCGTTTGCAGGCCTAAAGCATGCTGTTTACGGAGTCGTACAGTATATTGTAGAAGAGTCTACTTATTCCAAAGAAGTACACAGGGCAGGAGACATGGACCCAAAGTAGTGGAAGTGTTATTCTGGGAAAACTGTAGTTTAAAAAATAGATAATTACACAATATACTTGTGTTTGTAATTAAAAGTTAAATCATTTTTGTAACTATGGAGAGGGGGCCAGAATTTAAACTAAGGTATTATAGTAACAAATGTTTAGTTTTGAAATTCTAAAGCAAAGGCACTATTTTCTGTGTACGGCAATTAATGGAATTATATCCTTGGTGCTGAAAATGTTTATGTTGTAATGTTAATTAATCAGTAATGCATAATTCTAGTAGGAGTGCTGCAGATACGTAGCAGGCCCAGAAATTACATGCTAGTTTAACATTAACTAGTACTGTGTAACCCAAAAGCCAGAAAGTCGAAACTACTCTTAAACTGAGCCTGATGCACTGAAAAAAGTTTGGTAATGATTCACACTTAATATTTTCAATCTGAACGAATATAATTCTTTTTAGCTTCTTGATCCCACAATTTTTAAGTTGAGGCAAACATTTAGAGTGACTGGGTGCAATTCACTTGTTTTATACTGAAGTTAATTTATTTTTTAAGTTGTTCTTCTTTTTTGGCAGTTGGAAAGCCATCACGCTGAAAAGTTCGACCAGAAGAATATACAAACGGCTCCTCAAACACAGCACACGAACAACCTAAAATATTAGGTTAACTGAAATAGGATTTTTACGTTTATTCCCTCCACCATAACTTACTTTGGTACAAACAATTTTTTTTACTTTGATTGAGATCTGAAACCAAATATTTCAAGCTACGACACTAAATGACTAATCTTAAGTTGCTTGAAAGAGAAAATTTACGTTAAATGAACAACATCAATGTTATAGTTTTTTCAGTGTGCATGAGTGAAAGAAACCTTATTTGATCTGTTTATATTGTAACAGATTGGCTGCATGCCCTTCGCAGCACCGTCCCCTTTCAAAACCAACTGTGACGTGACAAAATAAGTGGGCCTGGAAAGTGTAGCATAGTACAAGGCTGGTGTGGCATGCATTAAGTGTGGTGCAGTTGCCCATTACCTCTAGACATTGTACCATTTTAAATAATAAAATCTTAAGATATGAATTCTTTGCAATTTTAGTGATCAAAAGATATAACGTGACAAGAGCCCACAGCCATATTGCTTTCCTTGTGTCTTTACAAGCAGATAGTAGAGAAAAAGTGGATCTGCTAGAAGCTGCCTTATACTTTTGGGCCATATTCATACTAATGCGTCATGACTCGGCAGGCCATGTAGTCAAGCACTAGTTAAAATGTGTATAGGCCAAGTGGCCTCATATCCAGGTATGAGAGAACACTACATGTCCTTAAAGCCACACAATTCACATTTATGAGCCTGTTACTCATACATTTTGCTCTTTTTGTTTTGCTTCACCTTACGCACTTTTGCTTTTCTTTGTTTATTAAATTTCTTTATTATGTAATCAATCTCAAAATAACAAAGCACACTTTTAGTAAAAAACTAATTATAAAATCTATAACTAGAGAAATAAAAGTTAATTATTAATCTTCATAACAGTGCAAGTACTTTGTGTGCCTCAGTTAAAATTTCTATTAAAGTAATGCACTTAAGTAATGTTACATGTTGAATTAACCTTTTAAAGAGGATATAAACCTGTGAACATTGTGAATATAAATAGAGACCCATTCCAATGAAACAAATTTTTTTATTTGTTGATTTTTGTTCATTTGTATTTTCACTGTTGATATAAACTGATTTTTCCTATCTAATGCCTTTTGTTATAAACACATATTTTAGTAAATTATGTATCAGTTGGAATAATAATCATATCTGAAACTAACTCAATTAAAAAACATAAAACATTTTTTATAATCACTTGGAATGTTTAATCTGCTTCACTATTAGAGCATCTGAGGTTTTATTTGTGTGCATATTGTGCCAAAATCTGCTGGGATGTCCAGGGCAGACCTACGGATTTGAATAAAACGTGTGTCACAAAACAGATGGGTATGCTTGGATTAATTAGTTCTGTGACTACTCTGGGAGGCAATAAAACATAGGTCTCTTTGGAAGTAAAGCAGGTGTCTCGACCAAGTAGGCTCTGTCTCTCTCCTTTTCCACCTCTAGATTTCCTCAATAGGACTGTACTTGGCAGATATGGGAAGCCTCCTAATTCCCTGGCTGGGTCCCTTACTAATAGTTGAGAAATTCACTACACTGTGATACTGAGTTGCAGAGTAAAACTTTGTGCAAATGCTGTTTTTTCTGGGACAGTGGATTAAATATTCAAAACAGTATGATTTTGACTATGTAGTCTTATGAGGAGTCTTCAATAGGTATTGGATATGATGGGGAAACCTGGAGGGATGTTAATGAGGGGAACATCCTCCCTGATTTGAATTGGAATGGCTATTTCTTTTTTGGAATTTTGGGTGGTACATGAGGGAGCACAAAAACAAAAGCTGGAAGCAGCAAGCATGAATCAAAGTAGAGAGAAAGACAGAGCAAGCCTCACTGTGCAAGAGGAAGAGACGGAGGCCATCTCAGCTGCTGTTACATGCCGTGAGGCGTTTACCGGGTTTGCATTTCAGTGTGGGAATAAAGCTTGGATTTTGGCATTTTGAGATTCCTGAATTAGGGATTTCCACATGAGATTTTGCATCGTGATTAATATGAGGCCATCCTTAGCAAGCACCGGCTGCTTTATTGATCAGGGTGGTGAGCAAAAGCCCTTCTGATTTTGTGGAAATAAAGGGTAAATATGAAATGAGAGCATCACTTTGACAGTATTTTTATACACTTATTTTCATTTTCTCCACGTTTCATATATGGAAAAAGTATTGTTTTCATGGAAACAATACTTCCTCCATATTGTTTTCATGTCCAAGTGTCTGTGGACACTATAATTTAAGAACAAATGGAATGACTTGTGGACAACTTGCAGTTCATTGTCTTTAGGATGGATTATGCTTTGCGCAAATTCTAACTATTCAGCTTAGCTCGGAGTTTTTAATGTTTTTAAAGGTGATATTATCAACACCCAAACCACTACTCAGAATTTCACCAAACTTGGCATTTAGGACTTTGAAAGAAAGAATTTTGGGAATTTTGAGAATTTTGAGTTTAGAATTTTCAGGTTGATCTTTTCTCAGTTGAAACCATGCAGCAGACACCAGCAAAGAGGTATGAAAAGTTAAGTAACATTTTCTCCCTTACAAGTTAAAAAAAATAAAATATAAAAATGAAAAAAGACACAAAATTAATATCTGGAATGAATTGTTCACAAGACATTATACTGTATCTTAATTTTCTTATTTTTTTCATCCACCAATGAGGTAGACTACACAAATTGTAAAAGCGCTATCAAGTAAATATGTGTGCTGCTTCCACTTAATGGAAAAGAAGCCAATAGTGTGATGCTCCTGTTTCAAAGAAGTGCAGGATCTTGGAGGAGAAAGTTCAGGGATCAAGGGCAGAGTTTAAGGGATGGCAAGGAGGGCCTGGCATTCCAATGGATAAGCTATTCACTAAAATAAATCTCAAATAAGTTTTTTTTTCCCTCCCAAAGGTTTATAAGGCCACAGCTAATGTAAATATATTAACAATAAATAAATATGATCATTAAATCCATTCTTCCATAGTCAAATGTCTCTTTTGCATGCTACTTACCCTTAAAACAGAGCAGCCCTGTCATTCTGGACAGTCCTCGGAAGCTGTGCCAGCCCTATCAGACTGCTAGGTCCTTGCATTAATGATTTTTAATGAGAAAAAAATATGCTTGTGTATTTTAAAATGAATGTTTATAAAAGAATTAAACAGGCATTTTTTTCCAATTGAAGGGCACCTGGTGGTTACTCAGTATTATATTAGGTGAGAGCTTATGTATATGCCAAGTCATTACTTTTAATCACAGGGACAGGGTGGATTGTTTTTTCGAAAAATATAGTATGAACATTAGAAATTACAAAAACTGTCTCCGGCAAATTTGATTACAGACAAAACTCCCAATCTACTACTACAGCAGAAGACCCTCATACTGATGGTGATTGGAGACAGAGTGCAGCTAAGTAGTGGCAAGAACAAAACTTGCAGTAGTCTCCATTTTAGCTACAAAGGAAGCACCAAACAAAATCAGACTACATCACAAGTACCAGGTTTGCTCACCATGATGCTGGCACAGAGAATAATAAACAAGTAATACTGAATATGTACTGAGGATGCTCCACAAGCAGTGAATAATCATTTTTGTCTCTCTCTGCTTTGCTTCATAGCTGCATATCCTGCACCCACCATAGTGTTTGTACTGCTTATATTTTACATACCTTTTTTTCTGCCTGGTGATGCTCTATTCTGGTTTTAAGTGAGTAATAATCAAATACTATACTATAAAAGAATTATAATATTTGATTTATACATATTTTAATATGCCTACAGCTTCCTCTCTGGTGTTCAATATATTTAATGTGTTTATTGTCTGCTGATGTTTGGTTAACTTTAGTGTGGGTTTAGTGTAAAAAATCAGTTTCACTGTCTGGATAGTGGCACTAATTTCTTGTTATAAACCATTCCTTCAGTATACTCCTTCATTAATTACAGTGTCTGAATCGCTGTCATTTATTTAATTCAGGTTATTTTGATTTTGCTTCTTCAATGTTTAAAATATTTCTCATAACTTAGACTTAACTGCAATGGACTGGCACCCTGTTTAGGGCTTGTTCTTTCCTTGTGTCCCCCTGCAACCCTTATCTGGGTTAGGCGAATTAGAAGATAACATGACCTAGAATTAAGAATTTATTTGCTTTTATACTGGAAATTCACATTGACAAGTGCACTCCCCCAAAAATGCAAACACTCACCTTAAGATTAGGTTTGGGCCATGGGTTTACAGATACGTTTAGTGTTTATTTATATAGTACTTTTATATAGTAGTTTTCTCTTTTACATGTCTGATAGCCACTGCTATTGGCAAACAGATCCCCAGGTAGTCAAGATATTGAAACTGCAGCGATCACGTGCATGTTGCTTCTGCCTGTCCGAACAGCGGCATGGTGTTCCAAGCAAATCTCCATCAGTCACACACACCACTGTGATAAAAGGTTTAATAAACAAATAGAGATGTCTGCCTCTTTGATGAAGTAAACAAAAATTTTAAAACTCTCCCAACTGTTAAAACAGTCGACACAATTCATGAATAAATATAAGAAAGTGCTTATTTTGCCACAATTACAGTTGTGTAAACAAACTAAAAAAACGTTTTCTGTCTTTTAAATATCATTAATAGTATGTGTGTTCTTTTTCGTAATTTTCAAATTTTTATATTTGTTAGTGTAAGTAAATTTATATTGTAACTTTATGAACAATTTACATCATTTGACTTGGGATATGATGTAAATATTTAACAATACAGTTGTGACTTTACAAATTGCAATTTTTTTATGGCTTATCTGGCCTCTCCCCCAAATCCACCTGTGGAGTAAACCTAAAGGAAATGCAAAGTTACAGTTGTATTAAAGGTGTCTTAATAGATAATGAAAAAAACTTAAGTGTAAAAAATATTAAAAGTATAGTAAGATTTTTCTTTCGTGTTTGCTGTTTGTTTCTAGCAATATTTAAGAGCATTTGAAACCAACAAACTTGATTTAGCCATGTCCACTTTCTGCAAAGTGATTTTTTTGCTGCCCATCTCAAAATCTTTGGCCACTCTTTATGACTCTTGACTCTTGCATTTCCGAATGAAATATAAACCATGCCATTCTTGTAAAACAAGGCAATGCAAACCTTTGGACAGAGCATGTTCATTGGAAAGACACATGTTCTGAACTTTAAAAATTTACAGAATTTCAAACTTAGATTCCAGCTTGTAGCCTTTTATTCAGACCAATCCACATTAGTGCTAACTTTGATATGTTATGTAAGATAAAATAATTTGTTGACTTATTGATTAACCAATGTTTTAAAAATACTTTAGTGTTTAGTTATTGTATACTGTTATCACTAAAACATCCAAGATGCACACTGTATTGCAGCAGCTTAAAAGTCTAAATTGGTCAGATTTTATTAAATTACCAGAAACGGCGTACTGCACGATAACGTGCAGTGAATACACTTGACTTGAGCATTCCTAGTTTTCATACTCTTTCTCTGTCTCTGTTTGGCATTTGTTTGCGCAGAGGTTGATGCGCTTGCTGCTTCCTGAACAGCTCTTTTCTCCATCCTAGCAGCCCGCTTCTTTTCTTCTTTTGTCGGCATCTTTTCGCATTAAAACTGATTAAGTTAGTTTTTGTGTTGCAATTACTTAGTAATTGTACTAAGTACTTTCTTAATTTTTCACTTAAGCGCCACAATCTGCCTCAAGAATGGTTAAGATATGAAGAGGTAGAGGAAGTGACCGCGAAGGTGGTAGGGAGTGAGAACGATGCATGTACGCATGCGCTGCCTGGCTGCCCTGCTGCTCGCTGCCAAGAGTTGATTCTACAATAAAATAAAAATAAAAAGGGTAATAAAAATCATCACCCCGAAAGCGGATAGTAGACGTCACGTAGTATACAGTATGTGTACCAAATTACAGGTCAATAGGTGAAGCGGTTTACGAGCTACAGATGATTTAAAATCCTGGATAGACAAACGAACAGCCACGGTAATGCATTATATAAGGAGATGGTGTACACAGTAAAATATTCTTGGTTCCTTCAAACAAAATTTAAAAACAAAATTTTTTTTAAAAACAAAATTTAAAGCATTTCATGTTGTGAGTATGTTAAAGAATGTTAAACACTACTAACACAGGTCTCTTTATAAAAAAATCACAGCTGAAATTACATAGGCTTACATAATGTAAATTAGTTTTTATAAATGAATGACACCTCGATTAATACAAAACACTGCATCTACTGTAGGAGCTTCTGTTACAATTCAGACTGTTTCTACTAAGAAGTTCAGCTTTCATCTACAAACATTTGTGTGTGGATGGGTTTGTGGGGAGCTGTGATGAAGTAGTGTCTTGTCCAAAGCTGGATCTTGCCAAACATCCATTGTTGTTGGGTTATAGCCTATATTAGATGGATAGTTTAAGTTTAAACAGGCCTTTATATGCAAATGTAATACAATTTCAGTTGTATTAACAGACACCATTCTGTAATATATGAAATCATCTGCTACTTTCAAGCTTTTCTAGTCACATTTTACTACTAGAAACGTATTTTCTGCAGTGCATGAGCATTGTTTATACCCCAAATCTTCCAAAATATTTCTGTTTCATTAATTTGTTTATAGTATGTCAATTCAACTTTTAATATGCAATGAATGAGCACCTTAAACATTATTAAAGCAGCTGTTGTTAGTCATTTTTATCCATATTTCTTTTTGTTTTTAAAATGGTCATCTTAGCTTGACCCAGCAAAAATTTTCCAGGTTAACCTTTCTTTTGTTATTTTCCTGAAGAAAGAAACTCTACAAATAAGGTCATGAGAATACAGAATTTGTAGCTTCTCAAACAATAAAGTCGGAAATTTACAACTGTGGGTTAGCCTGGTACAATACAGAAGGAACTGATTCATTGATTCTTTTTCATGACTAAAGGGACATTGGTCAGTAAATCATTTTTAAAAATAATCGGTAGTAATCTGCCACACGTAAAATCCACTGTTACAAGTCCCCCCAGTCTTTTTTTTTTATCCTGGAGGTTTATACAAAGTTCTCCATGCCTGAGCAGATGTGTCATGCAAGTCCAAAGAGTTCCTCCAGAGGGTATCTGGCACATCCTTTAAATGAATACATTTATCATCTTTTAAAAACCACTCATACAGTTCTTTCTTCCCTAAACCTTGGACTGAAATACAGATTTGTGTGACTAATTTTAGATTTTTGACATTTGGTTTACTTAACAACTCACGTTCTAAAGGTTGCTTCTCTTTCATTAAATCACCAGAAAAAAAGTCTTCACACAGGGGATCTGCATGCAAGTTTGATCAAATTTCTTTTGGTTTATTAACAACTCACCCCCCAAAATGGACTGATTAAATTTCTCACACGTGAGCCACAATTGAAGCAGATTTCTATTGATTGCTAGTCAGATCAATAAAATCTGCTACTTTAATGAAATCGTTTCTGATAAACAAAGAATTCAAACTGTTTGACTCTGTCTTTAAGGTGGGGTTCTAAACTACTGGTTCCTCAAGTAACCAGAATACTGAATTCAGGTGAATTTCTAATCTGTTTGTTTTAATGTGCCAAACAGATTGCATATTGCTGTAAAATCTGGACAACAGCCAATCGTAAACAAGAGCTATGCATCAAAATGAAGACACCCATATGTGGAAAATAAAACAAATTAACTAAATATTACTGACTAGCAGAATACCTGCGCTTCGCAGCGGAGAAGTAGTGTGTTAAAGAAGTTATGAAAAAGAAAAGGAAATATTTTAAAAATAACGTAACATGATTGTTAATGTAATTGTTTTGTCATTGATATGAGTGTTGTTGTCATCTCTCTCTCTCTCTCTATATATATATATATATATATACATAGCAAAATACCCGCGTTTGGCAGCAGAGAAGTAAAAAGAAAAGGGAACATTTTAATAATAACGTAACATGATTGACAATATAATTGTTTTGTCATTTTCATGAGTGTTGCTGGCATATATATATATACACTCACACACACACACACACATATATATAAACATATATATACACATCATATATATATATATATATATATATACATACATATTGTGGTCCCCGGCCGGGGCTGGAGCCCGGCCGGGACGCCCAGGAGGACGTGAGGAGGGCTTGTGCCTCCTCCAGACCGTGAGGGGGCGTCCGTCCTGGTTCTGTTGGGGACCGCGGGTCGAGGGCATGGAAGCCCTACCCTGTAGGGGCCCGTGGTCACCGCCAGGCGGCGCCCCGATGCCGGTTTATCCCATCTGGTCCTCGGCCGGGGCTGGAGCCAGCTCGGGACGCCTTGGAGAACCGGAGGAGGGCGTGTGCCTCCTCCAGACCGAGTGGGGGTGTCCGTCCTGGTTATGCAGGGGGCCTCGGGTACAGGGCTTGGAACCCAGCCCTGTAGGGACCCGTGGCCATCGCCAGGCGGCGCCCCAGTGCCTAATTATCCCGGGAGCCCGGCACTTCCGCCATACCAGGAAGTGCCGGGGGCAAGACGACAAGGGACACACGGACGGCTTCCGGGTGCGCAGCCGGCACTTCCGCCACACAGGGGTGTGGCCAACGCTAAGTGCCGGGAAGCAGCTGGAGCCCATCCGGGTTCCCATAAAAGGGGCCGCCTCTCTCCAGTCAGAGGTGGAAGTCGGGAGGCAGTAGACTGACCTGGAGAGAGAGGACGGGAGGCGGCCAGGAAGGCACAGAGACTGTGGGCCCTGGACATTGGGGAAATCGGTGCAAGAGGCACTGGGGTTCGTGAGTGCACAGGACTTGTATATATTGTAAATAAACGGTGTGTGGGTGCAAAAATGTTGTCCGTCTGTCTGTGCCGGGGCCAGCGTTCACAATATATATACATATACATATAAATATATATACATATATACACATATACATATCTACATATATACTGTATATACACATATATATATATACAAATCTACATATATATCTACATATATATATTAGGGGTGGGACTCGATTAAAAAAATTAATCCAATTAATTAGAGGCTGTGTAATAATTAATCTTGATTAATCGTATGTAATCGCACACGTAAATTTGCCCCAAATCGCAAATGTGTTTTTTTATTTTAAAAGGGTTTTAGTGGGCGACAGAATCAAATAATAGACATGGACATGAATATTGTAAACTCAAGCTCTTTTAATTTCTGAAAAAAAAAATGCTTTTAAACTGCATTTGAATTCAAAACAGAAACAAAAATATCATCCCTGGTTAAAATTGGGCAGACTTAAAAATAAAGTGGTAGTTTAAGTACTTTAAGTACATTTTCAGAATGGTATTGTCTTTAAATAATAATAACCAAAATTTCAACATAAAGTGCAGTTTTTCTTCTTAAAAAAATAAGTCAGAAACATAAAAGGTAATTTGACCAACTTAATCTTTAAACTCTGAGTAACCTTAGCCAAAATTATTTTGTACATTAGGCTAAAACAGTGTGATCATTGAACATTTTGTAATTAGATGTAATTAGAATTACTAACGGTCACGGAAGTCCAATGATCCCCAGTAAGAGCCACAAAGTCCGCTTTCTGTAATGCATCTAATTTTGCTTGCTTTTCA
>JANRMT010062791.1:80205670-80242209 GCA_026402145.1 Polypterus bichir lapradei | reverse complement strand
GCGCCACGGCGTGTGGTTTATCTATTTGAGCGTAGCAGTGTAATTCGGTTTTTGTTCAGCACTCTTTGGAACTGTTACTCTTTGTCTGCGCACTGCTTCAGTTCACGTGAGCCGCTGAATATGGTTTTATATGTCACTCGCTCGCTTCTAATTGTTTCGCTGCCTTCTTAATTATATAATGCATGTTTTCTAAAGCGCGTTTTGTAAATGCGTGATTACGTGAGAGGCGTGATGATGTCATACGAAACTCCGCCCCTCCAGCTGAACTCCATTACAGTAAATGGAGAAAAATAGCTTCTAGTTATGACCATTATACGTAGAATTTCGAAATGAAACCTGCCCAACTTTTGTAAGTAAGCTGTAAGGAATGAGCCTGCCAAATTTCAGCCTTCTACCCACACGGGAAGTTGGAGAATTAGTGATGAGTGAGTGAGTGAGTGAGTGAGGGCTTTGCCTTTTATTAGTATAGATTCCCCTTAGCACAATATGACATTAAGTTAATAATACAGGATTAGAATATAATATCACTGGCGGTAAAAATATCAAATAATGAACATAGAGAGAGGTTGGAAGCATGCGCTGATAGCATGTTGTCACACCTACCACACGACGAACCACCTGGATTGGGAGACGAGTGCAGCGGGTAACACCTAGGCACCACATTGAAACAGTGTGAGGTTTTTTTTACGGTGGTCAGAGTGCCAATTGTGCCACCAACCCCCAAGTTTTCTCTGTAATTTGGAGGACCGGCTTGCAGGGCTGGATGCAGGTTAACGTCATACCCAGGACGGAGCAATTGCAGGTTAAGGGCCTTGTTCGAGAGCCCAACGGAGTAGAGTCACTTCTGGCATTTATGGGAATCGGACCAGCAACCTTCTGGTTGAACACAAATCAATATTGAAAAGCTGAGGCAAAGAATATAACAGTAATAGCATAAAAGCAGCTAAACAAGCTAAAAAGAAGAAAAACAATTAGTATGTCAACTGCATAAAAAATAATAATAAAAAAATGAAATGTCTTCAAGCTCTCCCTTCTAGATAATAAGCACCAAAACTATATGTTACCAAATGTCCAGGCAACAACCTCAGCCTCTTTTTCACTACCTGCTGGTCTTATGCTAATCCTTAATTGTGACCAATTAGTCAATCCTGAAATGCACTTCTCAATAATTTGCTGGCTAACAAATCCCTTTAATAATTTAAGCAAAGCAAAGAAAATCAAACAAGAGCTAGATTTGACTACCAAAACTAAACCATGTTTTACTGCTGGTTTCAAGCATGTGCATGAAGATGCTGTGTTCATCGTCAGCTTACCACAGCTGTAGTCAAGAACAGCAGATAAACGCAGTCAAGTCTACTGTTTCACCAAAGTGGCATGTCTTGTTTCTTGACTTTCAGCTTAACTGCATTTCTTATGTTGTCTTTTTAAGTGTATTTTTGCTTTTTCTTCATTTAATATTTCTTTTGTGGATGTCTTCATGATTCCTTTTTCCTCTGTTGCCTTTTATGCGTTTGTAATTCCATGCCCTGTCCAATTATCAAGTAGTTACCATGATAATAGATTCTAAACCCTCAGATATCTGAACAAAGCCCAAATACACACCAGCGGTCTCTCCAAACTCTCTCCACGTGTCCCTGCAACTGGTGGTAAGATTTTTAACAAGGACGTTGTTGTTCTCCACAATAACCCTGATTTTACAGGGCTCTAGAGTGCGACGTGCGACCTAATTTCTCAATGGTGCGACTAAAAAAAATCAAAGGTTGCACCGGTGCGACCAGCCGTTCGAGGGGGAAAAAAAACGAAACTCCGTGACTCTTAAAGTCTCCCTGTTGTTCAACAACAGACACACATTAGGCCCATATCGTGGTCTAAACCAATCAGAGATAGTGAAGCGCGGATCCCGCCCCCCCTCTGATTGGCCGTGGTCCAGATAGTCCTGTACGTTTGAAAATGCATGTGATGCAGTCAGACAGAGAGAGGTGAGTAGCCCATCAGGTAAACAGTGGATGTAGCCGCGGATTATGAGAGAACATGAAAAGAACGATTGACAGCTTTTTCGTTAAGAATGTTAAGTTAGGGCCTGATCCGTCCGAAAATCATAACCAATGCTCTGACACGGAGCCATCCACCTCCCAAGTTATAGCAAGCCCTGGTCCGGAGACGGCATTAGATAATGAGCCACATACGATCGAGTCCGAGCCCACTGAAATTAAAAGGGGTAAAGTGTATACATTTCGAAAAGAGTGGCTTGACCAGTTTCCCTGGCTAAGATACAGTAAAGCCGATAATATAATGCACCGTATTTACTGTAAAGAGTGTGGGAAGACCATGGCCGGCAGTAGTGCATTTGTGACTGGTTCTAATACATTTAGAATTGAAACGCTGAAAAAGCACAATGCATCTATAAAACACATTACATGCCGCGATAAATGCACTGCTCAAGTGTCCCCTCTCCCCGCTGCCTTTCAGCGGCAGGCAGCAGCAAACAGATCATCAGACGAGGCCGAGATGATAATTAAGTTTAACGTTGCCTACAATATTGCAAAAGATGAACTTCCCTTCACTAAATTCAAGTCCGAAATAATTCTTATGAAGAAAAATGGCTTGAACGTAAACCCGACGTACAGCAATGATGTCGCGTGCGCCCAATTTATAGGAGTCATCGCAGATACATTGAAAAAAAAGACGTCTGTGCAAATTGCGAACAGTGCGTACATGGCATTCCTGATCAACGGAGACACAGATATCGCCACAAAGGAATGCGATTGTGTACGGTCGTATCTTGCGGAGAGGAAGACCGGTGAATATACTTATTGGACATATTGAGGTCGAGCATGCTCATGCCCAAGTCTGGAAGATTTTGATGCTAGAGAGAGTGTGGCCAGCTGGTTTAGTCAAGGCCAAAGATCAAGAAGGCCAAACTACAGGAGTTGGCCATCCGAGGGGCATGTGACTGCAATGGAGGATAGTCCATAAGACATTGAGCCATGAGATGTTCAGTTTGAAGCCCTTAAAACACTTATTTTAGATTTTCTTTTTAGTTAATTTATCTTGAGATTTTTTAAGTTTTAAATTTCAGCTCACTAAAGCACTTTAAGCACCAACACTTTTTCAGTAAGTTACCTTTCTTGTAGAATTGTGCTTGCCTTCAAATAAAGAACTTTATATTGACCAGATTGTTAGTTAATCATTTACAAGTCAATATTGCCTATATGGACAGCGATTAAAAAAAAACCAAATAAATAAAGTGAACTTGTAAAACTGTGGTGTTAAATGTGATGCGGTTGAAAATTTGGGTGCACCTAACTTTTGTGCTGGTGCACCTAAGAAAAAAAGTTAGGCGCACCAGTGCAAAAAGTTAGTCTAGAGCCCTGTTTTACCCAGTGGCATAACAAGTACATCAGGACACATTAGAAAAAATATCGAACCCCAACTCCCCCCCACCCCACCATAATAGTAGAGAAAAGAAATATGACTTCAAGTAAAAAAAAGGGTTTAATCAAATATAAGTGTATTTAATTGAATATATTAAGGTTTTTGTACATGAAATATTACATTTTTGTGCAAGAGGATGACACAGTAAATACATGAATAGGCCACTTAAAATTTAAACACAGGTGAAATATTTGTAGGTTATTTATTTAGTTGAATGGATGTTTAATGCAAAGTAGTTTAAAGCTACTGCTGAATGTATTTTTTAATGAGTGGGCATCTCTAGATAAGTGGACAATTTATTGTTTTATTTGCTATTTTCATTAATGTGTATGGTAATATTAATGACAAAAAGCAAACATTAAATTATATCAGGTCAATTTATTATTTTCTGTGTTTCACAGGATATGGTTTATAGTTTATAATGTTACTGTACTATCACACAAATGAACAAGAAAATCCTTGTTAATTATATTTTCATGTTAATGTTCACAACTGAGAACTTGAATATCACAATTAAATCTAGAAATTTTTTCTCAAATAGTAAGAAACAGAAATATAGGAAAACTAATTATACAATCATATTTTAGCAAATTCCGTGATGAAACTTATGTTTATTTATTTATGGCTCTTTTTTTTCAATAGAGATAAAGTGTCATACTATTTTAAACTGTATGTCCAGTAACAGCTGCTGTTAGAACTTGTTACAGGAGCTGTCACTGGTCTGCCGCAGGAGCTCTTAAACTTTTTAATCTGACAGTCTAAATACGAAAATTGATACCATGCTGGGACCTAAGAACGACAAATAACTATGGCTATATAATAATAATAATAATGTATGATTTTCTAACCTGATTAATCCAGACCAGGGTCGTATTTGGGGGGTAAGGGGGCTGGAGTCTACCCCAGCCAGCATAGGGTGCAAGAGAGGAACAAACCCTGGACAGGGTGCCAGTCTGTCGCCACACAAACACACACTAAGGGCAATTTTACATCACTAATTCACCTCACTTAGAAGCAACCCTGCATGTAAACACAGGGAGAACATGCAAACTCCGTGCAGGGAGTAAATGGGACATGAACCCTGGTCTCCTTACTGCGGGGCACAATACTTGTATAATAATTATATACATTAAATGTTTCTGATTGGTTTCAAGTATATTCCTCATATAAATAGTTCTAAAAAAGAAAAGTGGAAAGTAAACATTGTAAATGAAACAATAATCAAACTTCTAAACAGGAAATAGATTCCTGGGGTACAGAATATCACTTTCAAATCTCCGATCACAATCTCGATCACATGCGCTTGCTTCATGAATTGGTAAACTCGAAACAGTGGCAATGTGTAGAAAAAACGGACGGCTTTGCATCTTCGGCCTCTCCAATGAAGCAGAAAAATCTGATTTTGCACTATTGACCTTCCATAGGACATACAATTTACAGAACTCCCATTTTTAATTATCAAGTATTCTAGATTATGTGCAATATGTCCGTTTCAGAATCTTATGGAAAGGAGATACTTCCATTTTTTTTCCCATTATTCATAGGTGGCCAACGTGAAACACAAACACAATCCTTGCTATCCCAGCGATCACATGTCTTGCTAGAGACGGAAATACGCTTTCCCTCATGAGAAATTTCACGTGCTCGCACTTCGAAGTGAGAGCGCCCAGCGGAGCAAATCAGAGAACACATCGTGACTCCAATTAGCTGAGCAATCTTGAATTTCTTTTGTACGGTGACAAACCTACAGCGACCTCACATTTCTCCTAAAACGGCAGTCGAAAGTTCGCGTAAACGCAAATAATGGTGTATATATTATTATTATATGTCCAAGCACCTCTGTATGGGACAGATTTAGTTTCACGTATGCATGAAAGGAGGAACTTGACAGAAAGTCTAACTCACTGTTCAGCAGTCGGCCTTCTATTATATAACATTGACAGTAAAGTCAGTTGGTAACGTAATTGCTTTAAAATACAAATTCTCCGAGGTAACGTTAGTGTGTCAGTCGAATATGGAAGGAGAACTGTAATCAACTGTAATGTCTCTTCCCCGAATTTACGTGGAAATGCTCTTTTTCTAGTTTCTGCTGCTCCTTGTCACATTTTCTTAATAATTAAAATATGTTTGTCCCCGCCTTCCTTACGTCATTACGGATCGTCCTACTCTGTAGGGTTTCACGGCATAGCTCGGTTTGCCGTATTCTGGCTGTTAAAGCTACATTATTCCCCGACATGGAAGACGACGAAATAGAAGCCGAGAGCCGTGCAGACAGCCGTGCGGGTCAGTCCTGTTAGCTCTTTATTTTCCAGAGCTGGTGACGCCGCCGGTTCAGTGGTGATTACGCATTAATTTATAGAATCGATCGAAGGAGACGGTTCGGATGCGTGTGGTTGCATAAACTTGCGAACTGTTCTTTGATCGAGTGTACTTGATTTCTTTACGCTGTTCCCATACTTTTTAATGCGACGAGTTTGTGTTATTTAAAAAGAACGTTTCTATTATGATCTCTATCGCAATAGCTTACAATTCACCTGTTTTAGTGGAGTGACGTGATGTTCACGTAGATGTCAAGCAGTCTGCTGTTCCTGTCGTCAGAGTGACAGAGTAGTAAAACCATACGTTACGCTGCCGGCAATCGAGCAGCCGTGCACTGTAGAATAGGTTTCCTAAGGTTTGTCACAAGATAATACCCTCCTGTCGCGGCGCTTTGTTTCAGTATGTGGATTCAGTTTACCAACAGATTGATTGTTTGAAAGATGTTCGGAATTTGTTTTACGCTTGTTAGCATTTGAAAATTAAATCGTCAAAGCGTGTATGATCCTTTAGTAAAATAAAAAGCACTGCACGGACTGAAGTTTACGTAAAAAGACGTACTATTTGCAGAAGTGTCGCGATTTTTTAAAAAAGTAAAGAAACTAAGCTTTTAACTTGAATTTAAATGAAGGGGAAACATTAAAAGTTGAACGCAAAAATAAGCCGACATAGTATTTACTGTGATTTTTGGTGAGCTTGACAAGGCTTACTTAACGTAGCTGGGTGTACAAGGTCCATGTATTTAGTGCCCTGGTCATTAGTTAATTCGTACTCTGTTCTGACACTTGATTGCATGGCAACTTGTGCACACTTGATAACACAAAATTGAACCTTGGTTTGTCTTTTTTTCTCACCTTTGTATTCATTTAAAAGTTAATGGTTCCTTCTGTTATGTTGTTATGACATGTTTGATTGAGTAGAATGCTATTATAATGTCCTGGTTTTTGATAAATAAAAAAAGAGAGAGAAAATGCAGGCATCCCATTGAATAATGTGGCACTGTGTGACACAGGTTTATTAAATAAATAGTAATAGTGGCCTGACAGTTGTTATTCATATTATTGCTAGATTAAAAAATAATTATAGATGGATTGTGGGGGTACTGTCTGTGTAATTTAGTAAAGTAAAATCATCATTGTTATTAAAATACAGTTTCTAAACTTGAATGTTGAACTCAGTTATTTTTTAATTGTCAATTAATAGAGTTTAATGCTGTGAAGAATGCATAGAAGAAAAAGGTTAGCTGTGCATTTACGTAACTTTCAAAAAGACAAATCACCTCAAAAAGACAAGGTTTTCACATTTGTTATTTATATTTGATATTAAACTTAATATTGTTGAAGGTCCACCATCAGCTATAGAGTGAACATACATATTCAGTGATAAAAGCAGCATTTTGCTTTTTGTTGTTTTGTTTCGTTGCTAATGTTGGACTGGCTCCCACCGTGTGTCCAATACTGCTGGGTTGAGCTGTAGCTTCCGTTGAAGCTGAAATTGAATTTTGCAGGTTCAGTATATAGATGGATGAATGGAGTTAATTATTTATACTTTCAAATTTACAGTTTGACCTTTTGTGTTTTTCGGTGTTGCATTAATGTTTATTTGGAATGCTTTATTTGTATGTAACTGTAAACCAGAAATTTAACTATGCTGGTTAGATTTTCTATAGTACAGCATGGCTTTGGTGTATTTCATTGTTAAGTTAATAGACTTTCATATTTGAAAATGTTCTTCATTTCACAGTTTTTTTTTCCCCCAAATTTTTGCAAATGGGGGACACATTAGCACCGTGCTTGGGTTGTCAGGTTGTCTCCTGTCATTAAAATTGGGTTGTTAACAAATTTTAGATACATTGAATATAACCATCTATCTTTACATATCACACTGTAATGTATTCAAGTACAATAGATTTAAGAATAAATGTATATAAGAGTTTGTCAGTACTCTAATAAATGAAAAGAAAAGAACCAGTCAGGCGGTATTAAATACATAGAGCACTTGTGTATTTGGAAGTCACCCTTCAGACAAATACTAATCAAACTGTAATTTCTAAATGAAATTAAATGAAACCTATGTTTTCTTACTAATATTGAGCTGTCCATTTTCTGAGCCACTAAGAGCCCTTCAGAGTTCAGAAGTTAATACATTGTGCAGCTGGCAGAGCCCCTCTTTTAATAGACATGCGGATAATGGAGGTCACTGCTAATTGAGAATGCATTTACAGAACTTGGCAACCGAAGCTGAGCACAAACCTTTAAATTGACATTAGTAGAAGGATATATCTGTTAAACAGATAACATCTGAAACAGGATGGTCACTATAAAACATGTGACTGTCATGTAATTTTGTCATATTATTGTGTGTATTATTCATTTAGGAAAGGGGACTCTGAAGGCTGCCTTTGAAAACACTGACTGGGACATGCTTTGTGAATCACATGGCCAGGGCATAAACAGACCCGGTCACCGTATCACTGTGTACATTGAGTTCTGTGTGGATAACATAGTCACCAAACAACAAACCATGGATCACAAAAGGAAGAAGAGAACCTTCAGGTCTGGAGATAAAGATGAAATAAAGCAGGTGCAGTCAGAACTGAAGAAGCAGCTCCAAAAGCAGAAAGCCTGCTAGCTATAGAGGCAAACTCGAGCACAAGCTACAACAAAACTACATGAAGGAAGTGTGGAATGGGATGAATGCTATCATTGGCTACAAGAAGACTGTTAAACTTACAGAGGATGGGAACAAGAGCAGAGCTAATGAACTGAACCAGTTCATCCACAGGTTTGCCTCATTCTTGTTAGTATGGTCCTTTCCACCTTTCCAACACTGCTAGCCTCTGAGGAAGTTCTGGAAAACCAACTGCTATCTGCACCCTGCACAACCTTCCCCTACAATGACATCACACCTGTGGTCTCCAGCCCCCCTCCACTTTCTGGACTTTGTGTCTCTGCTGAATAAGTGAGGAGAGACAACTGGGAAAATTCTACATAAATAAGGCTTCAGAGCCAGACGGAATCAGCCCCAGGATGTTAAGAACATGTGCCAGCCAGCTCTTCAGGGTCCTTTGGCACCTGTTCTCACTTTCCCTGAATTTGCAGAAGGTGTGTTCCTAGTGTCAAATAAAGGTCATTCCAGTTATCTCAAGGACTTCAGACCAGTTGCTCTTACTTCATACATCATGAATACCTTTGAGAGGCTGGTCCTAAAATAGCTATGAACCCTGGTTTTTAAACATCTGGATTCTCTGCAGTTTGTGGATGCACTCTGATCTACATGCTACACAAAGTCTACTCCCACTTGGACAAACCCGGCATCACAGTCAGGATAATGTTCTTTGATTTGTGAAGTGCCTTGAACACCATTCTTCCTCATTGACTTGGGGAAAATCTCAAGGCTTTGCATCGTGATGCCCCCACAGTCTCTTGGATCATGGACTGCCCGGCCAAAAGACAGCAGTTTGAGGCTGAAGGACTGTGTGTCAGAAATGGTGGTGTGTAATAATGAAGCACCTTAGGGTACTGTCGAGTCTCCCTTCCTGTTCACCCTCTACACAACAGACTTCCAGCACAATACCAGCATTTGCCATCTACAGATATTTTCAGATGACTCGTCCATCGTAGGTTACATTAATAATGGAGACGAGTTAGAGGACAGGAAGGTTGTGGAGGACTTTGTCTTGTGGTGCAGGAACAACAACTTGTAACTCAGCATCAGAAAGACAAAAGAGCTGATAGTGGAGGTCCGATGTGCCAAAGAGCATCTGAGACCAGTCACCATTCAGGGGATGTGGAATACCTGAGAATTTACATAAACAACAAACTGGATTGTTCTGAGGACACAGCGGCTTTGTATAAGAAGGGCCAGACCAGACTGTACTTGCTAAGGAGACTTGAGTCTATTGATGTGTACAGCAAACTACTGGAAATGTTCTACCAATCCATAGTAGCCAGTGTGGTGTATTACACTGCAGTCTCCTGGGGAAGCAACTTGACCTCAAAAGAAGCACAATGCCTGAATGAACTTATCAGGAAAGCCTGCTCCATCACAAGGCTAAGTCTGGGCACAATAGAAGCTTTTGTGGAAAAGAGAATGGCGGCAAAATTGGATGCTATCATGAAAAATTCCCTCCAGCAGTCTTTTGGAGTACAGGCTTATTCCACCATGGTGTGCTAAGAAGAGCCTCTGGGGAGTCTTTTCTGCCCACTTCTATCAGGCATTTCCTCCAGATCACTCATTAAGTTTATTTTGAAATATTGGAACAATAAACATTTTTTTTATATATAGATTGATTGATTGATTGATTGGCTGTATTATTTGTCCTGTGAGTCTGTATCCTTGTTTTTATGTTTCGGCTGCTTTATGCATGTGCATTTCCTCTTGGGATTAATAAAATTTTCTAATCTAATTTATTACCCTGTTGGCTCAGCAAAACAATGAGGGATGTTGCCTCTCAGTGTTTACCACAGAGTTATTTTCTTGCCATCATGGCAAGATTTACAAAAGCATAATGCAACTTTTCATTCCCTTAACTTGATTCTTTTTTCCCTAGATTTGAATGGTAAAAAAGACCATCTGTTGTTCCTTTCCCAAGCATGAAACCAAGCTGCATTTTGTTAACTTTCACCTCATTTTTTTCACTAGCATTCTCTCAACCACCTTCATTACCTGCTGCTAAAGCTGTATTGATTCATTTGATCCACACATTAATGAGACACCCTTTCCTGTAGTAGTGGTAATAGTAGAAGTAGTCCTCCTTAAGTGTTTTAACAACATGTATCATCACCATTATAAAAAAAAGACTGTCTTAAAATATATAACTTCATGCTATCAATGGAATGAGCACACTTCTTTTCCAGTCTTCATTAATTCTCCTTTCAAACAGTTTTATTCTTCTTCTTCTTTCGGCTGCTACTGTTAGGGGTTGCCAGAGTGAATGATCTTCTTCCATATCTTTCTGTCCTCTGCATCTTATTCTGTTACATCCAGCACCTGCATGTCCTTCTGTCACCACATCCATAAACCTTCTTTTAGGCCTTCTTCTTTTCCTCTTCCCTGGCAGCTCTATCCTTAACATCCTTCTCCCAATATAGCCAGCATCTCTCCTCTGCACATGTCCAAACCAACGCAATCTCACCTCTCTGACTTTGTCTCCTAACCGTCCAACTTGAGCTGACCCTCTAATGTACTTATTTCTAATCCTATCCATCCTCGTCACACACAATGCAAATCTTAGCATCTTTAACTCTGCCACCTCCAGCTCTGTCTTCTGCTTTCTGGTCAGTGCCACTGTCTCCAACCCATATAACATAGCTGGTCTCAACTTCATCATTTTTAGTGATTTTGCAACCTATTGAGGTCATCATTAACATTTCTGAGTTATGCTTAGAAAATATTCTTTATTTGACTTTAGGTCCATCCATCCATCCATCCATCCATCCATCCTCTTCCGCTTATCCGAGGTCGGGTCGCGGGGGTAGCAGCTTAAGGAGAGAAGCCCAGACTTCCCTCTCCCCGGCCACTTCTTCCAGCTCTTCCGGGAGAATCCCAAGGCGTTCCCAGGCCAGCCGGGAGACATAGTCCCTCCAGCGTGTCCTGGGTCTTCCCCGGGGCCTCCTCCCGGTTGGACGTGCCCGGAACACCTCACCAGGGAGGCGTCCAGGAGGCATCCTGATCAGATGCCCGAGCCACCTCATCTGACTCCTTTCGATGCGGAGGAGCAGCGGCTCTACTCTGAGCCCCTCCCGGATGACTGAGCTCCTCACCCTATCTTTAAGGGAAAGCCCAGACACCCTGCGGAGGAAACTCATTTCAGCCGCTTGTATTCGCGATCTCGTTCTTTCGGTCACTACCCATAGCTCATGACCATAGGTGAGGGTAGGAACGTAGATCGACTGGTAAATTGAGAGCCTTGCCTTACGGCTCAGCTCTTTTTTCACCACGACAGACCGATGCAGAGCCCGCATCACTGCGGATGCCGCACCGATCCGCCTGTCGATCTCACGATCCATTCTTCCCTCACTCGTGAACAAGACCCCGAGATACTTAAACTCCTCCACTTGGGGCAGGATCTCGCCCCCAACCCTGAGAGGGCACTCCACCCTTTTCCGGCTGAGGACCATGGTCTCGGATTTGGAGGTGCTGATTCTCATCCCAGCCGCTTCACACTCAGCTGCGAACCGCTCCAGAGAGAGCTGAAGATCACGGCCTGATGAAGCAAACAGGACAACATCATCTGCAAAAAGCAGTGACCCAATCCTGAGTCCACCAAACCGGACCCCTTCAACACCCTGGCTGCGTCTAGACTTTAGGTCCAAAGAATAATAAAGATGAAATAGTATTTCAGTGTATTTAAAATCACAAACAGAACAGAACTCTTTTGTTGAAAAATAGCTTTAGGAGAAGCATAGCATGTAACTTTATGAATCAAGGCTATCACAGTACTGCAACCAATAGAAAAGACTTTCTGATTCATCTGCAGGCCTTGTAAGAAGGAGTGTGTGTGCACATCTGTGTATGATGATTCCTGCCTTGTGTCTGATGCTGCCTGGATTCTTAGTGCCTCTCCTTAACCGTAACTTTCAGTTAGGTGGGTCAGTAAATAGATGGGTAGATGAAAAAGCTGGAGAAAAAAAGTAAGAAAGTCACAAAACACAAAGGTACCTAAATAATACTAAAGTCATGCAAAAAGATGATTTCCCCTTGGGGATTAATAAGTATATTAAATCAGATAAATCCAGAGTATAATTATAAATGTATCTGTTGTACCAGGTTTAATGTGCAAGTCTGAGTGCATTGATGGCACTGCCCCACAGGTAACAGTGTTTCTGACTGCATGCTTTTTAGCTCAGTCATCTATGTCACTTGTGTGTTTAGTCCAGGTCTTGATTGTGAGGAAGGTGGGCAGATTTTTATCTGCAAGTGGGGAATGCTAATGGTGAACTTGATTATAGTTTTGGGCTGGGTGATAAGGCAGAAAAAAAAGCTTGTTTTTTTTTGTTTTCATATATCACTTTAAAACATTAATTCATATTAAACAAATCAATTGAAAAATTGCCCAGCCCTAGTTTCAGTATTTTAAATGTTTAAAATGATCATTTAATATTGGTGCAATTTTATTTTTGTGTTTTGGATACTGTCATTTCTGTCACAAATACTGTATGTGAAAAGGGGAGCCCTCTGCAGGACACTGCAAAGCACAACAAGTAGTACAGCAGGAGACCAACGTGTGGCAGCTTCATACAAAGACATCTTCCAGGCTTCCTGACAATGAAGGAGACTTTTTTTGTCTTTGTTTTAGGGTCGAGTGGTATATCCTGGCAGCAACCTACCAAATTTAATTTCACAATGATTATTTTACAGTTTTTATTATAGCTACATTTTTTGTCCTATGTGTTCTTTCAAGTACTATTTGAATTGACTTTTTTTTTCATAGAATGTTTTTATTTGCTTGAGCTTCACCAAATCAAATTCCATGCAACTGGTGTTGTAATGGCAGTAAAGCATTACTTACTTTCTTACTTAACTCCCACTACCCTGATATTTGTGTATACTTACAACTGATGCTGTTTTACACAAGACGAGACTGAAGTTATGTGCTGTGATTTCCTAGTTCTGTTGAAGCATCAGTGGAGCTGATTCTGTTCTGCTCATGTGCGTTGAATGGTAGTGATGCATATAATGTGAATAAGTTTTGCTGTTTATATACTTTTCTGGATATACTTTTGTGGATTGTTCGTACATGGTTTTACTTTGCATATGTCGGCTAGAATCTACCATATCAGCAGGCTTTACTAATTAATAAAACATGAATTGGGGTGTACTTTTTATTGAAGTAAAATAGTTTATTTGCCTTAATATAGGCAATGAACTCAGACTTGGTGTGAAAGCTGCATGGGGCAGTTTATCATAAATTAAGAAAGTGGATTAAATGCATTTGATAGATTTTTGACTTAGTTTTATTGTTGCCAAGTCCCCAGGGATGTTTTTCACGTCTTACTGTTCTTCTTCTGCTTATTTTTCATGGGTAATAGAAAAATGCTGCCTATTTATAAAGGCACAAGACTTGCCAGTCACAATCAATGTGTGCATCATACAAATCTGAATAAAGAAATCGTTTGTATAATGAGTATTTACAGTTTTCATAAGTTGTATTTTTGCCAGTTTAAAACATTATAATTACTATTTTGGGTTTGTCTTACCAGTTCTAGTTTCTGGACAGGGGGTGATTTCTACCACCAGGATAAAGTATTTTATAGAATAAATAGTGTTAACAAACATTTTGGGTTCATGGTTGTTTTCTGTTTTATCTTGGTCCCCTCTGTATACAATACAGGTATTATCAAATATTGTGTTTCAGTTTTTTTTTTAATTTTAACAGTAAATTGCAGTGCAAGAAAAAGCCAACCCTATTTTAAGTAACCACTGTGGCTGTCAGTGGCACAGTGTATAAAATATTCTGTATATAGATTGTTGCCACAATTAGAGACATAATTTAACAGAAAATGCTTTTGTAATTGTGAAAAGATGAACTAATAATTTTATTTATTGTATATTATTTGTTTAGGAGCTGAAGATTCAAATGGAGAGGCAGCTGGGAGGAATCCAAAAATTTCCAGGAAAAAAATTTTTACTCTGGTCTCCACTGCATCTGTAAATTTTAGCTCAATGATTTGCTATTCAATACTAGGCCCATTTTTCCCCACAGAGGTAAGAAAAAAATTATATATTGCATTGATAACAGAATAGTATTTGTCACACAGTTCCTGACAGGCTAGTGCAGTAGAGCACCTTTAACAGGTCTTTCCAGACCAGAATGTGTGTGTATATCTACAGGGGGTCCTCGGGTTACAACATCTTGACATACAACGTTTCGAGTTTACAGCGCTCACTCCCATAAAAAAGGAATAAAGGTAAGTATTTTTTTTTACACTCATTTTTTCTTTTACTACAGCACTGTGTACAGTACAGTATATTTATGTCATTTTCCTTTTTCTGTGGCATAGTTGTGTTCTTATGTTCTAGATTATGATTTTGCAAATGTGTTAGGATAGGTAAATGAATTAGGCTAGGGTGTGTTTCGACTTACACCAAAATTCGGGTTATATCACTGTTGTAGGAACGAAACTGTGTCATAACCCGAGGAACCCCTGTATATATTTATCTGTATTAAACTTGTATATATTAGTTCTTTTATCACCTATGGAAGTAAATTTCATGAAGGTTCTGCACCTGTCAACTTCACATGCCAGGGGTAGCAATCGTGTAAATATCATTCTCCTTAGTTGTAATGCTCATGTACCATACCTAGCTAAATGTCTTATTTTGTTACAGGGAATAAATAGTTTATCAATTTCATCCCCTTCAATAATTTGGTGCATATCTTTTATGAGTCTGGCTGGTACATGTCATCTACTGGAAAATGAGTTCCTTAAAATTTTTTAAAGAAGAGCACAAGCTGACTCACTGGAGTGGAGAAGTTGAGCTCCACTTAGTTGTATTTCTGCAAGCAACAATTGCGAAGCACAAAAGATAAGCTGCCATTTCTAGTTCACTCCAAACTCTACAGCCCAATTGAATATTTCAGTCTAGTTTTAAACTTCGCATGATAAACACAATGGTCACCTCTCACCATCCTGACCAATGAAGTACAGTGAAATTCTTACTTGCATGTCTGAGTAATATTCAGTGTGTTTGTACTTTGGTGTCGTGATAAACAAGAATGTATGCATTCTTTGTATGGCTTACAAGATTTTGCAAATGTGATTTAAAAATTGGATTGTGTAGGTTTTTTGAAAGAAGTGTTCTAGTCTAAGCATTATGACCTATTGATATTTTACAACAAAAACATGGCTTGCTTAGGACTGGTATGTCCGAAGATCAGAGTCTTTGTTCACCCTTATGCATCTCATTTAAATATTTATTAAGGAATTTGAGGGAGGAATCAGTGCTAACGTGATTATAAGGAATGATGCATTAAATAAAATATATCTACAATAATGAAATAGTATTTGCGTAAATTTTAATCTGATCAAACTTTTAATTGAAATATAGAGTACTGTGCAAAAGTAAACAAAAAGAACATTCTTATGCACATGTAGAGAAATGGTGTACAGCAGAAATACTTGCCACAGTTTCATTACTCACTTCTGTCTGTGACAGTGATCCCAGACTGGCTTGATCGTGCCGACATCAGGGCTCTGATTCCACTCATCAAAAAAATTCCCTGTTCCTCTCTTTGCTGCCAATAGTGTTTTATGATTTTAGCTGTGTGTTTTGTTCATTGCCAAGCTGCAGAATGAGATTGAGACAGACCAACTGCCTCCTATTAGAAACAAAACTTTCAGTCAAGAGCACCTTCTGCTATTTTTCTGCCCCCATTCCTTCTGTTTCAAAGTGTAGGTGAGCCATTGGGCTTTATCTGCAATTGGAGGAATGCCTTTTTTTGAAAAAAAAGGTGGTTTATTACTTTGTTAGTTTTTTCCATAATGACAATCACATATTGTATTAATTCACTTTTTTTCCCCTCTAAAATATTCTCATATCCTTTGAAACACTATTCTAGAAGCCATGTAATAACCATCTAAGATACATTTTCTGTGAATAACATGTAATACCTAAGACTCCTCCACAGTATATTTGTCCCAAAGATGTCCAGCCATAAAAGATGCTATGTTCAGAACCTGTTTATAGTGTTTTATTCAGCTACTTGTTGCTCCTTTCTTTAGAGATGGCTCTAATAGTCACTCCTGTTAAAAAATGCTTCTTGTTCAATTTTAGAAAAATCATACACTAAGTACTGCAATTGCACCTTGTACTAGTAATAGACATGTATCTTACAACAGATCATTTGCTACTTTTTAAGTAAAAAGTAGAACAAGATGGACAGTCTCCATTCAGCAAGAGGATTTCATGGCATACAAGACCTGTTATGACAGCATATTTAATATGCAGACATATGCAGGGATGCAGACAGCTATTTGCACCTTCCCCCATACAGCATTCTAGAATAAATGGCAAAAACTGCAGCTCATGCTAATACTTTGGAATGCAACCTCAGCGCCTTATCTGATATGATGATCGATCCCAGATCAAGTAACATTGCAGAGACATCTCTTAGAGTTACCTGCAGCACACCTGAGTTTGAACAAACGGCTGTAATTCAATGAGTGGCAACCTTGATGTAAAAAATAATGCACGTGTGAGCAGGCATTGGTTCTGTAACTGGAGGTGACCTACAGTTGAAGTCAGAAGTTTACTGTACATACACTTAAGGTGAATTCTTTTCAAGTTATGTTTATCTGAGCCAAGATAAATTACAACTCTAAATAACACTTAAGCTGCCAGCCTGTATTGTGTTGTATGTTTCTCAGTCTGATCTGTGTTGTATCCTGTTTTCTGTGTCAATATTTATGCAGTTGTTATATTTCTATATAATAATGTTTTTATTAATAAATGTCCTACGTTATTGTGGGTGTGGGTGTGTTAAAACCCTTTCTTCTTCCTACATCAGGGTTTTTTTTTTTACTTTTAGTCTCCTCCTTTTTCTGTAGTGTTTTCAATGTGCCTAAATAAGTAGGCAAAATTATTCAAAGTCACTCTTGTAAGAGTATTTGGTATACATTCACTCAAATGATTAAACTGGCTAAATATGTAAAACATTCATTTTAGAAAAAGTAAAAAATAAAAAAGAGACAAATCTTAAAAATCTTTTTTGTTTAAATCTACTTTGCCTACTGCAAAAACCCAGGATGCTCTTCCTCTATGCCAGTAAGACTTCACTGTTGTAGCACTTGACAGTAGATGACAGTTATTTTAAGGACCTCTTTTACAAATTGGCACGGAATGTTTCCCTGGTTCAAGAGACATTCTACATATTCAGGTTTTATAGGCATTATAATTTCCTGATGGCACATAGACTTTTAAAATGGCTGTACAGTTGGCATTGTGGGCTACTTCATTTTTGTATATTACCACACTAGCCCTTTGCATCCAGCCATGTTTCTGTATAAATGGTACCTTTGCAGTACATAAAATATTTTTTTCCTTAGTCAGGCTACTGTGATCTTTTGTAACTGTTGCTCTGAATAGGTTTACTATTTCTAAGTCTGTCCCTTGTGATAAGATTTTTGAACAATAAATGAAGTTTCTGTTCTTAATTTTGTCTAGGTCAATTAATGCTGATTTTGCTATACAAACAAATAATTGTTTAAGTGCCAACCCTTAATATAACATGTTTTTCTTCATTTTTTCCTTAATCATAAACTAAATCTGGGTTAATGTCTTTGGGCAAAGTGAAATGAGTTGTATAGCCAATTATGTTTTGGATAGGTTTTTATAACTTATTTCATAAAGAGCCTTTTGTTATTATTCCTAGTATGCATTAATGGAACAAGTAAAAAAACATAAGATTCTCATTGCATATGTGGCAGAGCACTTTGTCATTTTAGATGTAACTGCATTTATAACCGTATATTTCTGTTTCATTTAGGGATGGAAATAAACATCATGCATGCAACAAATAATGTCAAATTCTGTTGACCATTTGCTAAACACAAAGGTCTGCTGCTGACCACTATAGGCCAGCTATGTTTTAGGCAAGAAACTACAGAAGCAATTTGGTTGCTCAGATATGCTCAGAAGCCAGCCACAGGGGATGTTTCTTTGTGCCAGACCCAAGCCCAGATAAATGGGGAGGGTTATGTCTGGAAGGGCATCTGGTGTAAAATTTTGTCAGATCAATATGCGGACAACAATACAGATTTCTATATAGGATCGTTCGAGGCCCAGGCTAACAACGGCCACTACAAGTACTGTTAGCCAACAGGGTGCTGGGGTGGAAATTGGACTACTGTTGCCCGTAAAAGGAGAAGAAGAGGGAGAAGACATTTACAGAGGCAGGAGGAGAGGAGTAAGGTAAAGAGAATGGAAGTGACGGTGGGAATAATGGTTGTATGACTGATAAGGGGAGAGAGTTTTGTGCGTGCAAGAGTCTAAATGGAAGGGAAGTAAGGCCAGGTGGATTGAAGGTGGGTTCAAATTTTTATATCATGATGTGGATGGGAGGAGAAATGGTGTAGGGGTTATCCTGAAGGAACAGTATGTCAAGAGCATATTGGAGGTGGAAAGAGTGCCAGACAGAGTGATGATTACGAAGCTGGAAATTGGAGGTGTGATGATGAATGTTGTTAGTGCATGCACCTCGCAAGTTGGGTGTACAATGGATGAGAAGGAAGTTTTCTGGAGTGGGTTGGATAAAGTGGTGGAGAGTATAACCAAGGGAGAGAGTGTGGTGATTGGAGCAGATTTCAGTGGACATGTTGATGAAGGGGACAGAGGAGATAAGGAGGTGATGGGTAGGTATGGTGTCAAGGAGAGAAATACAGAAGGTCAGATGATAGTGGATTTTGTGAAAAGGATGGACATGGCTGTGCTGAATATGTATTTTAAGAAGAGTGGAGGAAGATGCACACAGGTAGATTATATCCTATGCAGGAGGATCAGTCTAAAGGAGATTGTAGACTGCAAAGTGGTGGCAGGGGAAAGCGTAATTAGGCAGCATAGGATGGTGGTCTGTGGGATGACGTTAGAGATCAAGAGGAGGAGGAGAGTGAGTACTGAGCCAAGTATCAAATGGTGGAAGTTGAAAAAGGAAGACTACAAGGTTGAGTTCAGGGAGGAGGTAAAACAAGCACTGGGTGACAGTGAAGAGTTACCAGACAGCTAATCAGCTACAGCAGAAGTAGTATGAGTGACAGCAAGAAGGGTGCTTGGCATGACATCTGGACAGAGGAAGGAGGAAAAGGAAACCTGGTGATGGAATGGGAAAGTACAAGAGAGTATACAGAGGAAGAGGAACGGCGAAGAAAAAGTGGGATAGTCAGAGAGATACAGAAAGTAGACAAGAGGACAAGGAAATAAAGTGAAAGGTAAAGAAAGAGTTGGTGAAGACTGAAGAAAAGGTGTTTCATGAGTTGTATGAGAGGTTGGACACTAAGGAGAGAGAAAAGGACCTGTACCGAATGGCTAGACAGAGGGACCAAACTGGGAAAGAGATGCAGCAGGTTAGGGTGGTAAAGGATCAAGATGGCAATTTACTCACAAGTGAGGAGAGTGTTGAGCAGATAGAAAGAGTACTTTGAGGGGCTTATGAATGAAGAGAGTGAAATAGAGAGAAGGTTGTATGATATGGAGATAGTGAATCAAGAAGTGCAACGGATTAGCAAGTAGGAAGTAAGGACAGCTATGAAGAGGATGGGGAATGGAAAGGCCATTGATCCAGATGACATACCTGTGGAAGCTTGGAGGTGTTTAGGAGAGATGGCAGTGGAATTTTTAACTAGATTGTTTAATGGAATCTTGGAATGTGAGAGGATGCCTGAGGAGTGTAGAAGAAATGTACTGGTACCGATTTTTAACAATAAAGGGGATATGCAGAGCTGTACTAACTACAGGGTGATACAATTGATGAGCCACAGCATGAAGTTATGGGAAAGAGTAGTGGAAACTACGTAAAGAAGAGAGGTGATGATTATTGAGCAGCAGTATGGTTTCATGCCAGGAAAGAGCACCACAGATGCGATGTTTGTTCTGAGGGTGTTGATGAAGTAGTATAGAGAGGCCCAGAAGGAGTTACATTGCATCTTTGTGGACCTGGAGAAAGTATATGACAGGGTGCCTCGAGAGGAGTTGTGGTATTGTATGAGGAAGTCGGGAGTGGCAGTGAAGTACTGTATGTATGAGTTGTTCAGGATATGTATGATGGAAGTGTGACATGGTGAGGTCTGCCATAGGAGTGACAGATGCATTCATTGTGGAGGTTGGATTATATCAGGGGTCGGCTCTGAGCTCTTTCTTATTTTCAATGGTGATGGACAGGTTGACAGAAGAGATTAGACAGGGGTCCTCATGAATTATAATGTTTGCTAATGTCACTGTGATCTGTAGTGAGTGTAGAGAGCAGGTTGCAGAGACCCTGGAGAGGTAGAGATATGCTGTAGAGGGGAGAGGAATGAAGGTCAGGAGGAACAAGACAGAATACATTTGTAAATGAGAGGAAGGTCAGGCAAGTGGTGGGGATTCTGGGAGTAGATTTGGTGAAGGTGGATGGGTTTATATACCTGGGATAAACAGTACAGAATAATAGGGAGCATGGAAGAGAGGCGAGGAAGAGAGTGCAGGCAGGGTGGAGAAGAGTGTCGGCAGTGATTTGTGACAGACGGGTATCAGCAAGAGTGAAAGGACAGGGCTACAGGGCGGTACTGGCACTGACCAAAAAAAAAAAGGAGACAGAACTAGAGGCAGCAGAGTTAAAGATGTTAAGATTTGCATTGGGTGTGATGAGGATGGACAGGATTAGAAATGAGTACATTAGAGGGTCAGCTCAGGTTGGATGGCTTGGAGAAAAAAAATCAAAGAGGCGAGATTGCGTTGGCTTGGACATGTGCAGAGGAGAGATGCTGGATATATTGGGAAAAGGATACTAAGGATGAAACTGCCAGGTAAGATGAAAAGAAGAAGGCCTGAAAGGAGGTTTATGGGTTTGGTGAGAGAAGTCATGCAGGTGGTGGGTGGAACAGAGCAAGTTGAAGAGGACAGGAGGATATTTAAAAAAAATGATCTGCTGTGGCGACTCCTAACAGGAGCAGCCACAAGAAGAAGAAGAAATGCTCAGAAGGTGTTTATATACTTTAAAAGAAAAGTGCCAATAGTGTAGTGAGTAATGAAAAAAGTTTTTATTGAACAAGAAATAAAAATCTGATTTTGCCATTTTCTTGTGAAATCGGCAACTCAAACAATACAGGTACAGCAGAGGCATTGTGACCAGGCAGTTAGTCACATTTTTGTGTTTGCATTGCACTGGAGATTTGAAGAAGAATGAGAATCTTTTAGAGGTGATGATTGAAGTGGTCCTCTAGTAGCAATAAGGCTTGAAGAGAATATATAGTATGTGAGGTTCAGCAAATTAAGAATGAAAAACATTCATAGACTATTGATAACATTGCTGTACATCTCCTTATTTGACATTTCTAGATCTTGCAGTAGAACAACATGGCAGCTTTTGTGAGAAACATTGAAACATTGATGCCACGCAAACATAACACACTGGCTAAGTGCTTGGTAATCAAATACAATCTGTAACTTCTGTAATGTTTCTGTTGCTGAATTGCTGAGAAACTTGCAAGATTTGGTGATGATTTATTGTACAAATGTGGACATGTTCACATAGCCATAGAGCTACATACATCTTTCTTTTACCTTAAAAGATTTCTGAGCAAATTTCTTTTACTACAGTTATTGCTGTTATACCTGCTGATGAGCCAGTGATTCACACAGCATAGAAGTTGCAGTTAAATTTGTTCTGAAAACAAGAAATTAATTTATTTTGCTTATCACTAGTCCCACCTCTTACATGTAACATGTGGGCACCAATGGCAAGCAACCACAGCAACACCCCTCGACACTTAGTCATAGAAGTTATTGCCTATACTTTATCCAGTTGTGCTGATGTAAAACTTTTTTACACAATGCAACAACTGACACCGCACAACATCCTAAGCAGTTTTATTTGGTTTAAACTGTGGCAGGCTTCTCAACCAATTCTCATCCTCTGTAAGATGTCAGATGAATATGTGACATGGATACGATTAAGTGGACATACTGTATCTGTTGGTCTTCCCAAGCAGATTGTTGCACTTTTCTACTTCTAGCAAGAGCAGGAAGGAGGAATACCTGCCTCTCACTGAATGCTTAACCTTTGAAAGAGGTGTTGCTATTTGCTATTGTGAGACATTTCTTTAAAAGCGGATTGCTGCTTTTAATCCTGTCTTTTATATTGATGGGAAGATTATTTTGGCTCTGTATAAGTGTGTGCACATAAGTGGGGTCCTGTATTGGACTGGTGCCCCATCCACAAGTGGTTTTATCTTGATATCATGCATAAATGAATTGAGGGATGTTATGCTTAGACTATATAATGTATGCATCTGGAGTATTGTGTGCAGTTCCGGTCACCATGCTACAAAAACACATAGCAGCACATGAAGCTGTGCAGAGGAGTGCAAACAGGTGCATCCCAGGACTTAAGGACATGCCATAGAGTGACAGACTCAGAAAATGAATCCTGTTTACTCTTGAGCAGAGGAGACTGCATGGGGATCTAATTCAGGACTTCAAAATCTTCAAAAGCATTGATAAAGTAGATCCAGCAGAATTCTTTCAGCTTAAAAGTGAATCATGTACTTGAGGACATCAGTGGAAATTAAGAGGAAGTGCATTTAAGATAAAACCAGAAAGCACTAATTTACACAAATCGTGGGAATCTGGATCAAACTACAGAGATGTGTAGTTGAAGCAGAAAACTTGACAACCTTTAAGAAGAATCTGGATGACATATTAGGATAGCTTAGCTCTTAGCAAACAAGCTTGATGAACCGAACAGTCTCTAATTGTTGGTCAGATTCCTTATGTCAGTTGCTGCCAGATAAACTCTGTCTCTGATCTGAGTATGATATGTTATTGGATTACCTTCCTTTATAATTAGTGTGATGTTATGTTTTCACATAATCTGCTATAACAGGATCTGTATTTTCCTACAGATTACTCACTTTAAGTAATACAATTTGTAATCCTGTTTTTGTTTTATTTTTTTCAGGCTGAGAAAAAAGGTGTTAATCAGACTGTAATTGGATTGATATTTGGATGCTATGCCTTGTGTAACCTGTTGGGATCCTTAGTACTTGGAAAATATGTAAGTTTCCATTTTTTGGGATGGTTGCATTTGTTTCTCTACTTTCTTATATCTAATAGAAGCTTTTTTTCCTTTAGATTGTTCAGATAGGAGCAAAATTTATGCTTTGTGCTGGATTGTTTTTATCTGGAGGATGTACAGTTCTTTTTGGGTGAGTTTATGATAGTATAATACTATTAAACATCCAAGATGCCACCAATTGGAGTACAGTATAAAAGGAAATGCTTTACATTATTATGAACATAAAGTGTGTGATTCTGTGTAACATTACTACTGTTCTAAGCTTACTATTTGCTCTGTATTTTATTTTGTGAACCAGTACAGGACTGAACTGGACTTAAGTGAAACCCCGAAAGCAGTTGTAATTTGATTAGATAACAGAAGACCTCCTGCTGAAATGAGGCACCTAAACATGTATGAGGGAATTCATTGAGTCATTGCCTGAATTCTAACTCAAGGAAACAATCAGCAATCCTCCCTATAGTCATCCCCCTGCAAAAAAGTAATTTCTACATAAACTTTTAGCAATACACCTTTTAAGTTATAAATTTGGAGCATGCATCTATGATTATTAATTAGTTCCTTATCATTAACTAAAAATCTCTTTTTAGCACTCTGTACATTTTAAACCTGCTTAGGGCAACTATATAATTGCATTGTGGCTTGGCTGTATTGGATTAAATCTTAATTAAAACTAATTAAACTACTTAAAATGTTGTTTTGCAGAATACACTTAATCATTAACTAAACTCTTTAGAGTGCTTTAAATAACATGCATTTCAGTCAGGTAACACTGATGATTAAAGAGTGTGACTGTCTGCTAGTCAAACAGAGGTATTTGCTTTCTTACTTGTTTTTTGGACAACACTGATGTGAAGGGAGCACAAACTATGAGAATGTTAAGTAAAATTAAACACTTTGAAATACAAAATATATATTCAGTACATAACCACTAAAAGATTCCATGCAAAGTGGTGTTAAACTGGTTAGGTTTTGTTTGTAAATGGAAGGTTTTAATTAAACAACTGAAATTCTTTCTACATCTCCTGCCCTTGTTGTAGTGTACAGTAATCCCTCGATATATCGCGCTTCGACTTTCGTGGCTTCACTCTATCGCGGATTTTATATGTAAGCATATCTAAATATATAACGCGGATTTTTCGCTGCTTCACGGGTTTCTGCGGACAATGGGTCTTTTTACTTCTGGTACATGCTTCCTCAGTTGGTTTGCCCAGTTGATTTCATACAAGGGACGTAATTGGTGGATGGCTGAGAAGCTGCCCAATCAGAGCACGCAGTTAAGTTCATGTGTGCTGATTGGCTCAGCGACGGAACGCCAAATTCGATTCTGCTGTGTTAACCAGGAAGTCTCGTCTCGCTCATTCAGCATCAACGTGGTTCAATGTGTAAAGAGTTAACTTTTGCGCTCTTTTGTGTTTATCTTTGTGCATAGTCAAGCCCTTCATTATGTCTCCTAAACGATCTGTTCTTGATACTGCTTCAGGGGCCATGCCCAAGCGCCAACAGAAGATGCTAACGATTGCCGAAAAGGCAAAGGTTTTGGATATTTTAAAGGAAAGGAACAGCTACACCACTGTAGGACGCCATTACGGCATCAATGAGTCCACAATTCTTTTCATCTAAAAAGGAGGAAAAGAATATAAGATCTACGGTCGCAGTGTCCTTTAACCAGGGCGCAAAACGAGTTGTAAGTGGACGTAATAAGGCAATAGTCCGGATGGAATCTGCTTTAGGGATTTGGATTGAAGACTGCCGGAAGAAGAACAACGGCGGTGCTACACAGTCGCCTGAAGAGGCTCCTTTAGAAGAGCTGTAACGCTCTCCTTTGTTGTGCAGTAAAATTAAACTCATCGTTATCGGACCAGTTGTTGTGTCATTGTTGGTGAGTAACCATAATTAATTTTCTACGTACAGTACTTAGTACATGTATGTACGTTTAGTGTCACTGTACACATTTTTTACTGTATACAATTTTTCTTCCATTGTACGTATTTATTGCTGGAGGCCTGTCTATCGTAATGGCTGTAACATAACATGTAACATATGTGATATCGGAGACACTAAATATCTTTAAAATAATATTTAGGTTTTACTGTATATAAACAGTGTGTTTACATACATAATTTCAACGAATCTTACCTAATATCTAAGAGAATACAAAGGGTTTAGGCTGTATAACTGTGCGGGAAATGTTTATGAGTCTGGGAGAGTTTATAAGGGCTTAAAATATATAAAAAATAACCATATTAAACATATGGTTTTTACTTTGCGGATTTTCACCTTTCGCGGGGGGTTCTGGAACGCAACCCCTGCAATCGAGGAGGGATTACTGTATAAAGTACTTGCTGAGGTAGGTGGCAGGTGAAGAGTTTTTTGTTTTTTTGCTTTGCACCCTACCCCACTATAACCTATCATCTATGGGGGTGGAATGAAAGCTTTAGATTCGTAAAAAATTTTGATCTCTGGTTTGCAATGGATCTTGACATTTTAAGGTCCCCTGATACCGAAAACATGGATATCTCAGTGATGGGTGTGTGTGTCTGTGTGTCACATTTTCTCGAGGATGGTCTAGAGCTAAAATGGCTGGATGAAAAAATACCAAACTTGAAACCAAAGCCTGTTATGAGAAAACAATTTGTGAGCTAAATCGTCCAAGAGAAAGGAACTCTAGAGGAACCCTCAAATACCGTAATTCTGCAATTAGTTATGAATTCTTCTCGTCAATTGCTATTGAAATGACCTATTTTATGATCAGAAGGATCAGCATTAGAGTGGTAAATAATTACTGAAATATTAAAGAATAGTTTGAGTAACTTCCTAAGGCACAAAACCTAATGATGGTCATGTCCAATTTTTTTTTTTTTGTTAACATTATGCACTATTTTTCCTTGACACAACAATTTCTTATGTAACATCATCTTTGTTCAACATACAAGACACAATATAGAAGAAAGAGTGCAAATTTAAAGACTTTGCTTACTGAGCAGTCAACAGAATTTGGACATAGCTTTGCTATTTGCAGAGTTGCAATGCTGACTTTTCACATCATTCCATTATAATAATGATAATAGTAAACATTTAAGCTAAGAATGGCATCCGGTGGTTTTCCTTGTTCTCTGAGAAATGCAATGACCATTTAATGTGTTCACTTTGAAATTAAATAGAAAAATCCAAACCTCCACACTCAGCTCTGTGTTCCTCTGGATGTTGCCATGCAGCGTTGATTTTTGAGAACACACTCGGACTTCGCCATTTTCAAATGTCACTTTCAGGTATAGCCTATTTGTATTTCTATCCATTTAAGGAAGAAATTTCCTTTTCTTTTTATATAAGAGCTGATTTTTGGGGCTTTGTTATGGCTTGGCTGTATCCTCAGTATAAACTAGGCAATGCATGGGTCTCTAATCTCATCCAGATTACAGGAGACACTCCTCTGGCAGAGTATTTAATTTTTGGATGTAAGTGGGCATACACACAGAGGATTAACAAACAATTCAGCAGCACCAGAGACACACGTTGTATGTGGCAGGGAGTTCAGACAATTACAAACTACAAGCCCAACCCACACAGCAGCGACAGTGATGCCTCCCTTCTGGATGAGCTGAACAACTTCTTTGCACGGTTTGAGGCGCAGAACAAAGAGCCTGTGAGAAAAGCAACACTTTCTTCCACTAACCAGGTACTCTGTCTCTCCATAAGTGACGTGAAGAGGACTCTATCCAGAGTCAATCCACGCAAGACCGTGGGGCCTGACAACATACCTGGTCGTGTGCTCAAAGAATGTGCCAGTCAACTGGCTGGTGTCCTCACAGACATCTTCAACACATCTCTGAGCCAGTCGTCAGTCCCAGCATGCTTTAAGTTGACCACCATCATACCAGTGCCAAAGAAGTCATCAGTGACATGCTTGAATGACTACCGACCAGTTGCACTCACGCCTATCATAATGAAGTGCTTCAAAAGGTTAGTCATGTCACACATAAAAACTAATCTCCCTGGCTCCCTTGACCCTCTTCAGTTTGCATACTGCTCAAACAGGTCAACTGAGGATACCATATACTCTGCCCTTCACCTCTCCCTGACATATCTGGATAAAAAACACACATATGTCAGGATGCTATTCATAGACTTTAGCACTGCTCAACACAATCGTGTCTCAAAAGCTGGTTGTAAAACTGAGCAGGTTGGGCCTGAACATCACCCTCTGCAATTGGATCCTGGACTTCTTGACAGAGAGGCTCCAGTCAGTTCGGATGGGCTGCAACACTTTCAGCAACATCACACTGAGCACTGGAGCACTGCAGGGCTGCGTGCTTAGTCCACTGCTGTTCACCCTGCTGACTCACGGCTGCACAGCCACGCACAACACCAACCACATCATCAAGTTTGCGGATGATACAACTGTTCTGGGACTGATAAGCAGGGATGATGAAACAGCATACAGAGATGAGGTGGAATGGCTGTCTGCATGGTGTGAAGACAACAATCTATCTCTCAATGTTGACAAGACAAAAGAGATAATCGTGGATTTCAGAAAATCACATCCTGCCCACATCCCAATCAGCATCAACGGTTTAGATGTGGAGACGGTTAGGAGTACCAAGTTCCTCGGTGTGCACATAACTGAGTAACTTAAGTGGACACATAACACCTCATCACTAATCAAGAAAGCCCAGCAGAAACTACACTTCCTGAGGCGGCTGAAGCGAGCAAGTCTTCCCCCTTCCATCCTCACCATGTTCTACAGAGGCACCATTGAGAGTGTTCTGACCAGCTTCATCACTGTCTGGTATGGCAACTGCAGTATATCTGACTGCAAGCGCCTGCAAAGGATATTGAAGACAGCAGAGAACATTATTGGGGTGCCTCTCCCTTCACTACAGGATATATTTTACAAACGCAGTGTCAGCTAGGCCTGCAGCATTGTGCAGGACCCCTTACACCCCTCACATGGACTTTTCACACTTCTGCCATCCAAGGGAAGCATCAAAGCCAGATCTTCCAGGCTGTAGGAGAGTTTTTACCCCCCTGCTGTCAGACTCCTTAACACCATGCTGCCCCCTGGGATCTTCCACACTGTTTCAACCACCTCTAAAAACAGAACTTTTATACATGCAAGCCACTTTCCTGCAAAGATTAGAGTGCATGTACAGGGTAGTCCAGATCTAATTATGCAATTTTCATTACACTATAACTTATTAAGTTTATTACATAGAAAATCACCTGATAAATCCCGGACCATTGAGAAGTGTGCAAACTGACGACATGAAGAATCGCCTTTGCACCAAGCTGGAATCTTCCCCCACTTAAATCAAAGTCATCCAGACGATCTGGATCTACATAATTAGATCTGGACCACCCTGTAGAAAAAGAACTGAAAATCTCATACTGACCTTTTAAGTATTTTGACACTCTTGATATCCATCTGCTTTGAAACATTCTGACCTGTCATTGTTTACACATGCCTTAAACAACTATTATCATACACTGATAATTTCTGTATTATCTACAATGCATCCAGAAAGTATTCACAGCGCATCACTTTTTTCACATTTTGTTATGTTACAGCCTTATTCCAAAATGGATTAAATTCATTTTTTTCCTCAGAATTCTACACACAACACCCCATAACGACAACGTGAAAAAAGTTTACTTGAGGTTTTTGCAAATTTATTAAAAATTAAAAAACTGAGAAATCACATGTACATAAGTATTCACAGCCTTTGCTCAATACTTTGTCGATGCACCTTTGGCAGAAATTACAGCCTCAAGTCTTTTTGAGTATGATGCCACAAGCTTGGCACACCTATCCTTGGCCAGTTTTGCCATGCTGTCATGTGCCTTTTACTAAGGAGTGGCTTCCGTCTGGCCTCCCTACCACACAGGCCTGATTGGTGGATTGCTGCAGAGATGGTTGTCCTTCTGGAAGGTTCTCCTCTCTCCACAGAGGACCTCTGGAGCTCTGACAGAGTGACAATCGGGTTTTTGGTCACCTCCCTGACTAAGGCCCTTCTCCCCCGATAGCTCAGTTTAGATGGCCGGCCAGCTCCAGGAAGAGTCCTGGTGGGTTCGAACTTTTCCACTTATGGATGATGGAGGCCACTGTGCTCATTGGGACCTTTAAAGCAGCAGAAATTTTTCTGTAACCTTCCCCAGATTTGTGCCTCGAGACAATCCTGTCTCGCAGGTCTACAGATAATTCCTTTGACTTCATGCTTGGTTTGTGCTCTGACATGAACTGTCAACTGTGGGACCTTATATAGACAGGTGTGTGCCTTTCCAAATCGTGTCCAATCAACTGAATTTACCACAGGTGGACTCCAATTAAGCTGCAGAAACATCTCAAGGATGATCAGGGGAAACAGGATGCACCTGAGCTCAATTTTGAGCTTCATGGCAGAGGCTGTGAATACTTATGTACATGTGCTTTCTCAATTTTTTTATTTTTAATAAATTTGCAAAAACCTCAAGTAAAACTTTTTTCACGTTGTCATTATGGACGTGTTGTGTGTAGAATTCTGAGGAAAAAAATGAATTTAATCCATTTTTGAATAAGGCTGTAACATAACAAAATGTGGAAAAAGTGATGCGCTGTGAATACTTTCCTGATGCACTGTATATCTATTTATTATTTATTTATTATATTACATATCTATTGACTATATTTATGTATCTAGATTGCAAATACCATACATTGCATCAATGTTCATATTGCTAACTACAGGTCAATATTGCTGCTACTTCTTTGTCTTGTCTTTGCACAATGTCTTGTTTGTGTTTTAATTTTAAATTTTAATTCTATTTTTAATTTATTATTTGCACGTCATGTTACACTGTGGACCCTAAGCTTCGCAATTTCGTCTATCTGTATACTTGTATATGGTTGAGATGACAATAAAGTTCACTTTGACTTTTGACTTTGACATACGCAAACTGATATCCTGAAAGATTCCTCTTGAACACACTGGGGTTTCAGGGATTCTCTGAAGAAACCAAGATCACATTGTTTGTGATTAATCTAACGTGTTACAACCAATCATTAATTCTTTTTGGAAAACATTTAGAACTTTGTTGAATCTTCTCAGGAAAGGCCAATCTGCTGAAATTACCCCAAGGGGACAGCAATGACTCATCAGATCTTCATAGAGGATCAAGTTGAACATCTAAAGAACTTCAGGATTCTCTTTCCTCCACTAAGATCAGTGTTTCTGACTTCAAAATAAAAAAGAGTGACTAAAAACGGGATTCATTGGAGAGTAGCTAATGTCCTAAGGTAACATGAGAGCTTGTCTCACATTTGCAAGAAAATACCTGGATGATTCCAAGTCTAATGAATTAAATTTCTATGGACAGACAAATCAAAGTTACAAGTCTTTGGATGACGTTGGTCCCACTGTGTCTGTCATAAAACTATTGAAGCATTCGACAGTAAGAACATCATACCTATTATAAAACATGGAGGTGGTAGTGTGATGGTGAGGGGAAGCCCTGCTGCCTCAGGACCTGGAAAACTTGGCATTATTGAAGGAACCATAATTTCTGCACTCTGCCAGAATTTTCTTAAGGAGATTGTTCAGTCATTCTCCTTAAGTATGGAGAATGAAGTGTAATTGGGTTATGCAACAGGACAATGACCCAACACATGAAAGGTGTCTACAAATGTATGTCTCAGGAGAAACTAAATTAAAGTTTTAGATTGTCTTACTTCTGATTTGAACCCAAAGGAGATGCTGGGGGTAGTATTTAAAATGAGCTGTTCACACTCAGAAACCTACCAGTTTGACAGAATTTAAGCAGTTCTATATAAAACTCATGCAGAGATTTGGGTCCAGATGTGCAAGGCTTTTTCACAGAAGTCTATGCAGTTTACTTGGAATATTACTAAATGGTGCTTGTCGGTCCCACAGTAGTAGCAATAAGGAGCATTGGGTTAAAGTCTTAGATGCTTCCTGCATGGGGTTTGGATTTTCCCCTGTATCTGTGTGGGTTTCTTCCCAGAGTACAAAGTCATATAGTCTAGGTGAACTGGCAATGCTAAACTGATCCCTGATATGTATGTGTGTTCCCAATGCAAGGGACTGGTGGATACCCAGTCCAGGGATTGATTATGTTTTGCACCTGATGCTTGCTGAGTTAGTCTTCATCTTATGTATAATTTTGATCTAGATCAGTGGGAATGGAAAATAGATGAATACAATGGGTATTTTACATGGTTTTTCATCATTGAGATCTTGAGTAATACGCCAGTGATGCAGAATTCGTGGCTTTATGGCAGTGCAAGTTGCATTATTGGTGAATGGATGGAGCATAAATTACTTATTGCAGTGCACACATGCTGCAAACTGGGATGTTTTCTTGGTGGAATGTCCATAATCTCCTTTTATTTATGATGATTTTCTCGACATACTGTGCATTTGTTTGACATTGCAAAGACAAGCAGCTATCAGGATTACACTGTGTGCACAATTATTAGGCAAGTGAGTATTTTGACCATATCATCATTTTTAATGCGTATATTCCAACTCCAAGCTGTATTAACTTGAATGCTTATTGGATTTAAGCACGTCAGGTGATGTGTATTTGTCTAATGAGGGAGGGTGTGGCCTAAGGAGATCAACACCCTATATCAAGGTGTGCATAATTATTAGGCAGCTAGTTTTCCTCAGGCAAAATGGGCCAAAAAAGAGATTTAACTGACTCTGAAAAGTCAAAAATTGTAAAAAAGTCTTTCAGAGGGATGCAGCACTTTTGGAATTGCTAAGATATTGGTGTGTGATCACAGAACCATCAAACATTTTGTTGCAAATAGTCAACAGGGTCGCAAGAAACGTGTTGAGAACAAAAGACGCAAATTAGCTGCCAAAGATTTGAGAAGAATCAAACGTGAAGCTACCAGGAACCCATTATCCTCCAGTACTTTCATATTCCAGAGCTGCAACCTACCTGGAGTGCCCAGAAGTACAAGGTGTTCAGTGCTCAAAGACATGGCCAAGGTAAGGAATGCTGAAACCCTACCACCACTGAACAAGAAACATAAGTTGAAACGTCAAAACTGGGCCAAGAAATATCTGAAGACAGATTTTTTTCAAAGGTTTTATGAACCGATGAGATGAGAGTGACTCTTGATGGACCAGATGGATGGACCTGTGGATCAGTAATGGGCACAGAGCTCCACTCCAATGTGGAGGTGGGGTACTGGTATGAGCTGGTATTTTTAAAGATGAGCTAGTTGGACCTTTTTGCATTGAAGATGAACTCAAAATCAACTCCCAAACCTACTGCCAGTTTTTCGAAGACACTTTCTTCAAACAGTGATACAGGAAAAAGACCATGATTTTTATGCAGGCCAATGCTCCATCACTTGCATCGAAGTTCTCCACTGCGTGGCCAGCCAGTAAAGGCCTTAAAGATGAAGGAATAATGACATGGCCCCCCTTCCTCATCTGACCTAAACCCTATCGAGAACTTGTGGGCACTTCATAAACGCTAGATTTACGGGGGAGAAAAACAATACACCTCTCTGAAGAGTGTCTGGGAGGCTGTAGTCACTGCTCCACAAAAAGCTGATCGTCAACAGATCAAGAAACTGACAGACTACATGAATGGAAAGGCTTATGACTTTTATTGGAAAGAAGGGTGGCTATATTGGTCATTGATTGATTGATTTATTTTTTTTGAAATGTCAGAGATGTTTATTTGTAAATTTTGAGGTGTTTGTTTATTATTCTCACTATAACAGATGAAAATAAACAAGTGAGATGGGAAAATTTTCATTTTTCCTTTAGTTGCATAATAAATCTGCACACTAATAGTTGCCTAATAATTGTGCGCACATATGTATTCCCCTAAAGATGTTCACACTCACATTTCCGTTGTGAAACATTCAGGTTTCAGGTTTATTAACATTTTGGATTGACTGATAGCACTGTGTTTGTTCCATATTAAAATTAATCCTCAAAAATACAACTTGCCTAATAATTGTGCACACAGTGTATTCAACTAAACCAAGAGTTCCCAAAGTGGTCGATATCGACCCCCCGGGGTCGATTTGAACTTTCTAGGGGTCGATTGTTTCAATAAAAAAATTGGGGGGTCAACGACAGCAAAAATAGATCCCCTTACTACTGCTATTTGTTTGTTACTTCAAAATATCTATGATTCCAATAGGTACCTAATTAAGAAGTAAAATAATTCAAAAAAACACTTTTTTGATAAAAACACATTACATACCAAACTTGCAAACAAAAAGGTAAAATGTGTCATTAAAAGAGTCACACGTAAGAATGCATGAAAATACATGTAACACAAACATACAGTATCTGTGCATTGCCTTATCGAACCTATCAAAGCAAGTGCGGACATGAAAAACCATTGCATGTCCACTCTTGCTTGCGGTGGGACGAGACGACGGATATTCTATATTAGCAGAATCTATCAGTCTTGTACGGTCATCTAACTAATAAAAGGCAAAGCCCTCACTCACTCACTCACTCACTCATCACTAATTCTCCAACTTCCCGTGTGGGTGGAAGGCTGAAATTTGGCAGGTTCATTCCTTACAGCTTCCTTACAAAAGTTGGGCAGGTTTCATTTCGAAATTCTACGCGTAATGGTCATAACTGGAAGCTGTTTTTCTCCATTTACTGTAATGGAGATGAGCTTGAACGCCGTGGGGGCGGAGTTTCGTGTGACATCATCACGCCTCCCACGTAATCACGCAGTACATAGCAAACCAGGAAGACCTCGAAAAAGTCAATGTCCCGCTAAAGGAAGACAGTGTAAAAAAAAAAAAACCCGTGCATGCAGTGTGTCAGGTCTCAGATAAAGAAGAAGACGAGCTGTTTATTGATGCAGTAAGAAACGAATCGATGAATGAAACCTGTCATCTTTACAACGATTGACAAACACGGAATGTAACTTGAACACAACACATCCTACAAATACGAACCTGATTGAAAGAAATAATGATAATCAAATCCTTGATGACAGCAACACTCAGTAACACTCACAAAACAAATACTGTATATTGACAGTCATGTTACGTTATTTTTAAAATGTTCCCTTTTCTTTTTCATAGCTTTTTTAACACACTACTTCTCCGCTGCGATACGCGGGTATATATATATGTATATATATACCCCGATCTACATACTCGAATAATGGATACTTTATTCGCCATCAATGATTGTTTTGGTAAAGCCATACTCAGTGTATTCATTAGATGAACGGTAAAAAAGTAAGAGCGAGGGGAGGATGACTTATTGAGGCATGCAGGCTGTAGTGCGCGTCAACTCTATCTGAATTGCGCAATCACATTTGAAAAAATATATCTTTTCAAGTTCTATTTAGTCCATATGTGTCAAACTCAAGGGCCACGGGCCACATCCGGCCCGGCGTGTAATTATATCCGGCCCGCGAGATCATTTTATATACTGTATTATTGTTATTAATGGCCCGGGTATATGAAGCGCTGGTAACACAATAAACTACAGATCCCATAATGCAGCGCTTCAGCTGCCTTGCCGAACACTTACCGCGTTAATCAAGTCTAGCTTATGATGCTGCAAGTTATTGCGAAGCTAGCCCACACGATGCTGAAGAGAAAAGTTGATTCTGAAAATAGAGCCTTTAAAAAACGATGGGAGGCTGAGTATATGTTTACTGACATTGCCGGTAAACCCGTCTGTCTCATTTCTGGAGCTAATGTGGCTGTAATTACAGAATTTAATCTAAGATGGCACTATGAGACAAAACATCAGGGTAACCTGAAAGACCTGAATGCAATGCAGAAGATACAGAAAGCAGAAGAATTAAATAAGAATCTGACACTTCAGCGGGCGTTTTTACCCGTGCACAATTACAAAGTGATTTCAAGTGAAGCTGCTTTTATGGGAGACACAAATGCACCAGTGCAACTTGCCCCACTTTCCCTGTTGCCAAGTAATGTTGAACCAAGTCGTCACTACGGTGTTCCCAAATACGCACTTTGCTGATAAACTGAGCGCACTGAGTTTGCACGGCGCTTTGGTGACTTTGAAGAACAAAAAAAGTCCGTCTACATGCGGCTCGAACCTTGTGCATGTTTGGTAGCACATATCTGTGTGAGAAGCTCTTCTCAGTGATAAAGACTAACAAAACAGCACACAGGAGTCGCCTCACTGATGAGCACCTGCAGTCCATCTTGAGAATCTCCACAACACAGAACCTCACACCAAACATAAACAAACTTGTTGCCAAAAAAAGATGCCAGGCGTCCAGCTCTAAAATGACATATGAGCAAAGACAACTGAATGATTTGATTTGTTATTGCTGAAAGGAACACATTTTATTTATATTTCCAGGTTTTGTTATGCAGCATGTTCATATTTGAATTTGTATAATTTTGACAGCATATATTTTTATGCAGAGCAAAATCTTTTGGGATATTTAAAATCTAAGTTTATTTTTTATATAAAATTACATAAGAGTAAAGAAATTTGAATGTTTGTTCTTTTAACGTTTACTTTATTTCTAACTTGTATAATTTAGACAGGATATATTTTTATGGAGAGCAAAATATTATAAGTTGTTTAAGGTTTGAGTTGATTTATTCAAGAATAATATTCCTGTCTGTTTTTACCATTCCTACCAAAGATATTTCTGTCGACTAAATAAAAATTCCTTCTATTTAAAATTTAAATAGAACTTGAACAAATACGATAGTTCATAATATCCACGCAGACTTGCACGTAAGAGCGGGAGTTATCCGTTTTAACAAGCAGCGTATTGCACTGATACGAAATAGCTGTGTGTGTATATATGTAGATATGTATGTATATGTATATATATGTTTATATATGTGTGTGTGTATGTATATATATATATGTATTTGTGTGTATATATGTGTGTGTATGTATGTATGTATGTGTGTATGTATATGTATGTGTATATATGTAGATATATATATATGTATGTATATATGTGTGTGTATATATATATCTGTGTATATGTATAGATATGTATATATATATGTTTATGT